>CM055904.1:24720770-25320770 GCA_029582155.1 Panopea generosa | reverse complement strand
GCTATCAATAAATTGCTTGGAGACTCTCTGAGGATGTAAAGCATATTAAATGAAAGAAAATACAATGATATGTATTATAGGTCTCGTCTGTAAAATATTGCGAGTAAAATAAACCAGCATTCGCTACACTTGCCAAGAGAGGAAATTAATCAACTTGTCACTCACTAGGTTTACTCAAAGAATGCTGTATATATTGTTGTGGACGTTTTAGGAAATACACCAAAAAGTGAACACAAAACAGTTGCTTTAATATAAGAAATGAGTCTTAAACCTTTAACACTCGCTCAGTAACAAGAAATGCATTAACAAACACTCTACCAATTAAAGAAAACAAAACGCAGTCCTAAATTGTGACAGGGCAGGTAAGCTGTATTTGCATAAAACCACAAGCTAGACTAGTGGGGAAGGTATTATGCTCGCCCTCACTATGTATCGAGCCTTAATTTTATACACTCTGAGTGGACGTCATCTGCCAAAAACTGTATGGTTGAGGCAGACACATAATACACAGAGACTTGAAGCCTGTTCTTCCAATTTAGTGGCTATTTTTAAAATATTGTACATCCACGAAAAATCCCGAGAGTCACGTGATTCGATTATAGCGTCATCGTCGGCAATATTGAAAAACAATACATGACAGATCGTCTTGATGTTTGTTTTTTCGAAAAATAGAGAAATTGTTAGTATTTTTTTAATTATATTTTCATAATTTTCTTTATTAGTGTATTAGATTGATTGGTTTTGAATCTTGATTCCTAAGAAAAGTCATAAGTGCTGAAATCAACCCATTCCCCACCCACTTTTTCTTTAACAGTTTTTCATTTTCATTAAACTTACAAAAACATTTTCCCGCTGTTATATTTTTTATTATTTTTTCATTATCATTATAATAAGTATGTTGAACGAGTGCAGAAAGTTTTATTTCGATATGCTCATTAGAAGTGTCTACCTTTATACTTTGGATTTAATTATTTTTTACTGTCATCATGTATAAGGTCAATTGCAAAAGTGCAGACATTTTTATTCTGATATCTTTACTCAAAGTGGACTTAATGGTTTTGAAAAATGTCAGTTGTGATTGTATTAGATTACTTTCTTTAGAAAAAATATCACAGTGCTCGAATACACAGAATTGACAACCTTAATACATGGATATGTGTACATGAAACTGAAATAAAAAAAATCAAACGATGCATGTTGATTTTATCTGCTGGACTACCGCTCTCCACAAAAAAAAGAAAAATCATTGTTTTTAACAGCGGAATTAACATAAATAATCCACTGATAAATCTATCATTAATCGAAAAGCATGTTATAAATAAATGCTATAAGTAAGCTTGTGTAGGGAGCTTCAGAAAAATTAGTTTAAATTAAATTATGCATGTCAATACACAGAGTGTCACTTCACTCCACAGTTGTCATTTGACACTTGGTACTGACTTTCAGAATGCATGTTCAATACACAGAGTGTCTATGAATTGACACATGACACTGGTAAATTTGAAAATCTTACCGTAAACAGGGATGTTAATGAGTATTCAGTGACTAAATTGCATCATACATTGAACAGTGACAAAGACATGAAATTTAACTCTCTCATCGCTACAGAAAAAAAAACGCTCGTCACCTCTAAATTATGTTAAATAATAAACACATGATATAAAAAACACAGTAATTAAATCACCGAGTTTGCAACAGTGTGAGGTCGGGGAAATTATCACAATAAAACAGTATCAATACAATATATTCTATCATTTACCTTTATCTTTTATTTACTCAGTTCATAAAACATGAAATCAAAACCCGTTTATCAATATATTCTGCATATATAATTATAATCATAAGTAGAAAATTGTGGAAATTGCCGTCGCCACGTTAACCAATATTATTGTTTACACAGTTGCATGTGCGCGCAACTACAATACCGCGTCGTCTGGTTCCCTAATAAATCGACAAATCAAGAAAACAGATAAAATATTTCGGAGATCACGGTCACGTGATTAAGAACAATAGGTGTTTACGAGATTTCGCGAGAAGCACCTGCAGCTTCAAGTCTCTGTGTATTATGTCTCGGTTGAAGATGGTATATAGATGTATTCATAAACAAAGACAAGTTTTGTTACCAAGAGGAAATTTTTTACATTAGGTATGCGATTATAAATAGTGCGAAAGATTTACCCGAATGTGTTAAAGATGGTCACGCACTAATGTCCACGTGTAACAAATTAATTGTTTGGTTATATTTAGGATGGATTTAAACCCAGACGTTGTTTACGTCACTAATCGGTCACTAGGTGTAGAGACCTATATCTATATAATACAACCGAGAATTAATCCAATACCCGAAAATGAGTATACTATATATGATGATAACATATACATTTTATGTTAATACTATATCATGATTATTTTACTCATATAACTTTATGTGCTGTTACAGTAACAAAGAGGGCAAAAAAACTATTTAGAGCATGTGAACACTGACCCAAAAGATACTCCCATATGTTATATGTATACCTTTATATAGCACAGTAATGACGGTTTTAAAGTACAAAAGATTAAAACTAGCCACCAGAAAGTGTTAAACTATATTTTAATAGATAAACACCTAACTATCCGAGTGTCCCCGTCTTCTACAATGAACAACAGATGCCCGGATGCTGTTGAACAGCTTTCTGTGCTCTGGAGGGAAAGGTGTACTCCGTCGTCGCACTATCCCCAGACCAAAACGTTTTGATCCACCATAATTTAGCATGAAGCCATTGTTGTAGCTGCTCATGTAACAATCTATCATATCGTCAACGCAATGCCGAAATACATGTAGCTACAAGTTCATAGGGTAACGGGATAAATGAAATGAAGGTACTCTGTATGTAATTTGGCTAACAACCACCTGTTTAACATTACACGAGCACAGTAAAGTGTTCACTAAATCACAAATTGGTGTCGCCGTTGACTGAGAAGTTCCGATACAGGTCGTTTGTACCCTCCATCAAGAAAACCACATCCGGCTCGAAGTTCGAGAAACAAAAGAGTGTCCAAATATTTGAATTTTGAAAACCATCTTGCGTATTCAATACAACATGAACACGGTACTAGAGTTGTGTCGTCCTTGTGTGGACTAACAAAGAAGTGTAAGCTAGTATTTCTTCCCAGCACTAACACGAGGTCGCCATTGTCTCGACAAAAAAAAGAAAGTGTACGTATCAAATAACACACTGACTGTTCCAAATTTCCAGTAAATAAACGTTGTTAACCGTCCCACGTAATGCACCTTCAATGTTGTTTTGAACTCAAATAAAATCAAATCATAACGCATGTATAAAAGGTAGATAAAAGTAAAATGGTGACAATCAAAAAGCCATGTCAGCCTTCCTCTAGCTTACGGTTAGAACTGGGAAAGACTGGTTTCTCACTCTATTAAAAACTGGGTAAGTGTTCTATGAACGGGTACCAGTTATAAATTAAGAGCCGAATATAATTTAGTAATTTACCTGCCGAAACAGAACATAAATCCTCATACATAGAACCCTTTATCTTTCATATAAACTTCATACACCTAACTTATCTCTTACTCATGATTAACAACACTTACCATTGCTTCTATAAATATTTTCAGTTCATTGCATTCCTGACTTGTAAAGCAATGTTCAATAGATAAGACGTGTAGAGGCGTTAATATAAAAAGGCCAATAAAGCAATATAGAAAATCCTATCTTGAAATATTACCGTACATGTCAATATAAGTTAAAATACTACAAGTCGATAACTGTCATTTATACCTAACAGAAAAAAGCTCAATATGAAGCAAACATTTTATTTTCAAAATCTCAGTATTTTATTGAGATTAAGTTTTTATGACAACGATACATTAACCAAAGTACTTACAGTACTGACGATGCGATTGCTATCAGACGATATAAAATGCTATCCTGCTATATATGTGTATGTGTTTGACTTAAAAATTGAATTAATGCAGGAAACCATTAAAAGGAGTTTGTTTTGTAGACTATTTATGCGCATGGACTGATTATTAAATCGTGTCTACATTTTGCCCATAACTTATGTCAGTATTGTGTCTCAATGTGTGATATATGCATATTTATAATACTGGTTTCTGTACATTGGTATTAGAGGGAGGTATTTCCTGGTGGGTGAACCCATCCCCACTCAAATCTACTTATGAACTGTTGTTTTAACATTACACACAAACTAACACAGAAATCAGAACTTTCTATATAAATTCATTTCTTACATTATTACAACTGATATTTAAATTTTAATAAATTCTATTAACATATATGCACGCTTTTGAACATAGTTCAAACTAACCACCATCTCAGTATAACTGTTCCTACTTAAAACCCAACCATCATCTCAATCAAACCCTGCATCTTAACAACCTCGCATCCCAAAGTATTCTGTCCCTAAAAACTCATCACTTGCCCACTTAAAGGACTCGCTGATTTCATATACAGTCACACCCGGACAATTTATTCTACATAAGTCAAGTTCGTATCTTTCTAAGTTAATGCTACTTGTCTTTCATTTTATATGAAAATGGGCGTTTTTGCTTAATTACCAATATGTTAATTACCAATATTATAAAGTCTCCGTATTGATCACCGTGTCACTCGCTAATTGCAAACACCCAGCAACAAGGAGTACCATATATATCAATATGACGTTTGCATTTGGTGAAAACACTGTATATCGTATGACAGGTACTCGTCGTAAATCAGGTAATCTCATAGAGTGTGTCCATTTTAGCTTTCTTGTAAAAGTTATAGATATCCAGTCATGATTCCAATATTAAACTTATTAGATTAATTTGATAAAAATACAATAATGACCGAGTGACTATGACACACTTTATTAACATGCAAGTTCTGAAATTGTGAAACACGTCACGTCAACAGGCCATATACAACCACATACTTATCATCTAAATAGGGAAAACAATAATTAAACACTATAAACCTTCACGACCGTACGTATCTCGGTAATAAAATTGCCAACTTCGAGCAGGTAAGGACAAACTATTCGAACGAGATCGACAGCAGAGATCAGTCATATATGTAAACGTTAAACAACGTGGGCATCATATCAGATATTTGATACCAAAACATAAACTTTCACGTTCATTAAATTGTCCAAACGAGGCTAACGATACCGATACAGTTATGGTAATGCATTAACATAGCATTCAGTTTCATTTACGTTTAGTATTGCCAATACAAACTTAAGTCTATGACCTTATTTATTAAAAACTATTGTTTTATAATTGAATGCGTTGTTATGTTATTGTTACATCGATATTGGCAATTTTGAGCCGGTAACTCGTTTAAGGGCATTTTTAAACGTTAAGTTGATTAACTATTTAGCAGTTATGTGCCGACTTCGCGAGTCGGTAAATGATGTGTTCCATGGGTTTAGAATATCACTATTTAGCAGTTATGTGCAAACTTCGCGAGTGGGTAAATGATGTGTTCCATGGGTTTAGAATATCACTATTTAGCAGTTATGTGCAAACTTCGCGACTACTCGGTAAATGATGTGTTCCATTGGTTTAGAATATCACTATTTAGCAGTTGTGTGCAGACTTCGCGACTCGGTAAATGATGTGTTCCATGGGTTTAGAATATCACTATTTAGCAGTTATGTGCAGACTTCGCGAGTGGGTAAATGATGTGTTCCATGGGTTTAGTATATCACTATTTAGCAGTTATGTGCAGACTTCGCGAGTGGGTAAATGATGTGTTCCATGGGGTTAGAACATCACTGTTTAGCAGTTATGTGCAGACTTCGCGAGTGGGTAAATGATGTGTTCAATGGGTTTAGAATATCGCTATTTAGCAGTTATGTGCAGACTTCGCGAGTGGGTAAATAATGTGTTCCATGGGTTTAGAACATCACTATTTAGCAGTTATGTGCAGACTTCGCGAGTGGGTAAATGATGTGTTCAATGGGTTTAGAATATCACTATTTAGCAGTTATGTGCAGACTTCGCGAGTGGGTAAATGATGTGTTCCATGGGTTTAGAACATCACTGTTTAGCAGTTATGTGCAGACTTCGCGAGTGGGTAAATGATGTGTTCAATGGGTATAGAATATCGCTATTTAGCAGTTATGTGCAGACTTCGCGAGTGAGTAAATGATGTGTTCCATGGGTTTAGTATATCACTATTAAGCAGTTATGTGCAGACTTCGTGAGTGGGTAAATGATGTGTTACATGGGTTTAGAATATCACTATTTATCAGTTATTTGCAGACTTCGCGAGTGGGTAAATGATGTGTTCCATGGGTTTAGTATATCACTATTTAGCAGTTATGTACAGACCTCGCGAGTGGGTAAATGATGTGTTCCATGGGTTTAGTATATCACTATTTAGCAGTTATGTGCAGACCTCGCGAGTGGGTAACTGATGTGTTCCATGGGTTTAGACTATCACTATTTAGCAGTAATGTGCAGACGCCGCGAGTGGGTAAATGATGTGTTCCATGGGTTTAGAATATCACTATTTAGCAGTTATGTGCAGACTTCGTAAGTGGGTAAATGATGTGTTCCATGGGTTTAAAATATCACTATTTAGCAGTAATGTGCAAACTTTGCGAGTGGGTAAATGATGTGTACCATGGGTTTAGAATATCACTATTTAGCAGTTATGTGCAGACTTCGCGAGTGGGTAAATGATGTGTTCTATGGGTTTAGAATATCACTATTTAGCAGTTATGTGCAGACTCCGCGAGTGGGTAAATGATGTGTTCCATGGGTTTAGAATATCACTATTTAGCAGTAATGTGCAGACTTCGCGAGTGGGTAAATGATGTGTTCCATTGGTTTAGTATATCACTATTTAGCAGTTATGTGCAAACTTCGCGAGTGGGTAAATAATGTGTTCCATGGGTTTAGAATATCACTATTTAGCAGTAATGTGCAAACTTTGCGAGTGGGTAAATGATGTGTACCATGGGTTTAGAATATCACTATTTAGCAGTTATGTGCAGACTTCGCGAGTGGGTAAATGATGTGTTCTATGGGTTTAGAATATCACTATTTAGCAGTTATGTGCAGACTCCGCGAGTGGGTAAATGATGTGTTCCATGGGTTTAGAATATCACTATTTAGCAGTAATGTGCAGACTTCGCGAGTGGGTAAATGATGTGTTCCATTGGTTTAGTATATCACTATTTAGCAGTTATGTGCAAACTTCGCGAGTGGGTAAATAATGTGTTCCATGGGTTTAGTATATCACTATTTAGCAGTTATGTGCAAACTTCGCGAGTGGGTAAATGATGTGTTCCATGGGTTTAGAATATCGCTATTTAGCAGTTATGTGCAGACTCCGCGAGTGGGTAAATGATGTGTTCCATGGGTTTAGAACATCACTATTTAGCAGCTATGTGCAGACTTCGCCAGTGGGTAAATGATGTGTTCCATGGGTTTAGAACATCACTATTTAGCAGCTATGTGCAGACTTCGCGAGTGGGTAAATGATGTATTCCATGGGTTTAGAACATCACTATTTAGCAGTTATGTGCAGACTTCGCCAGTGGGTAAATGATGTGTTCCATGGGTTTAGAACATCACTATTTAGCAGCTATGTGCAGACTTCGCGAGTGGGGAAATGATGTGTTCCATGGGTTTAGAATATCACTATTTAGCAGCTATGTGCAGACTTCGCGAGTGGGTAAATGATGTGTTCTATGGGTTTAGAATATCACTATTTAGCAGCTATGTGCAGACTCCGCGAGTGGGTAAATGATGTGTTCCATGGGTTTAGAATATCACTATTTAGCAGCTATGTGCAGACTTTGCGAGTGGGTAAATGATGTGTTCCATGGGTTTAGAACATCACTATTTAGCAGTTATGTGCAGACTTCGCGAGTGGGTAAATGATGTGTTCCATGGGTTTAGAATATCACTATTTAGCAGCTATGTGCAGACTCCGCGAGTGGGTAAATGATATGTTCCATGGGTTTAGAACATCACTATTTAGCAGTTATGTGCAGACTTAGCCAGTGGGTAAATGATGTGTTCCATGGGTTTAGAACATCACTATTTAGCAGCTATGTGCAGACTTCGCCAGTGGGTAAATGATGTGTTCCATGGGTTTAGAACATCACTATTTAGCAGCTATGTGCAGACTTCGCGAGTGGGTAAATGATGTATTCCATGGGTTTAGAACATCACTATTTAGCAGCTATGTGCAGACTTCGCCAGTGGGTAAATGATGTGTTCCATGGGTTTAGAACATCACTATTTAGCAGCTATGTGCAGACTTCGCGAGTGGGGAAATGATGTGTTCCATGGGTTTAGAATATCACTATTTAGCAGCTATGTGCAGACTTCGCGAGTGGGTAAATGATGTGTTCTATGGGTTTAGAATATCACTATTTAGCAGCTATGTGCAGACTCCGCGAGTGGGTAAATGATGTGTTCCATGGGTTTAGAATATCACTATTTAGCAGCTATGTGCAGACTTTGCGAGTGGGTAAATGATGTGTTCCATGGGTTTAGAACATCACTATTTAGCAGTTATGTGCAGACTTCGCCAGTGGGTAAATGATGTGTTCCATGGGTTTAGAATATCACTATTTAGCAGCTATGTGCAGACTCCGCGAGTGGGTAAACGATGTGTTCCATGGGTTTAGAATATCACTATTTAGCAGTGATGTGTTCCATGGGGTTTAAAATATCACTATTTAGCAGTTATGTGCAGACTTTGCGAGTGGGTAAATGATATGTTCCGTGGGTTTAGAACATCACTATTTAGCAGTTATGTGCAGACTTTGCGAGTGGGTAAATGATGTGTTCCATGGGTTTAGAACATCACTATTTAGCAGTTATGTGCAGACTTCGCGAGTGGATAAATGATGTGTTCCATAGGATTAGAATATCAAGTAAATGCTCGATGAGGAGAATATTTTGACAAAAAGATTAACTGGAAATATTGTCAAAATAGTTTATAGAGAATGTGATTTCTTGCTTTAGATCAGTAGAGTAAATACTGCATAGGATAAACTCCAGTATGACACCATTGGTATTTTTATGGAATTTTAACTGATGTATGTATTTTAGGACTTCTTTTTAAAAAATACGCTGGTAAACTAACCAGTCATTGGACATTTTAGGAGCAGATATATTTCTGTTTTTAGGATAAAAAATACTTAAAATAAGTACACTCGAATGTTTATTTTTACCATGAAAATATCAGTCTTTATTTTCTATCCAAAACTTAAACTCAACTGCGAAGTAAACAACCAAGTAAACAACCAAAACTCAACTGCGAAGTAAAAAATCAAAACTCAACTGCAAAGTAAGCAACCTACCTTATAGTTGTTTGTTAAAACGATTTTGACGACCTAGTACAAGAAAGTCATAATTGTAAGACTTGATTAAATAGTTCAGAATAATTAGTCTTAGTGAGTTTCTTCAAGTGCGTTGAATTGCTCGAGAACAATTTCTTCTATGAAGAAAAGCTTTCTACAAATACGGTGCATTTTTCTATGCTTGTTATTAAATAAATAACACATTTTTACGTTTTTTTTATCAGAAAAGTATTGGTATAAATTTTTATTGTATTGAAATTTGATATTACAAAATCATTATTGATATAATAGTCAAAATCTACACTATTTATTTAGTAATTTAAAAAACGCATATCATAATATTTATTGAAATAAATTAATGTGTAAAATATGAACAAAATGAAAAACACTACACATACTGTTATTGATTAACATTGTAGAGGGCAATTACATGTGTTATATGGCCGCTTGATATAATATGTCGATGAAGCGTGTTGTCCCTTATGGGAACTTCCATCAAGGTTAAACTTATAGCAGTTTACAGTAAATGGGTATTATGTATAATTTTAATTTATTTATCATTAGATTAAATACATTCAACAAATTTATTTATAATAATTTATTTAAGTTATCTTATATACGAATTGTGCTCGAGTCAGCTTCGTGGTAAAACTAGTACTGAGTGTTGTTAATAGATGTCATCGGGTCAAATTTGGAATTGAATTGATCTGTGAGCCATCGATTCAAATGAGATATCGATCCCGCGATATGAGAGGTCATCGGTCGAACCATTGATCGAACTCACGATACAAGAGGTCATCGGATTTAATCAGGGATCGAATCCGCGATATCTAATTGGCAATCGGGTCGATTCTGGGATAAACCCACGATATGAAAGGCCATATGTCGATTATGGAGTCGATCCCACGATATCAGACTCATCGGATCGAATCGGGGATCGAACCCTCGATATGAGAGGTCATCGGGTCGATCGATTCAGAGATCTCTCGCGTAAAGGTCTCTCGCGTAAAGGGCTAACACAACAGCCCTTTTTGTCGTCGTTTCACCAATTATTCACTATTTAATACAATTCAGTAGTTGGGATCAAAATTTGCAATTAAACATTTCATATTTCATCGTTATGTACTAGTTACCTAAGTTGGCGCATTTCTGCGATTTTTGTGGTTTTCGCATAAAAATGCAAATACCGTGCTTATTTCGTGCAGACATGAACATATCAACTGGAATCAAATATTAAGAACAGGACGCAAAATGTGTATGGCAATAAACCGTGTAGGATTTCATCGAGATAAACGCCGTTTGTTTATAGCCTAAGTATGGAGATTGGTTTATTTCGATATATGCAGGGCATCTGTGTCAAATACACTTTTATGGGTTGTGCCGCTTGTTTAAAGTAAAATGCTTTTGTGAACATGCATTTCGAAGGAAAACATTACTTATGTGTCAGGTACCAGTTTCACTTAATATCTCAACTAATGTTTTACAACTTTGTCTATAACTTTATCTAAATTGAACATTTTGCATGTTTCCTTTACCAATAATATAGGTATGTTACGACTTCAATTCTCGATGGTCATTAGATGTGTAGTGAGTCCAAGTTATCATTTAGAGTTATTCTCAGCTTGAGATGTTTAGTGAAACCGCTCCCAGTTAAGTATTATTTTCAGCGATAAATCGAATTTTGTTGAATACTTTTTTAAACACAAAACATTGATTTTAGGTTTTGGTAAACTGAAGACAAAATTTTAATGCAAGATGCAATTAATTTTCAAACTGGAATTCAAATAATATCTAGAATTGTTATGTCAAGACTAAGAATATTTGAACATAAGCTTAGAATAGAAACTGGTCGATACAAACCGAACAGCATTGACCATAATCAAAGATATTGTGCTTTATGTAATACACACGATTTGGAAGACTAGTATCATTGTATTCTTATCTGTCCGTTGTACAAAGACATTCTCAAATTGTATATAGTTATAAAAACCCTTGTTGTTACAACAGATCAAGCGTTTATAAGCTGAATTAATGCCATCAGAGCAAATAATATAACTATTAAAACTGGGAAAAACATATACACAGCATTTAATTTACATATATCACTATAAAAGGTTTAAGATTGTTTTCATCGAATCATTGTTTGTGAGGTTTTGTGTGTGTGTGTAATGAATGGTATATATATATTATCATGGCTCATATATGGAATTTAAGATATTTATTAAAAGGTAAATTACTTACGAAATTCATTTTGAAACACTTAAGTCCAACCTCTTATTGGAATATAAACAACAGATGTACAAATTACTATTTACGTGTTACAAAGATTTCAAAATATGAACAAATCGTATCATAAAATGTGTCACGTGATAAACATATTGGATGTATGTTGTAATATAATATGTATGTAATGAGAAACATTGTACAGTAGAACTTCGATGGCTCGAACCCATTTGGACTAGACAATAAAGTTCGAGTTAAGGGTTGATCGAGCCAAGTATTGTTCAACATCATACCTTACTTATACATGCATATACATCAAAATAGTTATTCAGCGGGGACCAGATAAGTGGTTCGAGCTCTATATGATGTTCCTGGTGTAAGCCCACCATTGATTTTTGTTCTTTATTCTATAGTAAATAATAAAAGTTTGCAGGCTTGTACTTTATAGGGAGACCCAAACGAAAGAAATGAAACTTACATTTTACTGTTTGTCAACCTCTGCACTACCAAAATAAGATAAGAAAAGTAGGGATCATGTGTTATATGAGTCATTTTTTTGCTCAGTGTGTACACTGTTGACAAAATGAAAGTAGACTTCAGAAATCATGTATTCATACCCTAATCTCCAAGCATTATTCTTTCTTCTAAATTCACAATTCAAACAAAACAATGCTTTCACAATGTTCAAAATACATCAATAATTCCATTCAAATAAAAAATGAGCTTTAAAATAAGGAAAATGCATTCTTAAAGAAGAAGAAACAAGGATTATTGATAACCGCCATTAGCGACTACCCCACGGAAGCACTTCCTGTTTCCAATGGTGGTACTATGCCTCCAACCATCCGTGTTTGAGCCAACAAACTGTATGTTTAAAAGACAAATAAAGAAATATTGGAACTTGAAACTTGAACCAAACAATAGAACGACGGGGATCGTATACATATATATATATATATTACAAGAGAAAGTCTAAATTGAACTCGGATTATACAACAAATAGAACCATACACTGGATTTGATATATGCCTTTGATCAATGTAGCATGAACCTATCTTCATCATTCAATATAATAAGTAATAAATTTCCAAAATACCACTGTTTTTGACAGGTAATTTATCAAAACACGCAAGGGAAAAATCTATTCGATATCAACTTTTTTAAAATAGTGAACTAGGTTATTTATTTAAATATGCACATTAGTTCAGCTGAGTTCATGTAGACTACATGTATTTGATTTGTTTAAAAGCAAATGTTAATACAATTTTCAAAAATAAATTTCTAGAATCTTTACCCTCGTTTAAGAATAAATATCAAATTATAACTAAAACTATTTGAGTTTATAGTAAATGAATGTAAAATAACTATTCACATAAAAGTTCCCATTAGCATCTTAAATGCTTCACTAAGAGCATAATTTCAAAATTGTCTTGACTTGAACTAAAGCAAACCCAAGTTAATTAAACATGCCAATCACAGTGTAACTGAAACTGTCCGATAGAATATCGATGTCAGGTCGCTGGATCTTCGATGGTTTTTGGTGGATGATTGTTTGTTTTTTTGAGCCGTAAGCATCAGTTTATACCATCGAGGGTTAACATACGACCAGTTAACCTAACCACTTTTTCTTAGGATCCTTGAAGTTATCCTGCACTCCAGCACATCCATCTCCATGATGTTTTTGCCATTTGAATCAGCTATGACTGTGGCTGGGTGGGGAATCGTACGCTACCAACTAAGCTTACCTATCTCGGTTCGGAAGATTAGACATCATTGTAGTAACATAATAAGTTATTTCTATTACAATGACTTTTTTAAAATATAAGAATTTTAGTATTGGATGGTTTTTGTATCCTTTAGCGAATTTAAATTAACTTGTGATTGTTTAAAATGATTGCCGTCAGACTTCGTAAATCTTCCCAACACGTACATGTAATCGTTCGTGACTGACGATTGGTGAAATTGATGAATTTAAGTTCAATTGCCCTTAGAATATAGAAACAGACAATGAAGTGATGATGAAATTAGGCATTTAAGACGTGTATATGAGAGGTGTTCAGCTTTTTAATTTCGCAATACTAGCACGATAATATTAAAGAAAAAACACATTGTACGATATAAAGTAATGTATTTAGTTATTCATAAATGGACGTTTGAGATAGAAAGGAGGGAAATAAATGTTATACGTTCAAGGGTATGGTGCTTGGATATTTAAGGAATAAACTCTCCTATTGACATTTTCAGAAAGGGATGGAAGGCCATGAGTTTGCTATTTCCATTTAATACTTACATGTATATTATAGCTGATGTGTGCCAGAGAAAGGGTGCTTAACATTCTGCCACCAATTCAAATAATATATCCAGTTACAGGTGTAATGTATGTGTTCCGTAAGATCGAGAAAACCAATACTCCGTCTAAATATTATGGAATGCCTTCGAGACTGTCCAGTAAAAATACAGCCAAAGCTCAAAAATCCAGACAGAAGTCCTTAAGACTTTACCTGCAATTACAAAATAGTATTATGGAAAAAAGATTGACCGATGAGATGAGGTTTTACTTAATGGCAGTTACGGTAAAAATGTCTGCTATATGAGAAAATGTCGAGATCGACGTAACAAAACTAACTTTGTCAAGTGTGATTCCTTTTCTACTGAATTAATGACAGAGGTTTGGGTGTGCTGTAATAGCAAAGCGGTCATAAGAATATTTCACAAAGGAACAAAGCCAATAACGAGTTTTACAATAAAAAAGTTATTAAACTAGTAATCGAGAACGATGCGTCAAGCTCTTACCCCGCGATGCAGCTACCCACATGGCTTCTAAACAATTCCGCAAAATGCGATGACGTACAAAATAACAAAACATTTGATATATGACACAGCATAACAATGCCAAAGTTCCCTGATACCGATCCAAAGACTATGAAATCTGGGAAATCTTAAAATGCCGTCATCAGTAGAGTACATTGTCCTGATAGTAAGGTATTGAATGACGAGTGGAACAGAACACCAAACATTATAAGATAATTCACCACTTGCATTGTTTATAAACCAGCATTTGTTGCTCTTTAATGTATATAAAACCAGGTTCAAAGCTATCTGAAAAGTATTTCGGTTTAACACTTCTCGTATTCGATGGATTGTGTATTGCCTTGTCAGTGTAATGCTGTTCATCGACGACCCAAAATGTAAGTGTCTATGGTATTAAAATCCTTTGTTCAATTGATACAGCAGTTTTCTAATCCTGTATTGGTTTCAATTTTATTGGGTTTATATTTATGCTATTTCAATGAATGACATTAAAAATATAAGTAATACGTTTAGATAAATATTTGAGTATAGTTTTAATAATATTTCAGTTCCCTATTGGTTGTTTGTGTCACGGAATACCCAAAGTTGGCATTAAATTCAGGAATTGAAACTTTCAAAATATTCCCCAAACAATTATAGTATAACAAATGCGTCATATTAAACATCTGTTATTGTAGCAATATATTTTGTAAACTATCTAACGCCTTAAAATTTATGCAATTATGACTTCTGTTGTGAACACGTGATATCTTTATGATATACTGGAAACACCAAAGTATTCCCAAATGGACATTTAGAACTTTTGGAAAGCACAAGCCAAACAGTTATGAATGTATTTATGTAAATAACGTCGTATTGACGTATTGTTTGTTTCAAATTTCCGATTACCTGATCGAAAAAGAATAGATCAAAAATGTAAACCTTCCCAATTTTTAATTATAGTAATTTCAATTCTAATGTCATTGCCAAAGTTTTGCGCATTTTCTATTAACCTCAAAACCATGTGTGATTTGTTTCATCAGTTTGACACTAGATCTCAATGTTCAATATAAGCTCAAGAAACGTGGTTCCTCTACCAATTACTTTATAACGTGAATAGTAAATCGCCACAGGTAAAATACCCTTGACCTTTAATGTATCGTGTAAATAAGCATGGTTCCTTCTTGTTGATATTCGTTTAGTAATAAATGAAGCAGGCAAAAAGCAATTCCGTCGGTGGAGCATGGTCCTTATAGCGTCAACTCCTCTGGTGATTGCATCACTTTTGCTCATGCCCACGACGTTTTTTACTCCTTCTGTCCGCCTTCAAAATGTAGTAGAGTAATGATATTAAAAAACGCATTGTCATAGTTCGGTGGATAATCCTGCTTTGGAGTATACGTTATGGCTCCGTCCTGACTTGTTTAGGCTAAGTGTGTCGTATCAGTTTTTGATTACAGTGAGCTAAATTGATGTGTATTAATTTTGTACATTTAATACGTATAAAATATCACTAATTCGACCGCCATATACACACAAAAAATAGAAATATAAAGCCATAAAAGTAGGTTATAGACAATATGAAATTCATTTCAAAAGGACTTCAGTCCACTAAGTCTCTGACACATTATATAAATAATTCAAAGTTTTCCTTATAATGATTTGCTATGATATTTATTTAGATGATACTCTGTCAAATAGATTAATGATCCAATAACAATAGTGTGTCGCACTTTTGCTTACCCAAGGCATTGCCAGAGGTTTCTATCTTCCACATCTGGGCCGCTTTGATTTAATGTGGTAAAGACAATTTGGCATAGTGTAAAACTAGAGCGATTTGTGTATATGGTTTCCATTGTGCCATACATGGTGTAGACAGCAATATGACAGCTTCCAAAGAGACAGTCAGCAAGCAGCAAATAGTATACTAGTTATAATTAAAAAACATACGTAGTGACGTATTTACAACTGGCACCATCGTATTGAAACAGTCAGTAGCAAAGGACGCCACATGGGAATATTGAACCTTGGCAACAGGTGCACCCAACCTCGCTCTTCGTCTGCTTACATTATCAAATACATTTTCCTGAACATTGGCTCAACCTGAAATTGGCATATATCTCACGATTATGGAAGGGAAACCAGGTCAAAATTCTATTCTGCTTGTTACTTACTAGTCTGTTGTTGTTAAATACAACTGCCTTTCTGTGTTTTTGTTAATCAAACCATACAATACTGTAAGACCTGTGTTTTATTTAGTAATTTTAATTCCGCCATTAATTTGTTCGTCAGACTCGATAAAACAGTTGCGAAGTGCTTACTGTTACATATGTAATATGCGGTTTCTGTTTGCCATTTCGCTTTCCGCTTAACGCTTAACCGTATTCCGACAAACGTAATCCGACTGCGAAACTACAAGTACCTGTTCCTCCAAGTTTTGCTAGCTCTGCCTTTAAACGGTGTCTCGTTAAAAATTTAGTTGGGAAAGCCTAAATGCAATCCGTGATCAGGCCTAAGGCCGCAATACCCGAAAAGAACCATGCTACGTCAATGATTTTTGCCTTTCTTATCCGGGCGCTTGCACCCATTTTCGAAGCATTTGATTTACGAATATTATTGTTAGAGGGAAGTTTGGGGAAACTTTAATTTCAAGGGATCCATAACTTCAAAATGCGCTAATCATGGTAGCATGATGACCTTCCTACAATTCCGTACCGTCCAAGAAGCATACGATGCACTGAGAGAATTTAAAGTAAAAACAACAACAACATTTTCAGTGTTCAAAGCCACAAAACACCTTGGTTCAAATGATGGCAATTTGTTTATTTTTTCTATCTATATATTTCTCCTTAAGTGAGTAGACCCTAGCCTGTGAGCACTGATATACTTTTTTTTGGTTCTTGTACATGTTATATGTGCGATTGAATATTCTTACCATGCCATATATATACTTGATGGGAATGTGTTAATTCTCCTTAATATGGGCCTATATTTATTTAAAAACGGCTTATAAAAAGTCGTTCAGTCAGACCTCCACGTTGGTACTCGTTGGAAACCACCGTTACACTATATAACTTGGGCTGACATGACGGAATGCAAAGTTTTCTGAAATCAGTAAATTGATTGATTGAATATTTAGCATCATTTTTATGCAATCGATGGCTTACAGACGATCAGATAACCTAACCACTATTTCTATATCAGGTGAGGTCCAATGGCTGATTGAACCAGTCAGTTGAGGTCCAATGGGGATTGTACCAGTAAATGGATCTCACAATGCAGAAAGTACTGTATCTTTCTATATCAGTTGAGGACCAATGGCGGATTGCACCAGTAAATGGATCTAACAATGCAGAAAGTATTGTATATTTCTATATCAGGTGAGGTCCAATAGCGGACAGCACCAGTAAATGGATCTAACAATGCAGAAAATACTACATATTCCATTATCAGGTGAGGTCCAATGGCGGATTGCACCAGTAAATGGATCTCACAATGCAGAAAGCATTGTATATTTCTATATCAGATGGGGTCCGATGGTGGATTGCACCAGTTAAATGAATCTCACAATGCAGAACGTACTGTAATTGTCTATATCAGGTGTGGTCCAATGGCGGATTGCATTAGTAATTGGATCTAACAATGCAGAAAGTACTGTATATTTCTATATCAGGTGAGGTTCAATGGCGGATTGCACCAGTTAATGGATCTCACAGTGCAGAAAGTACTGCATTTTTCTATATCAGATGGGGTCTGATGGTGGATTGCACCAGTTAAATGAATCTCACAATGCAGAACGTACTGTATTTGTCTATATCAGGTGTGGTCCAATGGCGGATTGCACCAGTAAATGGATCTTACAATGCAGAAAATACTGTATATTTCTATACCAGGTGAGGTCCAATTGCAGATTGCCCCAGTAAATTGATCTCTAAAGCAGGTAATATTATATATTTACAATGCTGATGCACACTGGCTGATGTTTACTTTCTGCCTTGTTAGATCAATTTACTGGTGCAATCCGCCATTGGACCCACCTGATTTAGAAAAAAAGATACAGTACTACATCGTAAGATCCATTTTCTGGTGCAATAGATATATAGATATATATATATATCAATGGTATTAAATATACGTTAAAACGCACCAGAGCCATTATATACACACAAAAAATCACGCGAGGGTACATACCCCTGGACCCCACTAGTGTTGGCATGCACATATTTTTTTTGGCTAGCTACTTCCCTGAATTGGTGATACGTCATAATCTCGAAACCTATTTCTTAAACAAAAAAAATATTGTATTAACACAAATAAAGGCATTCTATGCGCTTTATTATTCATCCATAAAACACAATTGTATAACTAAATTGTAGATCATGTTTGGTATTTCATGTTTCCTATCTCCGATTTCCCCCTAAAGAACCTTTTGGAATAAGGAGATCCCAAGGCGGTTATGATAAGCTGATTGAGCAGAACGCAACAATCAATGACGTATGCGATCCGAGCGTATGGGCCATTTTAGCTCATAGGTCGCTTTGCATCTAGCATTACCCAATCTGTTTCGGCGTAAATTTCCTATTGCGTTTAGTTGTGTGGAAAAAAGTACCGCCACACCGTTTACAAACAGAGCTAGCTTTTTAGTTTCACAATCGAATTGGCAACTAGCAACAAGCGTAACGCGGATTGCAGTAAACGGAATGCAATGTAGATCTACCGGATTGCGAGTGTCGGATAGTAAAGTCAACACGACAAATTAAAAAAAAATGATTGTCTAAAAAGACTAGAACCAGGAAGACATATATAAAGTACCACAATTAAAAAGACAGTCACGAAAATAACATCAGCATCAGTCGCTTGAAAATAATATTTGAAATTAAGATATGTACAATAGCGGAATAGAATTTTGACCTGGTTGCCCTTCCATACACGATATGGTACCAGGTAACGACTACATTCGCTGTTAAACGGTACTGAATTCAGTCTAGTATTACAGAGCAGTTAATCCATACTGCTATGTACTTGTGCGAGTTAAGCGATAATAGTAACAAAAAAAATCTGTCACTATTAAAAAAGCAAAAACAACAATTAATAAAGCATTATTATTTAAAATTATTTAAAAAATACACGACCGAAGAGATTGAATTGACACAGGAATACCCGTTATATCATTTAACAATAAAACACAGGAGATTTATTTTATATAGGAATACCCATTTTATCATTTAAAAATAAACAACATAGGAGATTGATTTTATAAAGGAATACCCATTTTAACATTTAACAATTAACAACACAGGAGACTGATGAGTTTATATAGGAATACCCAATTTAACATTTAACAATAAACAACACAAGAGACTGATGAGTTTATATAGGAATACCCAATTTAACATTTAACAATAAACAACACAAGAGACTGATGAGTTTATATAGGAATACCCAATTTAACATTTAACAATAAACAACACAAGAGACTGATGAGTTTATATAGGAATACCCAATTTAACATTTAACAATAATCAACACAAGAGACTGATGAGTTTATATAGGAATACCCAATTTAACATTTAACAATAAACAACACAAGAGACTGATGAGTTTATATAGGAATACCCAATTTAACATTTAACAATAAACAACACAAGAGACTGATGAGTTTATATAGGAATACCCATTTTATCATTTAACAATAAACAACACCGGAGATTGATTTTATAAAGGAATACCCATTTTATCATTTAACAATAAACAACATAGGAGATTGATTTTATAAAGGAATACCGATTTTAACATTTAACAATTAACAACACAGGAGACTGATGAGTTTATATAGGAATATCCATTTTACTCATGTAACTCGTGTAAACAGCAGAGGTAATTTTCCATCGGTTGAAAACCAATGACTTACATACAATTATTCTTTTTCATTCATTTAGAAAATGTGACTTCTGTGCCAACTAAATAAAATTCAGGAATAGTAAATAAAATCCTTTATTCCTACAGAGTTTAAATGTGACGACAGAGGAGTAGTACTTTCGTCGCCATATCCATTGCTGTAAACCTTGTTGTGAGGTTATCTGTTTGTCTATCCCTTATATTTTGTCTTTGCGCTGTTATGGCGGCTGTGTCGTTTGATATTAGTTCTTCTTAATTGATTTTAGATCTTAACCTTAATTTGAGATCGAACGAGAGGCAATTGAAGGCCTACATTTGAAGTTAAGCAATACATCATATGAAAGCATAGAATGAAATCAATCTTAAACAAAGCCATTAAATCGGACAGTGTTTTTTTATTTTATGTAAATCGTCTGAGATGCTTAATGCAAGAAGTCCTATATGTATCATAAAATGGCTATAAAACTGTTGTGGACGGCTAAACTGCAAGTATGAAGGATAATGAGTTCGTATCAAACTTAAGTGTAAAATCGAAATGTCTGTTTTTTTCTGCTTGTATCATGAACGATTACAATACTTGAACTTCAGTTTAACAGTTTGATGAACCAAAAATAAGCGGAACTGATATATACGGATAACGACATTCCCAGCGGACGAATAAATCCAGAATGTAAAGCAATTCATTATGTACAAATGACAACGGTGAAGCCAACATTATGTTTATACATCGTACAGATCACATATCGTAAATGTCACATAAATAAGTCTGAATATGTTTGTTCAATTGGTCGGATCTATGATGGTACGCAAAAAGGAATACATCAAAATACAGATCAACTGAAAATGTCAAACAGATGGAGTCCGGTAAAGAGCTTACAATATATAATGTATTAACACCCTTGTAAATATCTGGAATCACACACACACACACACACGCACGCACGCAGGCACGCACGCAGGCACGCACGCACGCACGCACGCACACACACACACACACACACACACAAACACGCACGCACGCACGCACGCACGCACGCACAGAGGAATCAAATATTTGATATTAAGGATTTTGCTATTATGCATTTATTGTTGTTATAATGCCGTGACCTATGGGTGCAACTTGCAATATGCATGTTACCGTTAAAGATAGGATGTACCAATGTAATAGCATAAATGCACATGCAAATGACAATGATATTGTCCAACCAACAATATGCAGCCATGTTGGTATTTTTAAATTGTGCAAAAAAATCTTCAAAAGTACACCAAGCCTGATGGCTGGAAATAGCAATAGGTTCAAATCCCAATATTCCGAAAAAAACATTTTTACATTGACCTTGAAGATGAAGACACAAATATATGGCTTTGTACATGGCCGCCCCGAAATTATGAATATACATGCCGAATATTTCTGAAGCATCCATGCGTGCTTGAATACTATTCGGTTTGACTCAGACTTTGAAGATGGGAACATAAATGTTTGATTCTGCATATTTTGCAGATTTTCAAATGAGCCAATTTAGAAATATATCGATGCGAGTCGTGGATCGAACAGGAAATTTATATCACTTAGGCCAGAAATTGCAGGATGACATTAGGTATGACCTTGATCTAAACTACGACAGTCATTTCGGTTCTGCATCTCGCTCTTATATTAAGAATTAATATGTCAAGTTAATTTGAAACGGTTCACGTAACGAGTCCGAATGTTTAACAAATACAGTTCATTTTTTATATTACATAAATATTAATGCACTCGTTTAACACCACAATGTACTGTTTCCGTTCATCTAGCACAGATAAACATATTAAGTATGCGTGGCATCTTTAAATGTAGTTTATATTAACGAAGTCATTTCGTGAAAAATTTGTGCCATTTTTTTCATGAAAGCACCAAACTTGGCACAAACATAGAAAAAGGTTAACTGATTACTTTTACACCGAGACCCACTTTCAAAATGGCGGAAAATCCAAGATGGCGCGAAAATGGCCACCAAAATTGACAAAATCCATATTTGTTTTATATTTACAATAGTAGATGATATTTGATAGCTCTTGATGACTAACGTTATCAAAACATATTAATATTTGTTGATTTTGATGCTTTAATTGAGAGAGAATATTTTAGAAAATAAAAATATGCAAAATATAAACTTAAAATCTTGCAAACATAGAAACAATTTCTATAATTTAAATATCCTATAACAATTTTGCCCAGCCTTTTCAAAGGTATTTTACAAAAAAGCAATTACACACTTTATAAACATGAAGTTTCTAAACATATAGGGCAAAACATTGTATTGTATATGCAAAATACGGTGGGTGGGGTAAATCAATATTAAATGTATATTAATACCGATGCGTTCTTATATTTACATTATTTAGCGTACTTTCCTTATATTTTGCATATTCTTATTTACTAAAATATTCTCTCTCAATTAAAACATTAAAATCAACAAATATAAATATGTTTTGATAACGTTAGTCATAAAGAGCTATCAAATATCATCTACTATTGTAAATATAAAAAACAAATATATATTAACAGAATTCACAATAGTCATAGCCGTTTTGTCCGACGCCAATATGTTCAGCTACATATTCAATCATTGACAAATGTGCCCTTCTACCTCAATCTGCTCAGTTTGTTCGTCAGTCAGTAAACATTACAGGGCGTCTGCAAACAGACAATGT
The DNA here is from genome assembly GCA_029582155.1 of Panopea generosa. Lineage (NCBI taxonomy): Eukaryota > Metazoa > Mollusca > Bivalvia > Adapedonta > Hiatellidae > Panopea > Panopea generosa. The sequence goes on along the minus strand of CM055904.1, from coordinate 25,297,832 downwards.
ATCATAGGACCAAGTCACTCCCAAAGGTCTCCCAAATAAGTGTACAATTTTCGCCTATCAGGTGACTGCTTGCGCATTTAATATTTGTGTGTAAAATGATTTTGAATTAAGAAAACAAAATACAGATGATGGCAGCAATAAACATTTTTCTTGTTTGCATCACCGTAGAATTTTTACTTTGTTTCCTTATTGACATTTATGACATGAATTTAGTGGACGAGATAGCAAAACAGTTTCAAATGGCAAAATTGTAGTGAACAAAAAATAAATCATTATTTTCTTGAGTACCAACAGACCAAACACATGAATACAATAACAAGCTTGTAAAATGAGATGGAGGGATGTTGACGTAACCTCTCATATGGCTAATATTCAAGAGATGAGAGGGCAGTTAATGACTTTTAGACGACACTGGAAAATAAAAAACATATAAAATAGAGAAAAGCAGCGAATGTTCAACAACAGGTCAAATGTATTCAATTAAGGCCTGAAGTAAATGACCTCTGTGTGACTATGGAAGCAATGGGTAATCCATTTGTAAAGCACTTTAGCGGTATGTTGGTATACGACACAGGCAATAATATAGGTTTAGTTTATAACAGTTTATTTAGCTAGACTGCGAAGTTAGATCCGAATTTATATGAATCTCTCTGGAGTTCCTTTTCTAGGAAGAACCAAGTGTTGTTTTTAAGAGACGAGAGGTTCGAGTTTGAATTCGAACTCTGGCATGAGCGGCCAATGATATCCAAGGCACTATTACCCCACTTGTCAAGTCAATTGCAAAATGCAGTTCTTGCCTAGTTTTGAATAAAAAAAACACTAGTTCGTCTTCATCAAGTGAACTATGAGTTTTGGATCAAATCTGATCTTCAAACTAAGCCCAGTGTATAACTAAGAAAACATAATATGTTATTCTTGGTGATACAGTCAAAGTGAAATCCATAGCCTACCAGACATCCCAAAATTATGGTTAAAATTAGTTAAAACTAAGCATAAGAAGAGAACTCTCCGATATGAGCAGATTAGTAGGAATGAGTATGTGCATGGTAGTCTTTAACATGAACAACGATAGATATTGGGATACATAGAAAGTCATGTGAAGCTTCAAGGACGCATTTCTTGGGGTGGATGACAACAAAAATGCAAATGGTCTGCCATTAAATTTATATGAAATATCATGATAGAAAGCTGTTGATACATATGTCCCGGTTTTAGCAATTGATTTAAGTTGACAAACTGATTTGAATGTGAATTGGGTTGGATTTTGGAACTGGAAGATACTTCTTGTATGCATACCGTTTCATATCACTTTGATAAAGAAAGGACGAAGTCCCTGTCAGTATTTCATTTATTCACGGTGTGTGACCAAACTTCATCAATTATATTTAGTGGGAAAAGAAAACTATAGAGTAGGGGAAACCGTTAACAATATAGCATTTGTAATTATATTCACTACTGCTCTAAAGAATCCATACAGGTGTAATGCCATTTATTGTGTGATTTGTAGTTTAAGTTTACTTTACATTTATATATACATTTATAATTTATGTTCTTACAACTTATACAAATTATGTTCGAAGTCTTCCTGGGCAGACCCAGTACTAAGCATATGCGGAAAAGTGTCTTGCTCAAGGTTACCACACATGGCCGTGATGGAGGATCAAACCCCGATCCTCCGACCATCGGTTCGATGCTGTTACACTAAACCACGTGCTCCACACGTGATTTGTATTTGTCCAAACAAGTACTTCTTCAAATGTTAATGAATCCTTAAAGGAATTGTTCACACATAAAGGTGACCAACCTTTATATCGACAGTTCAGCTATAACGCAGCAAACCAACAGTTTATCAGGTATTTTCCTTTCACAATTCCAAGCCAAAAACCAGATTAGAAAAAAATATGAGAACCAATCTAGTCGCCTCTGCTGACAAATGGTATTTCATATGTAAACGTACCAAGGCTAAAGTATTGTGTACATCAATGGAATACACCAGTAGCTGTTGGATATTTCCCAAATTTAAACTAGCATTGACTTATGCTGGTATATAATGTCATATTGATTTACCCCCATCAACTTTAAGTTGCATATAGATACAAACTTTTCCTGCGCATTATTCAATTTATTTTGTTTTTTGCGTGTCCAAGCATGTCTTTTATTGTAAAACTCAATGATAACGTTGTGCAAAAGTATAAAATAATATCTAAATAATAGAAATGTTTGTGTATTTTGACGATCTTAGCCATTAGAAAACATTTTTTTCTCTTTTATGGTTATTTGTCGCAATAAATCTATAAGAATTATTAAATTTAAATATAATTAATAACATTAGTCATAAAGAGTTATAAGATGTCATAAAATACAGTAAATATAAGGACAAACGTGAAATTTGTAAACTTTGGCGGTCAATTTTGCGGCTGTCTTGGATTTTCTGCCATTTTGAAAGTAGGTATCGGTGTTAAAATAATCAGTTAACCTTGTACTATGGTTGTGCCAAGTTTGGTGCTTTTCTTAAAAAAGGCACAATTAGCTCAATATACTGCACCATATTGCCCCATTATATGTAAGATAAAGTATTTTCTGTATGAGGATTTATGCTTAATCCGGCCGGTATAGCTTACCGAATATTATTCGACTTTATCATTTCTATATTGGTTCCCGGGCGAAGTGCACTCGACCCAAATAATAATAGAACGCGATAAACAGTCAGTTTCTCAGTTCTGACCGTATACTCGAGGTAACTTGGCAATTTTTCGAGTCACCATTTTTAATTTTACTCTCTTGTTGTTTTTATGCTCATATCTTTGTATCCGGCAGTTTTTTATACCTAGATATATTTTGATGTATATATGTATAGGTAATGAATGAATCTCTTAAGGAATTATACAATATAACTCCCGGCATTCTTAATTAAAATGCCCATTTCAACTTACTTGGTGTTTTGTTGTTACATATTTACCATACAAGCGACTTCAGTCCATCCTAATCATTGATAACCGTTTATTGAATCCGAAGTAACATAATTCGAAGTTGATGAACGTTACCGCTAAATTAATGTTAGGCATGTTGTTAACTATCTGTTGTTTCATGGCGTATTTTATACGATTTTGATGCGATCAAACGCAAATGTAGCATATTTATCGATAGTAAGATGCCGATACGAAAAAAAAGGCAACTGTTCAATCAGTTAATATATTTCGCCTTGATATACGATAGAAACAATTAAATGATCAGTTTAAGTACAAATATAACAAACTTCAATCAAGAATGGTCCGTTGCTGAGTGGTTAAGACGTTGAACATATGGACTATTGTGTTGTTTTTTCATCATGTATCGAATCTCACCTGGGGAATTTTATTTCATATAACTTCTTTTTAAATTAAATTTATTTCATTTTTTCATTTAAATATATCTACTAGTGTTACATAAAATATATAATCTTAACATGGTGACTTTTTGTCAGTTTTATACAAAAAAAGCAAGTAAAGGCTCAGAGTTGATTAATTTATATTTTATACAATAAAACAGTTATATACATTTCAGCTGTGCAACACGATGTGGTATGCATCAGAGAAAAAAACTCGTCTGTTAACCCCTAATGGCATTAAAACGACGCTAAATCAATCAATTAATCAATCAATCAATCAGCATAAAAAACATAAATATTAACCTCGATTACCACCTCGCAGGATATTATTTCTTCTGGTGCTAATACAATAAAATGCACAGTTGAAAATCCATAATTGTATAATTTGTATAGTATAATATGTATTGCAATGTACAAATTAATTCTGGCATTTTTTTTACTTATTGATTATTTATAGAGTCACAAAAAGTATTTTGTTATGAATATGTAATGGCCTTTTAGCGATTTCTAATAACAACGCGTTTATTTTGAGAACGTGTTTGTATTTGTCTCTTTGGAAACACACTTAAAGAGCGTGGAGTGGCAGATAATGTTTAAGCCCTTCGCTTCTGGGATTGCAAATTTGATTCCATTATGTTCAAACCGATATTTTCTGCAAAGTCAACTTTTTACGCAGACAAAGGCGCCACTTACAAACTATAAGCTAATTTCTCATTCGAACTGAAACAAAACATGCTTCAGTACAGAATATGAAACGCCAAAGGCCTTCTAACTGTGGAGTTGGATAGTTTATGAACTAGTGTACTACAGTAATCCTTCCAATGTTCACTGGTTAAGCTGATTAGAAAACTGATCAGAAAATCCTATTATTGATACAACGGAGAGAATCTACGTTGCAGCGTGCTCAAGTGCAACACATATCATATGAAAGTTATCATTAACGAAATGTTTATGTTTCCAAAGAAATTGGTAGTAAATTATAGAATATTGGAGATACGTGAATACGTTAAACATTAAGAATAAATCCATATGTATTTATATTGGTTTGAATTTAAAGTAAACCAGCCGTACATCATTGAGCTTGTTATTAGCAGTCAATTTACACGTCAATAAAGTACTAAACTATAAAATTTTACCTAATACAATTCCTAACACCTGTAACTGTAAATACATTTACGTTTTAGGATATAAAAAAAGTTCGAAATTTGAATTTCAACAATATGTTACTAAACAACACTTGTTCTTTTAAAATATGATGTGTATTAACAAATTGGAATACCTTACGTCTCACACAGCAATTAATTTTGTATTGTTTTACATAAAGAGACAATTACTTCTGGAACACTAGATACATTACCAATGGTTCTAAACATGCCTTGTTACCCTAGCTATTTCTCTGTTGGTCCAATTATGCAGAAAAAAACATGGGATTGACCTGGTTGCTTTTTCACAATTTCGAGGGTTTGATAGCATCCCTTCATTTTTGACAATTCTGCCCACTTATTGCAGTGTATCTCTACACACTTTTAAACTGTTATAACTGCAACAAACAGTTCCCAATGTCATCCAAACATAGCAGAAATCATGAAAATGTTCCAATGTTCCCATATGCACAAAGAAATATGACATTTTATGCATTTGTAACAAAAAATATGCCCAACCGCTTTACCCATCTCTAATCTATTGAGCCTAAGAATCTTGCTACCGTCATGTAAGGGAGGTAATTCTTAAGTGAGACCCTTAAGTGTTTTAACAATCTGGTGCTTTGTTTTGATCTCCTCATTTCCATTACAATACGAGATAATAGCCGCTTAGTAAATCAATATTTACTATATAAATAGCTACGATTTACACGATGTCGCAGTACCATACATACAATCTCACATAATATATAAATATGTTTATGATTTATAAGGCGTGGAGCCAAAAACTGTCTAAAGTTGACAGCTTGTCAAATGTTTCACAAATCTAATAGTATAATTCTTATAATTGCTGTCTGTCCAAATAACAAACATATCGGCATGTTTACTTCACGTATCGGTTATTGGATGATACCAAACACATTATCAATCATGATCGTCATACGCTTTTATATATCATTTGTTCATTGCATCGTCGCACAACTCACTAGATCTGAATGATTGACAGTTACATGGAGGCAGCGTGGTAAACTTGAAATATACCAGGGTCGATTGGTGGTCCATGTCGCAAAGAACGTACATTGTTAGCCGAGTTGCAAAAAACACTTTTGCCACGTCTGCATAATACTGATTCGTACCTGCAGACGATAGTTTTATTAATTCAGTTGTATTTAAATGGATGCAAAATGTAACCTTAATTTATTGAAAATAGTGATATACACTAGCGAAAACTTTCTTTTTAACTGTGCCAGGAATTAACCATTTTTATTGTATGATACAGATAGGCAACACTGGATATAATGTTAGCATGGTAATAATAAAATGTCAATCAAATATGTCCATGAAAGAAAGTGATAATAAGTAATAGTTATTAGTGTTCATTCAGTAAAAAAAAAATAACAAAGAAACCCAAAGGGAGCGTCCGCAAGGAGCAACTGGGATTTCTTAATGATATTTCTTTTAATTAATGGAAACTAACTGGCTTACTGTTTAAATGTCATTTGACTAACAGTTTATGTTACTCTTGGCGGAGCTGTGATGAAAGCTGAGATGACCCCATCCGTTGCAAAGGCCGTTTCTAAGCATAGCTCGATGATGAGACATTTATTATTGAATACATTATTGTGTGGGTTGTTTATAAATAAAAACGACAAACTTTCGAAAATTGAAGCGACTCCATTGGTTGTCAAATGAAGTTACCATAGAAGAGGATGTCTCTATGGTACATTAAGATAATGTGTAACATTAGTAATAAATTACAGTACAATCGTGTTTTATTACTTCCATAGAAAACAATTTTGTATCAAGTACATGTACGAATCATATTAAATATAACTTCATCGATTACTTTCATTTTCTGTATTATTAATACTACGCTATTTTACATTTACGTATTTCAAAGTGATTAATTAATGATTTCATTATATTTCTAAAAAATACAATATGTAAAGTTCAAACACAAATTCCTCTTTTTACAAGCGTTTAGTTTTAAAAGAAGTATCTGACTGAATAAATGACTTCAATGACGCGTTGCCGATTGTTTTACAAGATTTTGAGAGGTTTCGAAGGCCGCTGTCAGCTGATTAGACGCCATTAGGCTCCATTACTTATTTAACCCATCCTTTCATTATCTAGTAATGGTCTGTGTGTACGTGACGTTGAAACATTTCATACTTTCATTTAAATCTTCTATTTAATTGTCTGTTTAATTAGTATTGGTTTATATATAATAGGTTGTCATAGTTGAGAAAAAACAAAAGACGTTTTTTAAATAGCCATGTTGCGTGTATCACGTCAGACATATCAGGAAAGGAAAGACGAAATCCTTTTAACTAGTTACATACCACGTTATAGACAGACTTGTCGATGGAAAGAGGAAATAGACAGATTAAAAGTGACTGATGGCAAATTTGCAAGCCTGCTTTTATCCATTACAGTACTATTCTCATTATATGTGTTTTTTGCACGGACAGCTACACTGGATCCCATTCCAGGACTGTATAATTTATATGGTCGCATCTCTCAGAAACATCGCAAGTTGTGCAAATGTGGATAAGGCATGTCAGTGATTTTTTATGACAGAATGCAATTGTTAGACAATGATATTGTGTCATAAATACAATGAGAAACTAAATAAAACGGATATGTTTTTAACCAAAAAGGTTCATCTCCCATTCAAAATCTATTTCGTGATGCTTATCTACGATTTCCGGCATGATTCGATATCTATCTCCTTTAAATTGTTTCAGTGTCTATCAATAGTTATCGCACACGAATGTGAATCGGGTGGACCGGGGTGGATATGTCCTTTGAATATAACGTTAGTCTTGAACATTTTCGTTATTAGTTATATAGCTAAAAATAGCACAAATAAACACAAAGAGAAGTTTCAATACCTTCAGATAAAACACATAAAATATGTTTATACGACGTAACGATCATATCATGACAGTATATTAATATCACCGAATATCAACAAACTGAAAATGAGCACATATACCTAAGTAAACATGTCCTCATCGTATAAAGTGGTCTGAAATATTTATAACTCTATAAGGAATAGGAATAAATATTATGGCACAGACGTGTCAGTGCTAGTGTTTTTTTATTTATTAAAATAAAAAATATACCTGTCATACGAGATGCATTAAACAATTTATATAAATGATATATCCACTTGGCATTTACAGATGTATAAACATATTTACTTGAACATATTAAAAAATCCAAATTATGTAAAACACTAAAATGAAAAATATCATACGACATAACATAATTTGTTAAAGTTTTAAAGATCGAGCTGAGCCCGGAAACTTCAGTCGGTAACGCGTATGGGGGTTAATCCAGAGGTCGCGAGTTCGAATTCCTGTAAAGCTTGTATTATCGATATTTTACCTTGCGTTATCGGTTATACGTTTTCTACCTATCTGTAACATCACGGTAAGATACGGTTCTGTTCATACGCATGTATCCGAAAACGGAAATGTAACAGGACACATGATTCGTTTTTATCTTCGGTTGTTTCAAGTGATGTATAGTTATATTCTACAAAGAAATCAACAACATTTCAATCAGTTAAAACTTTATGTTTTCTCCAAACTGGATATTTTTCATCTTTGTTGCAGTAACTGTTATGAATCAACGATAGTCATACAAAAATGTGTCTTCAGATATGTTTTAATGTAAATTCACTCTGCCATGTGTAAGAGTGTCGGGAACAGCCTTCCCGTGAAACGCCTTACAGTATTTAATTTTACTATAACATGTATCGCAATATATTAGAAACGGAGTAAGCTGCAATCGAGTATAGGGTTGGTGATAATGAATATTGCATGCATGCATACATTGATTTCTTACACTACATTCACTAAAAGGGAAAAAGACAAAATATTATTTTGCATAACAAGTGTAATTTGTATATGATATCAATAATTAATATGCAAACGAAACACATTAACACATAGGTGTTTACTACATGTCTCACATTTGTATCAGTTACCATGTTCACTTTTTAACATAGACACGCTATATAATCGGCATCGTGGCATTTAATATTGTTTTGTAATGGTAAAAATATTTGGTAATAGTTTTAACTTGTTTAAAAACGCTTTATAAAGCAAGTATCGAAAATATGTGTATATAATTACAGGTATATGAGTAAATAGATTATTAAATACGGATATAAAGTGAAACTAAAACGACAAAGCATTACGGTTAAAAAATATTCACAGAGATTCGTCCTGTTATTTAAATCGTTGTGAGTGGTGCCCAATATCTCTAAGTACATTTGTTAATATTTAGGTTTCAAAGAAGTTTCGTTTATATACAGGTAAATTATTTTTCAATAATAGTTTTGTTAATATTTGCATATATGTAAATTATGGCCCAACAAAATAAAGGGGAAAACATTTATAGATCAAAATGATAAATACAGGTAGTTAATATTCCTATAACAAAATATCAAATTTCAAAAAATTCTATACTCATTATGTTGACAAAAAAAACAACAACAAAAAAAACAACAACATAAATGTGTAATATTTTGAAAAAAATAGTTGTTTATAGTAGCGGCGTACCTTTGAAAATATTTTGATTTGTTTTGAGATGATAAAATATGGTTTGTTTCATTGTTTGTATTTTTGTCAACACTCGTACTTCTTACTACTATATCTTTTTTTCTCTCTTCATCTCACTTACACTCTAAATTTGCAACAGAAAACACATATTGGAAATAATTATAATTTCCGCCAAACATCGTATAAATGAATGTTAGAGTTTACACATTTAGCGTAAAAGGGTTAAGTGACTAATCTAAAAGACTAATTGGTAAAGATAAATAAATGGAAATAATAGCAACAATAAGAAAAATAAGGGGGAAAATATTATACAAAATAACGATATAAATGATATATGGAGAATTTTAAATCCAAATACAAAACTTTATACGTGACATTCCAACCACAAATCGCCAATATTTTGTAGGTTTGATTTTTTTCTTGTTTCAAACATATAGTAAATGCTATTACAGAATGTAAAATAACAAAGGGTTTACGGTCAGATCACTCGGTTGTATATTTTTAATATAAATGTCGATAATCAATCTCGAGGGAGAGGATATTTTAAACTTAATAAAAGTGTTAACTAAGAAAAAGATTATCAGGATAAAATAAAACTTTCAATACAAGATATAGCAGATATTAATAAAGAAGCTAATCCTAACACGTTATGGGAAATCATTAACGGTACAATGAGGAAATTGACTGTTTAAACACGTCAACAAAAAATGACAACATATACAATAGAGACATAAAAAATACTACATTTGCAGATGATGCAACGTTTATGATTGATGGATCATATAAAACTTTTACATCTTTAATCAAAAGAATAAATGATATTAGTTAAATATCTAGTTTAGAATTAAACAATAAAAATCTGTTATCTTAAGATCGGGATCATTAAACAATTCCATTGAAACATTTGGTACAAATAATAAATTTGTATGTACACCAGAATGTTCATCTACACTGGGATTTTTTTTTTTCGAATGAAACAATTATCACGAATTAAATTTAATACCAAAAATACTGGAATTTACAAACTGATGGAAGAGGCATAATTTATGAATAATTGGAAAAATAACTGTTATAAAAACTTTTGCACTAACAAAACTTATATACAGTCTTACAGTCCTAGAAAACCCGTAGTCCGAATTAACTAATTTTATCAATAAAGTTATATTCAATTATTTATAGGATAATAAACCTGATAAAATTAGTCAAAAGCAATAAGACAGGAATACGAAAACAGGGGACTAAAAATGATTGATTTAAACATGTTTATAAAAGGAATTAAGGCAGGATGGGTCAAAAGAATAATCGATTATAAAAATTAGGGTCATTGGAAACATATATACAATAACAAATAAGATCAAATAGGGGGACAATTAATATTTGAATGTAATTCAAATGGAAATGACTATATTAAAACACATAACCAACCATTTCCAATTTTTTATTAGAAATTTTACAATCATGGTCAAGCATAAATTTTGAAAATAAACCAGAAGCTGAAGAATTAAACAATCAGATATTATGAAACAACTCTTATATAAAAATAACAAAAATAACACATTATTTTATAAAGAATGGTATGTAAAATGTATCAAGTACATCAAAAAAATATTTGATAGAAGCTATAAAACAACTTTTTATACATTTCAGTTTGTAAAAGCTAAGAACACACCTAATAATTACGAATTTTTAAAATGTTATAGTTTAATTGAATGCATACCAAAAGTATGGAAACAAAACCGAAAACATAGCTGATAGTTATTAACAATTTAATTTATTGCAACAAATCCGACACCTCAAGAGTCCAAATATTTTTTTATACACCAGACAATTAAAACACACTAACAATATTATTATTATCGAACCTTATATTAAATTGGAATCAGAAACATTAACACACCGTACCATTTAGATCCGTTATAGATACAAAAAAAGAGCTTTTCAATACAAATATATAATGTGAATTGTATCTTACAACACATTCCTGTATAAATGCAACATATGTAATACAAATTTATGTTATTCATGAATGTTGAATCCAATAGGCATCTTTTATGGGAATGTCAATTTTATAGAGCCTTTTAAACAAATCTTGAAGGATATCTTAATGAAAAGCAATTTACAATAAAGTTAAACTTTATGATAATATATGTTGGATATGTTGAATGGTGCAGTTATTCAAATTTGTAAACTACTATATTGATTTATGTTAAATATTTCAGATACAAAAATAAGTGTGCAAAAACAATTCCCATGTTTATCAATTTTATAAAATATTTAAAATATATTGAACATTTAGAAAGAATAAAAACACGACAAATTTAAAGATAAACTCAAACAGCATAACGGCAAATGGGACAAATTACAACTGAATTAATAACGTTATCAAACTGATTATAGACTTAGAGTGTCAAGTATATATCTTCTTTACCCCGGCCTACCTTCCACTTCCTTCTCTTATCTACTCTCCTTTATCTACTGTCTACATACACCAACTGATTTCTCAATTTATACATAAAGGTATCTACTATTTATATAACCCATTGTGACAATGCTTCATTATAAAAACACTTACACTATTTATTGTTAACATTTATAAACATAATCTGAATATACTTGTATAGAAGTTATATATCTTAACATGTTAGTATAATATCCACGCTAATCGTTCTTATTGTGTTATGTACAATGGGTTGCTATATATTATATGTATATATATAATGAGAAATGAAATATTTAAAGACTAAACAAATGAAACAGCAGAATTAACAATATGAGTCATCAAAGCATATGAGATCATCCTCAACGAGATAATGCAGATCTGGTCAACGGGTGTATCAACACCTAGAACCTCCCCTCTCCCGCTTCACTGATATTGCCATGGTTATTGTCACAATATTAACTTATAATAACGGTAGTAACCTATTTCTTAACTCAACATATTTAGTTCATTTAAAATAAAAATTATTTCGGAAAAAGTGTGCTCGTTTGAGAGATGTACTAAAGATGATACCTACGTCAAATATAATATTTTATCAATTTAAGTAACATTTTAATATATATTTTACTATGTCTTGAAAACTGATATTAAAACAAGTCAATTGCTTACGTAATATTATATCTTTCATAGATCACAATGCAAACCATGTTCATATCTTATATTTCTTGTTTCTTCAGAAGTTCAAAGCGGGGGCGGTAGTCCATTGGATATAGTGTTTGGCCGCTCACGCCAGAAGTTGCGGGTTCGATACCCAGCTCGACCCGATGCAGCTCATAAAACAACACTCAGTACTGGTTCTACCCAGGATGCGAACTTAAGAGTGGTTCATATAAGCTCTGAGCGTTCATCGCAATCGAGCTAAAATAAAATAAATAAGTATAAACTAAAACTAAAGAAGGTCATCGTTTACACCCACCCAATTTTTAATATAGTTTTGCAATAAAAACATGTACAATGGTACGTTCAGTGTTTATACAGAAATACAGAGACGCATGCATTTAAAACGATATATTTGTCATATGAACAAGTACATAGTTCTTATTTTAAAAAAAGGTACCACATCAGTTTAGAATTAAACATTCACAAACTTCAACAATTTTTTTAGCATTATTCATATTTTTGTTTATGTATCTCCTCTTTCTTTATGCAAACTTTATTTCTTAATTTTCTTTCTTCATATTCGGAATGAACCTTTAATTTTGCATCATACATGCATACTAGTGTTGTTTCTAAAAAACAAAAAGTAATTATACATTCATTTATTCAAACATTTCAAATACATGGTATAATTTCAGGAAATGATTTTCTAAAATAGCCAACAGTGATTGCTATCATCAATGTATGTTTTACCACTGACTTGACAATGTTTCTTTAAATCTCTCGGTAATCCTGACATTATTTACATTGTCTGATACCATCATAATTTCCATATTTGGTTTTTGCTTGCCGCCATAACCATACCAACCGGATCTGAACAAGGCTGTTAAAAGGTTTTAAAAACGATATCAGATCAATCATTATGAATCTCTAACTCAATTACAATATTTCTGACTGTTTTCGTGGGACAGATTTACATGGAGATGCATATAACGACAGTGAGTATCTTAGATAAGGTTGTTACATTTTTGAAGCTGGAATAAATGTTTTAAAGACAAAGCTGCCACAGTTCTGTAAACCGTGGCAGTGCTGTACTTGCACCACGTTCACCGGACTGTGTCTATAGTGATGTTGTACTTGTACCACGTTCACCGGACTGTGCCTGTAGTGATGCTGTACTTGTACCACGTTCACCGGACTGCGTCTGTAGTGATGCTGTACTTGTAACACGTTCACCGGACTGCGTCTGTAGTGATGCTGTACTTGTACCACGTTCACCGGACTGCGTCTGTAGTGATGTTGTACTTGTACCACGTTCACCGGACTGTGTCTGTAGTGATGCTGTACTTGTACCACGTTCACCGGACTGCGTCTGTAGTGATACTGTACTTGTACCACGTTCACCGGACTGCGTCTGTAGTGATGCTGTACTTGTACCACGTTCACCGGACTGTGTCTATAGTGATGCTGTACTTGTACCACGTTCACCGGACTGTGTTTGTAGTGATGCTGTACATGTACCACGTTCACCGGACTGCGTCTGTAGTGATGCTGTACTTGTACCGCGTTCACCGGACTGCGTTTGTAGTGATGCTGTACTTGTACCACGTTCACCGGACTGCGTCTACAGTGATGCTGTACTTGTACCACGTTCACCGGACTGCGTCTGTAGTGATGCTGTACTTGTACCGCGTTCACCGGACTGTGTCTGCAGTGATGCTGTACTTGTACCGCGTTCACAGGACTGCGTCTGTAGTGATGCTGTACTTTTACCACGTTCACCGGACTGCGTCTGTAGTGATGCTGTACTTGTACCACGTTCACCGGACTGCGTCTGTAGTGATGCTGTACTTGTACCGCGTTCACCGGACTGCGTTTGTAGTGATGCTGTACTTGTACCACGTTCACCGGACTGCGTCTACAGTGATGCTGTACTTGTACCACGTTCACCGGACTGCGTCTGTAGTGATGCTGTACTTGTACCGCGTTCACCGGACTGTGTCTGCAGTGATGCTGTACTTGTACCACGTTCACCGGACTGTGTCTGTAGTGATGCTGTACTTTTACCACGTTCACCGGACTGCGTCTGTAGTGATGCTGTACTTGTACCACGTTCACCGGACTGCGTCTGTAGTGATGCTGTAATTGTACCACGTTCACCGGACTGCGTCTGTAGTGATGCTGTACTTGTACCGCGTTCACCGGACTGCGTCTGTAGTGATGCTGTACTTGTACCGCGTTCATCGGACTGTGTCTGCAGTGATGCTGTACTTGTACCGCGTTCACAGGACTGCGTCTGTAGTGATGCTGTACTTGTACCGTGTTCATCGGACTGTGTCTGTAGTGATGCAGTACTTTTACCATGTTCACCGGACTGCGTCTGTAGTGATGCTGTACTTGTACCACGTTCACCGGACTGCGTCTGTAGTGATGCTGTAATTGTACCACGTTCACCGGACTGCGTCTGTAGTGATGCTGTAATTGTACCACGTTCGCCGGACTGCGTCTGTAGTGATGCTGTACTTGTACCACGTTCACCGGACTGTACCTGTAGTGATGCTGTACTTGTACCACGTTCACCGAACTGCGTCTGTAGTGATGCTGTACTTGTACCACGTTCACCGGACTGCGTCTGTAGTAATGCTGTACTTGTACCGCGTTCACCGGACAGCGTCTGCAGTGATGATGTACATGTTCCGCGTTCACCGGACTGCGTCTGCAGTGATGCTGTACTTGTACCGCGTTCACCAGACTGTGTCTGCAGTAATGCTGTACTTGTACCGCGTTCACCGGACTGTGTCTGCAGTGATGCTGTAATTGTACCACGTTCACCGGACTGTGTCTGTAGTTATGCTGAACTTGTACCGCGTTCACCGGACTGCGTCTGCAGTGATGCTGTACTTGTACCGCGTTCACCGGACTGCGTCTGCAGTGATGTTGTACTTGTACCACGTTCACCGGACTGCGTCTGTAGTGATGCTGTACTTGTACCACGTTCACCGGACTGCGTCTGTAGTGATGCTGTACTTGTACCACGTTCAACGGACTGCGTCTGTAGTGATGCTGTACTTGTACCACGTTCACCGGACTGTGTCTGTAGTGATGCTGTACTTGTACCACGTTCACCGGACTGCGTCTGTAGTGATGCTGTAATTGTACCACGTTCGCCGGACTGCGTCTGTAGTGATGCTGTAATTGTACCACGTTCGCCGGACTGCGTCTGTAGTGATGCTGTACTTGTACCACGTTCACCGGACTGTACCTGTAGTGATGCTGTACTTGTACCACGTTTACCGAACTGCGTCTGTAGTGATGCTGTACTTGTACCACGTTCACCGGACTGCGTCTGCAGTAATGCTGTACATGTACCACGTTCACCGGACTGCGTCTGCAGTGATGCTGTACATGTACCGCGTTCACCGGACTGCGTCTGCAGTGATGCTGTACTTGTACCGCGTTCACCGGACTGCGTCTGTAGTGATGCTGTACTTGTACCGCGTTCACCGGACTGCGTCTGTAGTGATGCTGTACTTGTACCGCGTTCACCGGACTGCGTCTGTAGTGATGCTGTACTTGTACCGCGTTCACCGGACTGCGTCTGTAGTGATGCTTTACTTGTACCGCGTTCACCGGACTGCGTCTGTAGTGATGCTGTACTTGTACCGCGTTCACCGGACTGTGTCTGTAGTGATGCAGTACTTTTACCACGTTCACCGGACTGCGTCTGTAGTGATGCTGTACTTGTACCACGTTCACCGGACTGTGTCTGTAGTGATGCAGTACTTTTACCACGTTCACCGGACTGCGTCTGTAGTGATGCTGTACTTGTACCACGTTCACCGGACTGCGTCTGTAGTGATGCTGTACTTGTACCGCGTTCACCGGACTGTGTCTGTAGTGATGCAGTACTTTTACCACGTTCACCGGACTGCGTCTGTAGTGATGCTGTACTTGTACCACGTTCACCGGACTGCGTCTGTAGTGATGCTGTAATTGTACCACGTTCACCGGACTGCGTCTGTAGTGATGCTGTAATTGTACCACGTTCACCGGACTGCGTCTGTAGTGATGCTGTACTTGTACCACGTTCACCGGACTGTACCTGTAGTGATGCTGTACTTGTACCACGTTCACCGAACTGCGTCTGTAGTGATGCTGTACTTGTACCGCGTTCACCGGACAGCGTCTGCAGTGATGCTGTACATGTACCGCGTTCACCGGACTGCGTCTGCAGTGATGCTGTACTTGTACCGCGTTCACCAGACTGTGTCTGCAGTGATGCTGTACTTGTACCGCGTTCACCGGACTGTGTCTGCAGTGATGCTGTAATTGTACCACGTTCACCGGACTGTGTCTGTAGTTATGCTGAACTTGTACCATGTTCACCGGACTGTGTCTGTAGTGATGCTGTACTTGTACCACGTTCACCGGACTGCGTCTGTAGTGATGCTGTACTTGTACCACTTTCACCGGTGATGCTGTACTTGTACCTCGTTCACCGGACTGTGTCTGTAGTGATGCTGTACTTGTACCACGTTCACCGGACTGTGTCTGTAGTGATGCTGTACTTGTACCACGTTCACCGGAATGCGTCTGCAGTGATGTTGTACTTGTACGACGTTCACCGGACTGCGTCTGCAGTGATGCTGTACTTGTACCGCGTTCACCGGACTGCGTCTGCAGTGATGCTGTACTTGTACCGCGTTCACCGGACTGCGTCTGCAGTGATGCTGTACTTGTACCGCGTTCACCGGACTGCGTCTGCAGTGATGCTGTACATGTACCGCGTTCACCGGACTGCGTCTGCAGTGATGCTGTACTTGTACCGCGTTCACCGGACTGCGTCTGCAGTGATGCTGTACTTGTACCGCGTTCACCGGACTGCGTCTGCAGTGATGCTGTACTTGTACCGCGTTCACCGGACTGCGTCTGCAGTGATGCTGTACTTGTACCACGTTCACCGGACTGCGTCTGCAGTGATGCTGTACTTGTACCACGTTCACCGGACTGCGTCTGTAGTGATGCTGTACTTGTACCACGTTCACCGGACTTCGTCTGTAGTGATGCTGTACTTGTACCACGTTCACCGGACTGCGTCTGTAGTGATGCTGTACTTGTACCACGTTCACCGGACTGCGTCTGTAGTGATGCTGTACTTGTACCACGTTCACCGGACTGCGTCTGTAGTGATGCTGTACTTGTACCACGTTCATTGGACTGCGTCTGTAGTGATGCTGTACTTGTACCACGTTCACCGGACTGCGTCTGTTGTGATGCTGTACTTGTACCACGTTCACCGGGCTGTGTCTGCAGTGATGCTGTACTTGTACCACGTTCACCGTACTGTGTCTGCAGTGATGCTGTACTTGTACCACGTTCACCGGACTGTGTCTGCAGTGATGCTGTACTTGTACCACGTTCACCGGACTGCGTCTGTAGTGATGCTGTACTTGTACCACGTTCACCGGACTGCGTCTGTAGTGATGCTGTACTTGTACCACGTTCACCGGACTGTGTCTGTAGTGATGCTGTACTTGTACCACGTTCACCGGACTGTGTCTTTAGTGATGCTGTACATGTACCACGTTCACCGGACTGTGTCTGTAGTGATGCTGTACTTGTACCACGTTCACCGGACTGTGTCTGTAGTGATGCTGTACTTGTACCACTTCACCGGACTGTGTCTGTAGTGATGCTGTACTTGTACCACGTTCACCGGACTGCGTCTGTAGTGATGCTGTACTTGTACCACGTTCACCGGACTGCGTCTGTAGTGATGCTGTACTTGTACCACGTTCACCAGACTGTGTCTAAAGTGATGCTGTACTTGTACCACGTTCACCAGACTGTGTCTAAAGTGATGCTGCGCTTGTTTCACCAGTGATAGGGTTGATAATTTATAAAAACATCTTTATCTTATTTTGTCAGACGCTTTTGTGACTTTATCTTCTGGACATGTTCCCTGTGCATGGTGTATCAGTGATAAGCGCATCATAAATAACCTATTATGTGTTGTCTTAATACGATCAACAGAACGCCATACCATACTCATATGGTACAGGTCACTGCGCCAGCCGTCACTAAGGAATGAATGTTATTTGCTGAAAGTTCGTGAACTTACAGGTAACAGGTAACAGGTAACAGGTAACACGTAACACGTAACAGGTAACAGGTAACAGGTAACACGCTCAACGTAAGTAAATAACATTTGATAGTTACACGTAAGCTCATATATAAGGAATCACATATCTCAAACATAGTTGGTTCTGTCACAACCCATTCCCATAGCTAAACGTAAACCTTCCTTAAATAATGAATGCCGGACTTCTACATGTACATATGTACATTGAAGTTAAACATACATGTATGTGTTTTTGCCTGCAGGATAGTATTTTCCTGTCTTATAATCTATCTCTATCATCGAACCATTATATAGTGACAACAAATCATCAAATTAAGAACAACACATAAATGATATACTGAATCAACACAATTTACAGAGGAATTATACTAACGGATAAACATAGTACGAGCTTGTCACAGACAGAATCTTACAAGTTCAGTAACGAGTCGCGTTAATAGACCTGTTGCACATTTAAAAACTATAATCGTGACGATAAATGTTTTATAATTGAAGGTAAATTGGCCTAATCAACCTAGACATCTCTCATAAGGAATGTTAGTTACGTCGTTTAATTAAGGCAGTGATAAGTAGTGACATCCGTGCTAATGACATTCTGTCATTCTGTAATTACCAAGAAAGATTCCAATAAGATTTCTACATTTAATATCTAACGTTCATAACATGTCATGATGTATATGAATGGGACGCATCTTTCGAAAAACATATTATCTCATCCATAGAAGACATTCCTTCTTCTATAGATGAGATAATACATATGTATGTTCTCCGAAAGATGAGTCTCCTTTTACTGGCATATATTTTTTCCATAACAGAAAAGCATATCCTGACAGGCCAATGAGACGAGATGAAATAAAGCATACATAAGATGCCGTGGTTGCATTGTTGTGATTGCAAGATTAAACTTGTGTTTAATAAAGGTTTTCGATTAAAATATATGAGAAAGCAACATTGCAGCATACTGATGCTAATTGTTTTTCTACTTATTTTAAATTTACACTGTTTTCAAATGTGATAAAAATTTAAAGATATCGAACATTCAGCGCTTTAAACAACCGCGTCAGTACTTGTGTTTCCCCTCAATATGTGTGCATCGGTGTTTTCTGTGGTCAATGTTTTATTCCCAGAATTAAATGATTTTTTAATTATTATTTAAAAAAAGTATTTTTTTCGTTGAATTTATTTTTATCTTTGTGCATGCACATTATCAGAGAGAAAGCATGTGTGTGTGTACATAGTTTTCAAGCAAATACATGTTTATATTTATAACATAATTTAATACCTTATCATGCACGTGCATATTTGTGCTTTTTGAATGTATTTGGTACGTATGCCCTGAATCAGTTGACGGTTATTATGTTTATATCATTTATAATGTCATTGATCTTCACTTATGCTATTTTATACCGATTTTTTTTTCGATATATTTTATGCTTATAAGATAAGTTATAGATGGGTTTTAAAGCTTTTATAATTCTTGACAATTCCTATAGTTTTTGACATGCAATTTGTTTATATTAGAATCTCCTTGGACACGTCATAGTTACTTTTCATTTCCTGTTATAAAGAATTACAAAACAATGAAACGATTTAAGAAAAAATATCAGGAAAGTCATAAAATAAGGTTGAAAATGTGAAGTAATTTACTCAGTGTAAAGCCTTGCATTACTAACGTGTGACTGGAAATGTGAAGTAATTTACTCAATGTGAAACCTTGCAACACTAACGTCTGACTGGGAATATAAAGTTATTTTCTCAATTTAAAGCCTTGCAACACTAACGTGTGACTGGAAATGTGAAGTAATTTACTCAATGTGAAACCTTGAAACACTAACGTGTGACTAGAAATGTGAAGTAACTTACTCAATGTGAAGCATTGTAACACTAACGAGTGCCGTGTGACCGGAAATGAAAAGTAATTTACTCAACGTGAAACCTTCAAACAAAAACGTGTGACTGGAAGCGTGAAGTAATTTACTCAATGTGAAGCCTTGAAACACTAACATGTGACTGGAAATACCCGTCTTAGTTAATTTATATAAACCGGAAACTACAGTCTTAGACTATGGACAAGATTCAAACACACAAATGATATAACTTTGAACGTTTTATATGCCGCTATACATAATTAATTATGATATTGTGTGATTATAGGCAATAAACCTAAAATTATCACTATATCAATTTAAAACAAACAACTTCGGAAGCTTAATTTGTAACTTGTGTATTTCAAAGAACATTATATGTTTAAACAAGTAACATTTCAATGTGCTTAAACGGATAGTTAATGCAGTTTCTTATACAATGGTGTTATATTGTTTAAAACATTTTGACAATTGGTTTTAGAAATAGAATGGTATTTAGTTACGATTTCCAGTAACTGTTACTTCGAATGTATACTAAATTTATCTTAAAGCGGAACTTCGCTAACGGTGCCTTGAATAATTCATTTAAAATAGATATGCTCATATCATATGTTAACAAGTTAAGAAGTATTTTGGGATGACCCACCCGCTACCATTGCCTTGCATCAATTACGCGATGAATGAATCAACCATGAGTTGGTGATTTAAATTAAACAATGAATTTATAAACGTGGATTAACTCACAAACAGAAACAATACGTGACATTGGCAGGAACATACCTAATTAGGTGAAACAGTTTTATTTTTCAATGTTGAAATCTTAACAATGTTATAGTTTGTTGTTTTAATCGTATTTCAATAGGATTGCATGCTACGTCGGCTAGGATTTGTAATCTTCAGTTGAATCAAGTCTTTAATTTTACCACCATCTGTCATACTGCGTTAGTTACAGACACAAAATTAATTAATCTTATCACACTACATGTAATAAAACGTCAGTAATTGTGGTTTATAAATCAAGCTGATATGGAAAGTTTAACAAAAAAGGTGTACTGACACGCTTCAATATTCTAAGTAAGACTACTTTCCACCTAATACTAGTTTGTGACCTACGTGAAAAATTGCGATACACATATCAATGAGGAAGTGCTTGTCCTTGTCTCCGTCTTAGTGTACCCTTAATGTAAGTTGATAAACGCTAAAAAATATGTATTATCATTGCGAATGAAAATTGTTTTGATTTTGACAGAGTTCACACAGAGGTGAGAGTTCAATGCATTAATTACCTTTCGCTATTCTGTTTACATTCTTAATCATTGCGCCTTGAAAGCCTGCATATGGCTTGGTGAAAAATCATGTTAGGAGCAGAATAAAGACACATTTTTCATTGGAAATATAAAAGGAATAAACAAGTAAAATTGGTTTCATTGTTATAATTGGGCAGAAAAGGCCAAAATCGGCAAATAAAACGGTTTCAATACCGAAATAAAGGCACTTTTTATTTTTTCCCAGTATTTCTTAAAAACTTTGGGAATGGAAATGCATAATGATTGAGACTAGTGCATTTAAGCTGTCACTTACGAATAACTTCCCTTGCATGTAGTTAGCAATATTCCTGCGATCCAAGAAATTAGAGCCGTTTAAAACGGTTTGGCATAATTTTTGTTAAAAAAAGCAAAATATTGTCATATATGAGAGCACTGGATTTGATGAAGTTTATTTAACAGTTTAAAGATGCGTAGTGATACACTGCAAAAAATGGGCAAAATTTCCAGAAATTAATTGGTGTCATCAAACCGTCAATATTTTGAAAAGGCAGCCTTGTCAACTTCATGTTTTTTTCTACATATTTGGATTAACATAGGACTCTCTATGGAAACAATGCACTTTTAGAATAATTTGTAATGTGTTTAGTGTTCCAGAAGTGCATTTTTATGTGTAGAACTGTGCAAAATTAAGTGTTGCGAGACGTTAAACAACATTATGACACACGCCAAATTTGCCTTTTTCCTGCAGCTAGAATATGACCGTGTCAGCAGCAACCTGGCCGGGTTTTAGTGTCACATCCTAAATAAGGCCACGTGACGCCTTATACTATTTTAGCATATTAATGCATACTTCATGACGAAGTGAAATCGCTTTGTTAAACTTATAATTGGTCATGTAAGTATAAAGTCTTTCAAATTCCTTTAAACATTAGTATGTGTTTTTCTTAAAACTTTAAAATGCAGTTCAGTTTGACTACTTTGAACTACTTTTCACACACATTCATTCTTTTACAGGAGTACTATGCACGTTCTGAGTTGGCAACCAGTCAAACGTGGATATTGTCAGAAATCTAATATTGGTACTATGGCCTTTGGGAAAAGCCCCAGGCCAAAACCTGTAATTTTTATTGTAACACATTTCGTCCGAGGTTGCTTCCTTCATTACTGAATATTCAAATCTTTCACCCGTTCGAGATTCAGATAGTAAAAATCGAGACAGAAATGACATGTATAATTGGTTATTTTACTTGCATACAAAACAGATTGAATAAATATTGTAAATATTATAGAAAAAATTACATTTAAGTGTCATGTTTACATGTTAATGTTTTGTGTACCATTATCAATCAAATACAGTTTAAATCGTGCTCGTTATAGCAAATAAAGTACAATTACCTTAAACCCCAAGTAATATTGCGGATGCAAACCTTTTATTTTGCTGTCTTTTTATTGAAATAATCCTGGAATATTAACTTCAAAATGCAAATACGCGATTGTTCAGGAAGGAGCAGTGTTCCCAGGAGGTGTCATTAAAACGGACTGAATGGATTGTCTTTAATACTTTATGCAATTACAACTATCACGTGTACTCCCACGTGTGACGTCCAATAGTCTCCGAAACAACAGTAAAATCCGAAAATACCGAGCATAGAGTCGGCCAGTCTAGTAGTAAACGAAGCAAACTGTAAACTTGCAAGCAGTGATAAAACACAAAATATTCACTTGACTTTAAATCGAAGCATACGCTTGAATTAATGTAAATATTTATCGTAATATTAACATTTGTGGCATCAACATATTGGAAGAAATAACCAATCTCTACAATTTAATTACATTAAAATATGTTTAAATCTTAATTGGAAAATATAATATACAATAGATGGGCCATTAAATGAAATTATTTACATTTATATTCACACACATTAACTTTGTAATCGCAAAATTACATTTAATAGAGTCGACGTGCCGCAAAATATTATCATTTATTTATCTAATACCAATGTAACTGCTGTTGATTTAATCAATGCCGCACTTGATTTTTCCTTATGTTGAGAAAACAAAGTACAAACTCACGGAGTGTTTAACATTAAAATAACATAATACACTCACGGAGGTATTTGTTCTTTACCGTTCATAAACATATACACTCACGTGGGGATATGTACTTTACAAATCATGAAAACATTCACATGGGGATATGCACTTTACAAATCATGAAAACATTCGCGTGGGGATATGCACTTTACAAATCATGAAAACACTCACGTGGGGATATGTACTTTACAAATCATGAAAGCATTCGCGTGGGGATATGCACTTTACAAATCATGAAAACATTCGCGTGGGGATATGCACTTTACAAATCATGAAAACATTCGCGTGGAGATATGCACTTTACAATTCATAAACGTATACACTCACGGAGATATGTATACTTTACAGTTAAAGAACATACCCACTCACTGAGATATGTATACTTTACAATTCAAGAACATACTCACTCACGGATATATGTATACTTTACATTTCAAGAACATACTCACTCGGGGATATATGTATACGTTACAATTCAAGAACATACTCACTCGCGGAGATATGTATACGTTACAATTCAAGAACAAACTCACTCACGGAGATATGTATACTTCACAATTCAAGAACATACTCACTCATGGGGATATGTTTACTTTACAATTCAAGAACATACTCACTCGCGGAGATATGTATATGTTACAATTCAAGAACATACTCACTCACGGAGATATTTATACTTTACAATTCAAGAACATACTCACTCATGGGGATATGTTTACTTTACAATTCAAGAACATACTCACTCACAGATAGATGTATACTTTACATTTCAAGAACATACTCACTCACGGATATGTGTATACTTTACAATTCAAGAACATACTCACTCACGGAGATATGTATACTTTACAGTTGAAGAACATACCCACTCACGGAGATATGTATACTTTACAATTCAAGAACAATATCACACACGGAGATATGTATACTTTACATTTCAAGAACATACTCACTAACGGAGATAGATAAACTTTACAATTCAAGAACATACTCACTCACAGAGATATGTATACTTTACATTTCAAGAACATACTCACTCACGGAGATATGTATACATAACATTTCAAGAACATACTCACTCACGGAGATATGTATACTTTACAAT
Source organism: Panopea generosa (assembly GCA_029582155.1). NCBI lineage: Eukaryota > Metazoa > Mollusca > Bivalvia > Adapedonta > Hiatellidae > Panopea > Panopea generosa. The sequence continues at coordinate 25,273,181 of CM055904.1, read as the reverse complement.
TCAACAACATACTCACTCACGGAGAAATGTATACTTTACAATTCAAGAACATACTCACTAATAGAGATACGTATACTTTATAATTCAATAACAAACCCACTCACGGGGATATGTATACTTTACAATTCAAGAACATACCCACTCACGGAGATGTGTATACTGTACAATTCAAGAGCAAACCCACTCACGGAGATTTGTATACTGTACAATTCAAGAACATACTCACTCAATGAGATATGTATACTTTACTATTAAAGGTCATACTCACTCACAGAGATATGCATACTTTACAATTCAAGAATATACTCACTCACGGATATATGTATACTTTACAGTGCAAGAACATCCTCACTCACGGATGTATGTGTACTGTACAATTCAAGAACATACTCACTCACTGAGATATGCATACTTTACAATTCAAGAACATACTCACTCACGGATATATGTATACTTTACAGTTGAAGAACATCCTCACTCACTGAGATATGTATACTTTACAATTCAAGAACATACTCACTCACGGAGATATGTATACTTTACAGTTGAAGAACATACCCACTCACTGAGATATGTATACTTTACAATTCAAGAACATACCCACTCACGGAGATATTTATACTTAACAGTTGAAGAACATACCCACTAACTGAGATATGTATAATGTACAATTCAAGAACATACTCACTCACGGATATATGTATACTTTACAGTTGAAGAACATACCCACTCACGGAGATATGTATATTTTACAATTCAAGAACATACCCACTCACGGAGATATGTATACTTTACAGTTGAAGAACATACCCATTCACTGAGATATGTATACTGTACAATTCAAGAACATACTCACTCATGGATATATGTATACTTTACAGTTGAAGAACATACCCACTCACTGAGATATGTATACTTTACAATTCAAGAACATACTCACTCACGGATATATGTATACTTTACAGTTGAAGAACATACCCACTCACTGAGATATGTATACTTTACAATTCAAGAACATACTCACTCACGGATATATGTATACTTTACATTTCAAGAACATACTCTCTCACGGAGATATGTATACTTTACAATTCAAGAATATACTCACTCATGGGGATATGTTTACTTTACCATTCAAGAACATACTCACTCACAGATATATGTATACTTTACATTTCAAGAACATACTCACTCATGGGGATATGTATACTTTACAATTTAAGAACATACTTACTAATGGAGATATGTATACTTTACAGTTCAAGAACATACTCACTCACGGAGATATGTATAGTTTAAGAACATATCACTAATGGAGATATGTATACTTTACATTTCAAGAACATACTCACTCACGGGGATATGTATACTTCACAATTCAAGAACATACTCACTCACGGATATATGTATACTTTACATTTCAAGAACATACTCTCTCACGGGGATATGTATACTTTACAGTTTAAGAACATACTTATTAATGGAGATATGTATACTTTACATTTCAAGAACATACTCACTCACGGGGATATGTATACTTCACAATTCAAGAACATACTGACTCACGGAGATATGTATACTTTACATTTCAAGAACTTACTCTCTCACGGGGATATGTATACTTTACAATTCAAGAACTTACTCACTCATGGGGATATGTATACTTTACAATTGAAGAACATACTCACTCACGGATATATGTATACTTTACATTTCAAGAACATACTCTCTCACGGATATATGTGTACTTTACATTTCAAGAACATACTCACTCACGGAGATATGTATACTTTACATTTCAAGAACATACTCACTCACGAGGATATGTATACTTTACATTTCAAGAACATACTAACTCACGGAGATATGTATACTTTACAATTCAAGAACATACTCACTCATGGGGATATGTATACTTTACAATTGAAAAACATACTCTCTCACGGATATATGTGTACTTTACATTTCAAGAACATACTCACTCACGGAGATATGTATACTTTACATTTCAAGAACATACTCACTCACGAGGATATGTATACTTTACATTTCAAGAACAAACTAACTCACGGAGATATGTATACTTTACAATTCAAGAACATACTCTCTCATGGGGATATGTGTACTTTACTTTTCAAGAACATACTCACTCACGGGGATATGTATACTTTACAGTTTAAGAACATACTTACTAATGGAGATATGTATACTTTACATTTCAAGATCATACTCACTCACGGGGATATGTATACTTTACAGTTTAAGAACAAACTTACTAATGGAGATATGTATACTTTACATTTCAATAACATACTCACTCACGGAGATATGTATACTTTACAGTTTAAGAACAAACTCACTAATGGAGATATGTATACTTTACATTTCAAGAACATACTCACTCACGGGGATATGTATACTTCACAATTCAAGAACATACTCACTCACGGGGATATGTATACTTTACATTTCAAGAACATACTCACTCACGGAGATATGTATACTTCACAATTCAAGAACATACTCACTCACGGATATATGTATACTTTACATTTCAAGAACATACTCTCTCACGGGGATATGTATACTAACCAATTCAAGAACAAACTAACTCACGGGGATATGTATACTTTACAGTTAAAGAACATACTCACTCACGAGGATATGTATACTTTACAATTCAAGATCAAACTCACTAATGGTGACTAGTATACTTTACAATTCAAGAACATACTCACTCAATGAGATATGTATACTTTACATTTTAAAAACATACTCTCTCACGGATATATGTATACTTTACAGTTTAAGAACATACTTACTAATGGAGATATGTGTACTTCACTATTCAAGCACATACTCACTCACGGAGATATGTATACTTTACAGTTCAAGATCATACTCACTCACGGGGTTATGCAAACTTTACAGTTTAAGAACATACTAACTCACGGAGATATGTATACTTCACAATTCAAGAACATACTAACTCACGGAGATATGTAAACTTCACAATTCAAGCACATACTCACTCACGGGGATATGTATACTTTACAGTTCAAGATCATACTCACTCACGGGGATATGTATACTTTACATTTCAAGAACATACTCACTCACGGAGATATGTATACTTTATAGTTTAAGAACTTACTTATTAATGGAGATATGTATACGTCACAATTCAAGCACATATTCACTCACGGGGATATGTATACTTCACAATTCAAGCACATACTCACTCACGGGGATATGTATACTTTACAGTTTAAGATCATTCTCACTCAAGGGGATATGTATACTTCACAATTCAAGCACATACTCACTCACGGGGATATGTATACTTCACAATTCAAGCACATACTCACTCACGGGGATATGTATACTTTACAGTTTAAGATCATACTCACTCACGGGGATATATATACTTGACAGTTTAAGAACATACTTACTAATGGAGATATGTATACTTCACAATTAAAGAACATACTAACTCACGAAGATATGTAAACTTCACAATTCAACACATACTCACTCACGGGGATATGTATACTTTACAGTTCAAGATCATTCTCACTCACGGGGATATATATACTTTACATTTCAAGAACATACTCACTCACGGGGATATGTATACTTTACAGTTTAAGAACATACTCACTAATTGAGATATGTATACTTCACAATTCAAGAACATACTCACTCACGGGGATATGTATACTTTACATTTGAAGAACATACTAACTCACGGAGATATGTATATTTAATTATTTAAGAACATACTCACTCACGGATATATGTATACTTTACAATTCAAGAACATTCTGACGGAGATATGTATACACAGTTTTTCCCACGGTAACATTGTTCTTACGCTAAGAACAGGTCATGAAATATTTTGAAATTGATTCATAAAGGTCGTGATTTTTTTCTCCAGATGATCAGAGCAAGCTTACATGTATACTTCACAATTCAAGAACAAAGAACAAAGAACAAAATTCAACTGAGTAGTGAGACCTGTACTGCAAAGGTTATATTAAATAAATGAAAATACAAATGAACTGAACGCTAAGTTTAATAAAATCGATGCTAGAAATTGATTTAAGATGTATTATCATTTGTGTTCCTTTGAACTATCTTTCTCATATCAGATGATTTACTCATGTGAACGTTAAATTTGCAAGGCGTTTCAAACAATGTATTAATGCGATACTTTCTTCTGTACACATTTCGAAATTGCTTTTAGCAGTAGATTTCACGCAAGTCTGCAGATGAAAAGGATATTGGAAAATGTCCCTATGATTTATGATAAAGATTAAAGTAGATTTTAGAAAATAGATTGTTTACCGGTGTACATTTGTTAATCAGTCGCCTGTACTGATATGTCATAAAAACGGAAATCGAGAACTGTGAAAAATGTTCACCGACTTGTAAAGTTGAAGCAGCAAATAAATGTATGTTTCATGATCGACTTATAGTAATCAAACATCAAAATTTTTTTTATTCTTATCAACATGATTTTTTTCTATATTTTTTTTTATATATATATAATGCGGTAATTTTGTAGCATTATGTAATGTTATATCATTACCAAGTGTCATGATTCATAATACTACCAAGTAATAGTTTTCATAATATTACCAAGTAATAACTTTAATATTACTTCCATGTAATAATTTTCATAATACTACCAAGTAATAGTTTTATAATACTACCAAGAAATACTTTCCATAATACTACCATGTATTGATTTTCATAATATTACCAAGTAATAATGTTAATAATACTACCATGTAATAATTTTCATAATGTTACCAAGTAATAGTTTTCATAATACTACCAAGTAAAACTTTTCATAATACTTCCATGTAATAATTTTCATAATATTACCAAGTAATAATATTCATAATACTACCATTTAATAATTGTCATAATACTACCAAGTAATTATTTTCATTATAATACCAAATAATTATATTCATAATACTACCATGTTATAGCTTTCAGAACACTACGATGAAATAGTTTTCAAAATACTACCAAGAAATAGTTTTATAATACTACCAAATAATAATTTTCATAATACTACCAAGTACCATATATCATAGTACTACCAAGAAATAGTTTTCATAATACTACTAAATAATAATTTTATAATAATATCAAAAATTGTTTCATAATACCACCAATTACAATGTTTCATAATACTACCAAGCAATATTTTTCATAATACTACCAAGTAATAGTTTCATAATACTACCAAGTAATAGTTTCATAATACTACCAAACACCATATTTCATAATACTACCAAGCAATAGTTTTCATAATACTTCCAAGCAAAAGTTTCATAAAACTACCAAGTACCATGTTTAAAAATTCTACCAAGTAATAGTTACATAATACTACCAATCAATAGTTTCATAATACAACCAAGCAGTAGTTTCATAAAACTACCAAGTACCATGTTTCATAATACTAACAAGCAATAGTTTCATAATACTAATAAATACAATGTTTCATAATACTACCAAGCAATAGTTTTATAATTCTACAAAAAACATGTTTTATAATACTAACAAGTAATAGTTTCATTATGCAACCAACTAATAGTTTCATAATACTACCAAGTCATAGTTTCATTATACTACCAAGCAATAGTTTAATAAAACTACCAAGTTCCATGTTTCATAATACTTCCAAGCAATAGTTTCATAATAATACCAAAAAACATGTTTTATAATACTACCAAGCAATATTTTCATAATACTACCATGCAATAGTTTTCATAGTACTACCAAGCAAAAGTTTTCATAGTACTTCCAAGCAATAGTTTCATAATACTACCAAGTAATATTTTCGTAGTTCTACCAACCAATAGTTTCATAATACTACCAAGTACCATGTTTCATAATACTACCAAGTAATAGTTTCATAATACTTCCAATTAATATTTTCATAATACTATCAAGCAATAGTTTCATAATTCTATCAAGTACCATGCTTCATAATACTACCAAGTAATAGTTTTATAATACATGGACTACCAAGTAACAGTTTCATATTATTACTAATTGATAATTTCATAATACTACCAAGCAAAATTTTCATGTTACTACCAAGTACCATGTTTCATAATACTTTCAAGCAAAAGTTTCATAATACTACCAAGTATTATGTTACATTGTACTACCAAGCAATAGTTTTATAACAGGACCAAGTACCATGTTTCATAATACTACCAAGCAAAAGTTTCTTTATATTACCAAGTACCATGTTTCATAAAACTACCAAGCAAAAGTTTTTTAATACTACCAAGTACCATGTTTCATAATTCTACCAAGCAAAAGTTTCTTAATACTTCCAAGTACCATGTTTCATAATTCTAACAAGCAATTGCTTCATAATACTACCAAGCAATATTTGCATTAAACAACCATGTGACAGTTTCATAATACTACCAAGTAATAGTTTCATTATGCTACCAAGTAGTATTTTCATAATATTAGTTTAGTTTAAACATATTTTATTTCAGATATTTTGAAATGGGGTTGGGCCACAAGTTCTTCCAACTTAGATTCGGCCCTCCCCCTACAAGTAACAAATTTACAGTGTATAACGAAACAAATTACATGTTTATGTTATATAAACAATTATAAACATACAGTAGGTGATTGAGTGAGAGGACGAAATAGTGGGGAGAGAGAGAGAGAGAGAGAGAGAGAGAGAGAGAGAGAGAGAGAGAGAGAGAGATTTTGTAAGCAGATAAAAGAAAAATAGTAAAAAGTATATGATTATATTTTCTTGTTTCCCTTATGACAGGCATTCTCAGATATTATAACTTTGTATTTGGACAGGACATACTAGCACACAAGTGGGTTTATATTTTTAACTAGATATATAATATATTTAAAATCATTTATTATTTGTAATCATTATTATTATGATTATTATTATTATTTGTGTTATTATTATTGTTATTATTATTATCATCATCATTATTATTATTATTATTATTATTGTTATTATTATTATTAATATTATTATTATTATATCAAAATCTATGGGTATCTTTAATAAAGTTATGGACAGCATCTACAATAGTTATGTTATCTGCTATAGATATAGTTTCACTTCCACTCAGTAGTAGATTAATATTTAATGGATGTAATGCTCGTGTTGTTTGAAACAAGACGAGTCTTTGATTGCTATATCTAGGACATTTAAAGAAGTAGTGTTCAGCATCTTCTATAACCTCTTGACACTCACAGAAAGGTGATGGGTGCAGATGATTTCTACAAAGATCGGCATTTAAATAACTACAGTTGTTTCTAAGCCTTGCATGATAAACTGAGACACTTCGTTTGCCATGAGAATAATATGGTGGTATTTTAAATTTAGTGTTTTGGCGTAATGTATTTTTAAAGATTGAAAGTGAATGCGCTGCTCTAATATTTTCATCAAGCTGATTCCAAAGAGAAATAGAAGAGGGAATGCATGACTTTCGCATTATCTCTGTTCTACAGTATGGAGTAGTATAGTTATCCCTGTTTCTAAGTGGATATTCAGTTGTTGCACCAACTAGAGGTGGGAAAAGATCATTTATATAACTTGGAATATTTGAATGGTATACATTATACATAAGGTAATATTTTTGAATTTCTCTTCTCTTTTTAAGTGGTTCCCATCCACATTCATTATACAGTTTTTGAATAGATACTGATCGGGTAAGTCCTGTGACAATTCGTGCTTCTTCGTTTTGTAGTTTTTCTATTGAATCTGTGAGGTGCACTGTGCAACCATCCCAGACCAATGAGGAATACTCTAGAATTGGCTCACATACGATATATACATTTGATTGAGTGCGTTTCTTCCAATAGTGAATTTTAAGCGTCTCATAATGTGTATTGTCTTGGAAGCAGAATGCAATATGCTTTCAATATGTGTTGACCAGTTACCATCATGGCTTAAAGTAACACCAAGATGTTTATGAGAATTAACAAATTGTAAAGAAGTATTTTCAAATATAATATTAGGTAGTCTATTAGGTTTTCTTAAGGAGAAGAACATAGCTTCAGTTTTGTTCGGATTAAAGTTCACCATCCATTGTTTAGACCATTTAGATATAATATCAAGATCATAGTTTATAATACCTTCAAAATCCTGGATAGAAGTTGCAGAATAATATAAGGAACTATCGTCCGCATACAACCTAGTTAAACTTAATAGAGAATCAGCGATATCGTTAACATATATTAGAAATAATAGAGGTCCAAGGACAGACCCTTGGGGAACACCTGCATTTATATACTTAAGAGTGGATTCTGATGATTGTATAACAACACGTTGAGATCTGTGTTTCAGATAACTTGATAACCAATTTAGTAGTGTACCATTTATGCCCATTTCATTAAGTTTGAATAAGAGCCCTTGATGCCAAACACGATCAAAAGTCTTCGATATGTCACAGAATACTATGCAAGAAAATTGTTTGCTATCAAAGGTTTTACAGATATGATGATAGATGTCTATTAACTGAAATGTTGTTGAATGGTTTGGTAGAAATCCTGATTGATATTTATACAATAATTTAATTGTAAGAAGAAAGTTGTACATGTGTTTAAAAATGATTATTTCAAATATTTTATCACAACAGCTAAGTAAAGAAACTGGTCTATAGTTTAATATTACCAAGTACCATGTTTCATAATACTACCAAAAACTATGTTTTATAATACTACCAAGTAATAGTTTCATAATACTACGTAGTCATAGTTTCATAATACTACCAAGTAATGGTTTCATAATACTACCAAGTCATAGTTTCATAAAACTACCAAATACCATGTTTCATAATACTACCAGGTCATAGTTTAATAATACTACCAAGTAATAGTTTCATTATATTACCAAATACCATGTTTAATAAAACTACCAAGTAATAATTGCATAATACTACCAAGTATTATGTTTCATAATACTACCAAACAATAGTTTCATAATACTTCAAAGTAATAGTTTCAAATTACTACCAAACAATAGTTTCATTATACTACCAAGTAATAGTTTCATAATACTACCAAGCAATAGTTTCATAATACGACCAACTAGTAGTTTCATAATACTACCAAGCAATAGTTTTCATAATACAACCAAGCAATAGTTTTCGTAGTACTACCAAGCAATATTTTTCATAGTACTTCCAAGCAATAGTTTCATTTTACTACCAAGTAAAAGTTTCGTAGTACTACCAACCAATAATTTCATTATACTACAAAGTACCATGTTTCATAATACTACCAAGTTAGTTTCATAATACTTCCAATTAATATTTTCATAATACTATCAGGCAATAGTTTCATAATGCTACCAAGTACCATGTTTCATAATACTACCAAGTAATAGTTTCATTATATTACCAATTAATAGTTACATGATACTACCAAGCAATAGTTTCATAATATTACTACCAAGTACCATGTTTCATAATACTACCAAGTACCTATTTCATAATACTAACAAGTAATAGTTTCATAATGCTATCAACGTGATAGTGTCTATACATGTATTTACGTTAACATACAAACGCCCAAGTAACCACAACCGCATCAATAGCCGAAGCTTTATAATAAGCAAGCGGAAATAAATAAAACATGCACGTCATTACACGGCTTATCACGACAATCTTATTTGTTTTTAGCCTAAAGAATGTAACAAGCTCTCCTAGTGGGTCCGTTACACAGCAATGAAATTTGAACACATTTACTTCAAGGAAATTTTGATAGTTTGATGTATACACGTTTTACACTTATAAGATCCAGTATAAAAATAAAATATTTGAATGAAATTATTATATAATTTAGATTATACTATTTTATTTTAGCTCGATTGCGATGAAAGCTCAGAGCGTATATGAACCGCTCCCGAGTGCGCGTCCTGTGTAGAACCAGTAATGAGTGGGGTTGTTTTTATGAGAGGCATCAGGTCATGGCTAGGGATCGAACCCACAACTTATGACGTGAGCGGCCAACACTCTATCCATTTCACTATCGCCACGCTTAAATTATTTATATATAAACTATATAATTCATTTACACTTTTAATTCTCAGATGTTGGTAAGATAAACAAAACCCCTATATTTTAATGTAAGTGTGTGTTTTTTTTTCAGCATAAGGTGTAATTTTACATATTTTCAGGGGATAGAAAATTGCACAAAATTATATGACCACCATGAGACATAGCATAAAAAGGATACTTCCACCATGACATCTACCATAACATCATAAACATGTTGAATATACAGAGTATTTATATTATTATAAATAAAATACAACTTTTCTAAAGAAGAGGTTACCGTTTTGGAACGGTAAGTTGCAACAACCGCCACTAGCGAGATTAAACTGGTTAATGTTGACATCACCACGTCCTTCTCTCGTTGTTACAAAATCGTCCTTTAAAACTGGACCGTGCAAATGAATGTATCCATACATTTTGTGACACTATAAAATATAACATAAAATGAATATGTGTTGTGAATGAGGTGATATCTACACCTGTTCCAACTATTTATCCAACTTAACCAATACAACACACCAGACAAAAACAGCTTGTTGAAAACCAATTGCAGTAATCAAACCTTTTTGAGGCAGCTATCAGTCTTTCAAATAGCGTTAACGCAATTTGTTCACTTCCATAAATAAATAATTTTCATCAAAACAATAAAAACAGGTATTTAAATGGTACATGGATTTTGTTTCAGAAATATTCATATTAATTATTGTTTTTTACCAAGCTAATGAATGCATTTGTGTATGTATAGATAGTGAATGGAAAGTAGACTGCTTGATTTTGAGTTGAATTAACATAGATTAACAATTATACCATTAGTAAATCAAATAATAATATTTCAAAACCACTAATCGGCAGACAAATTTGCACGTACCTCTAACGAGCTGTTACTACTTAAGATAAAAGATGCACAAAGACAGTCTGTCTGCAAATTAGAATGTTAAATTTGATGATCTACATACATGTACTAGTATCTGACAAAGTAAACGTTCAAACACTACATTGCCCGGCTCAGATGAGACATTCCGAGTCAATGATTACCATGAGTTTATATCAAAGTATCTCGGCCTTCCTTGTTCCAAGACCTTCATGAGAAGTTTGATAGCTGCAGGTGGTGCAACTCACATGCATTATGGAGCGTATTCCTTCGCCAATAAAAATCGATATGCCATAATCATATACCATGTTATATGTTAAAAACTGCGATAATCTCTTTCAAAAAGAAAACTAGGCACGTCTATGTAAAACACCAAATGCTGATAGGATAGGTGGACATAGAACCAGTATAATCTTACTGGGTCGGGTATTAGGCAATATGCATTGTTTCATCGGAATGAACTTAAAATATGAACGCCTATATAATGTAGATCTATATAAACATCATGCCATGATTAACTAAGACGTTAAATACCAGACACTGTTATTTAGTATCAGAGTATTTAATGAACACATTACTTGATACATTATTCATTGCACAGACTCTTGATATCTCACACATCAGGATAAGTATATCTAATTACCTGGAAATGCTCATACAGTTAACACTACTTGATACTTTATTCATAGAACAGACTCTTGATATGTCACACATCAGGATAAGTATATCTTATGTCCTGGATATGCTCATACATTTTACATTACTTGATACTTTATCCATAGAACAGACTCTTGATATCTCACACATCAGGATAAGTATATCTAATCACCTGGAAATGCTCATACATTTTACATTACTTGATACTTTATCCATAGAACAGACTCTTGATATCTCACACATCAGGATAAGTATATATAATCACCTGGAAATGCTCATACATTTTACATTACTTGATACTTTATCCATAGAACAGACTCTTGATATCTCACACATCAGGATAAGTATATCTAATCACCTGGAAATGCTCATACATTTTACATTACTTGATACTTTATTCATAGCACAGACTCTTGATATCTCACACATCAGGATAAGTATATATAATCACCTGGAAATGCTCATACATTTTACATTACTTGATACTTTATTCATAGCACAGACTCTTAATAATAAATTTAAGTACACCGTTTTACAAAGGACAAAGTGTATTATACCCTCGGCGAATTCAATTCTCAAATATTTCAAGACAGTAAACGTTCACAGTTATGTTCAAACTTTATAAAGACAGTGCTTTCCAATATAAATATATCATGAGAATTATACCCACAAATAAATCTTTGTTTAAATGTAAATTAGTATGCTCAAATATTTGCGAGTTTTGATCCATGAATGTTGATGTTTAAATCATCTCTTCTGGGAATGTATGCATGTTCAACAATATTGGTCAGAGTTGCGAGCTTTTTTAAACACATTAAGGACGATTGCTATAGATCTTCATGCACACCAACTCTGCGCACAAAGGGAAGCAATTCTGTCATTACATACCGCTATACCAAAATTAACCCTATTTCGGATGGCACAATCATTTACGGATACGCCTAAAATTGGTCTCTTATATTTAGTTCAATAGATGAAATATGCATGCTGGTATAAAATAATTGTTAATAGCCATTTAACCTGAATATGAAAAACAAAAGAAATCTTAATATTTATAAAAAAAATTGCTCAATTAGTACAAAAACGTTAAGTTTGCAACTAAAGTCAATTTAACGATGGCGTACTTTAAGACCTATTTTTCTCAAACTACGCGGTAAAGTGTATTTTTTATATTGATTGTCATTAGAATAGGTATCTAAGAGTATTTTGTGAGGTTTGAAGCAAAATGTATCCATACACTATATCAAAATATTTAAAAAACACACTATATTTTTATTACAAAACTGAAAAATAATTGACACTCTTGAAATGTTTTTGTTGTAAAAATCCCTAAACAGTTACATTCAAGTTTATAATTACAATTTCTATGAAAATTAATATCATAAGCATGTTTATATGTAAAGATTTAATTAGATACCAGATATAAATCATTTGAAATATTTTTTTTTTGTATTGCTTTTTAAATCAACATTATTTGGCCATCTTTCAATGACAGGTATGTGTATGAGGAGGTAATACCAAAAAAATCTGTACGGTAGCATGTGTTTTTTTTTATTTCTGATATTACATAAACATATATTAAACTTAAATACTGAGAAATTTCATAAAATTCTATCCAACGAATAAAATGTGACAAAAATTATAGCAATCGTTTTTAAACTCGATAACGAATATGTAAAGGCTAATGATATTTATAAAAAACACACAGAAATATACTACCAACACGAGGGGAAAGCAAAGCAATATCATTTATGACAAAGGAGCAGTGAGAGGATATATGTATACAATGCTTTAAAAATATATTACATACATGTATATGTAAAGAATATCAAACAAAACAATTTATCTTTAAAGAAAATCTATACAAGCAAGGTCCCGGCACTTTATTGGTATTGAATGTATAAATATAATTATTAAGAAAACTAAACAAAACACAATTAAAGTAACATGCAAGTTAAACATTATGTTAGTTGGAAGTGTCAGATTTAATATTGCTAGTTCCGTTAGCGTGTCACCGACCAATACAAGTAAACACTGATCACAGATATAATCCTATTAGCGCTTCTATTGCATTGTGGATAAATGATTGCAAAAACAGTTTCTGGAAGAATGGATAACGATTAGGCAATTTATCTCTGAGCAATTCAATAACTATCAATCTCTTTTGTGGTGCAAATTGGATTTCGGCATTTGCATATCATTTAGATTCTGTTATTGATATATTTTCTAGGAACCACCCAGACAATAAACAAAACTGATGGATAAAGTGTGAACACTTGAATATGCAATAAGCCTTATCTACATGGTGGCAATTTGAAGGTGCTCCATATGGGTAAATGATTAACATGTACATATGGTTGAAAATGGATACTTTTTGTGTTTGTTAAATATGAATTACTAAACTCTGACTTTTTAATAGCACTGTGTTTTTAATATGTGTATCAATATACGTTAGATGTCAGAATATGAATATGATGTTATATTGTTATATACATATTAGTAATGTATTGCATAAATATAGGCATGCAAAATTCTACAAAGTTGTACACCTGAAAGCAGACGGAAAATTGGGTTAAAACTAAAACACCCATGATGTAATGGTACGGTTTGGCTGTATTTCCCGAGACCCACACAACCTTCCCCCTTCCCACACACCATTCCCCCTTCCCACACAACCTTCCCCCTTCCCACACACCATTCCTCAATCCCACACAACCTTCCCCCTTCCCACACAACATTCCTCCTTCCCACACAACCTTCCCCCTTCCCACACAACATTCCCCCTTCCCACACAACCTTCCCCATTCCCATACACCATTCCTCAATCCCACACAACCTTCCCCCTTCCCACACAACATTCCCCCTTCCCACACAACCTTCCCCCTTCCCACACAACCTTCCCCCTTCCCATACACCATTCCTCCATCCCACCATTAACATACGATTGTTAAGAGTGCGTTAAAACTCATTCAAAAATAAATATTAAATATGAAGTTATTTCCATATAATTGCATTAATGTATTTACATTTATTTCATTGTATACGTGTTGGTGAATTATTGAGATTTCCCAGAGAAGTATTATAGTTGATAATTTCACTGGTACAACGCTATAGATGATTTTCATGAAATATTCATTATATTTAATTTGTAAATATTAAAATATGCACGCTCAAAATCACATTGGTATATCAAAAGAAACACTAAAGGAAAAACTGTAACAATTAATTATGTGTGTTAATCCATATCATAAACACTATTTTCTTATTTCCAATCGAAATATATTTTCATAATGTTCTGCTAGACCACCCGACCCGCCTATCCATCCCCCAACAATGAGTGTAGAGTTCACAGTATGTATGTATTTTTAGATATTGTATACGTTTGAATAAGTATTAACATAAAAAAAAATCAAAAGCGTGCAAACTGAAACGTGACAAACAAAACAATTCAAAGGCAGATATAAAAACAATATAGAATATACTTCTGTTTAAGCATATTATATTTGAAATATTTTGAAATGGGGTTGGGCCACACGTTCTTCCCACTACAAATTTACAGCAATATACTGCCACTCTACTGTCTACAGATGCATCATGATTAATGTATAGCAATAACACACGTATATACTTGCTGCCAATGTATAGCAGTAATACACGTATATACTTGCTGTCAATGTATAGCAATAACACACGTATATACTTGCTGTCAATGTATAGCAATAACACACGTATATACTTGCTGTCAATGTATAGCAATAACACACGTATATACTTGCTGTCAATGTATAGCAATAATAAACATATGTCCTTGCTGTCAATGTATAGCAATATTACACGTATATACTTGCTGTCAATGTATAGCAGTAATACACGTATATACTTGCTGTCAATGTATAGCAATAATAAACATATGTCCTTGCTGTCAATGTATAGCAATATTACACGTATATACTTGCTGTCAATGTATTGCAATAATACAAGTATATCCTTGCTGTCAATGTATAGCAATATTACACGTATATACTTGCTGTCAATGTATAGCAGTAATACACGTATATACTTGCTGCCAATGTATAGCAATAATAAACATATGTCCTTGCTGTCAATGTATAGCAATATTACACGTATATACTTGCTGTCAATGTATTGCAATAATACACGTATATCCTTGCTGTCAATGTATAGCAATAACACACGTATATACTTGCTGTCAATGTATAGCAGTAATACACGTATATCCTTGCTGTCAATGTATAGCAATAATAAACATATGTCCTTGCTGTCAATGTATAGCAATATTACACGTATATACTTGCTGTTAATGTATTGCAATAATACACGTATATCCTTGCTGTCAATGTATAGCATCAATACACGTATATACTTGCTGTCATTGAATAGCCATAATACACGTATATCCTTGCTGTCAATGTATAGCATCAATACACGTATATACTTGCTGTCAATGTATAGCATCAATACACGTATATACTTGCTGCCAATGTATAGCAATAATACACGTATATTCTTGCTGTCAATGTATAGCAATAATACACGTATATACTTGCTGTCAATATATAGCAATAATACACGTATATCCTTGCTGTCAATGTATAGCAATAATACACGTTTATACTTGTTGTCAATATTCGGCAGTATAATGAATGAAGTAAATGAACATTTATAAACTGGTACTACTTGGTGCTTGATACGTGCCAGAGATAAATGTAAAGGTTGATGCTTTCCTCCGAAGCGTTATTCCAGACTGAGTGCATTTTATTTCGTCTTCAATGGCGTTTTCTTCTTATAACAAAACACATATTTCCACTCAATCTTAATAGATGAATGAAAGGACACGGTGGAGTTTCAATTTACCAGAAGGGCTTTCTCTAGAACACTTTTATCACTTTACTAAAACTAAAGAAAAACAACTTTTATTTCGAAGTATAATTTTTATATTATATTTTCTTAATTTACTATTTTTGTAGTCTTTAAACTGCAACTCTAAAATAAACCCACGACTTTATAACATCACAATACGAGAACTAATGCATTTTATAAAACTATCAATTTGAAACAAAGAATTTTACTGGATGCTATGGGGAAATTTAAAATCATATATATATATGCTATTGTTATTTTATCCCCTTGATAATTTATTATGAATATGTATGACTAATATAATGTTCTTTTCAGAAATTGAAAAATCAAACCTCATTTGCTTTGTTGATTTAATATTTCTTTATTGTAATTCTCATCAAATCTTGCGTTGCAGAAAATGGCAATAGCGCAGTCATTATAACATTGAATTAAAAGTTAATATACTCAATAGACTGGAAAACAAAAAGCAGTCATGCTATCCCACGATGTCTGTGTTTTCTAATAATACGGATGCCTGGATTTAAATGGAATAATACGCATAATTACCTTTATTAACATGAAACAGCGAACAGCATATCAGGAATGAATGTTTAATAAATACTTAAAGCAAAGTAAATGCTACGTCTCTTTTTTGACATATATTTTCTTACTTTTGAAAATATGTTTAGTTCATTTCCTTTTTATTTGACGTATTGGTTTGATTACACTGAAAGTAAAATGAGAGAAAATTCGAAACACATACCCTGAGTTACGTGTGTTGCTACATAAACTGCATCGACTTACCTGGCGTTAGGGGACGTGGAGAATGTTGCATATTATATAACCCCTCGATAACTGAAACCGAGAATGATTTTGGTTTTCTTGGTTGCGTTCTGTGTTTGTGTTTCTAGTGGATTATCAGAGATGAATGATATAGTCGAGAAAGAAACATGTTCATGTAATAGCACCACGCCCTAAAATATGCAATCAGGTTGTCATATTGAGAATCCTCATACTGCCATATTGCATTTTCATGTAAATGATTCGCTAGACTACATTGTACATTCTTGTCAGTATTGAATGAGATTTCAATCTGTTATATATAATACAAGCAGCAATATTTGATTTTCATTAACTTTCCGTCCATCTATAGCAAAGACTCTCTGAAGGTTATTGGATGATACATCGAAGTCGTCAAAGTTCACAGCAGACCCAGACGTCGGTGTAAATAACACATTTATTCTACCAACTGTTTTCATATGTAACATTGGTTTATCAAGGAAGTCGTCCAATATAGTCAAGTATGAAGCCTTAGAGTAGACTTTGGTATTTAAAAAAAATGACTAAAATCGCTGGTGCATGTTCAACTGTATTCGGTTACGTCAATCGGACAATATATTGGATACATACAAAATGAAACATTTTCAATACAATATATTTGTCGTGGTAACAGATTTCCCAATTTGAAGCCAGTACTTTTACTCGGGATTAGGACATATGACAAATGTGTAGCATTCAAAAGACATTACCATCTAAACAGCATAACTATATTCAATATAGATAATAACCATGATCAGTACAAACAATGTGACAACAGGGTCATCGCCTTAGAACGGTCAGTAGAAAAAAGCACCGCTGGATTGTTTCAAACTGGTTAACAGGCGCAGTTCTTCCCCCACACCCCCGCCACATACACAACACCGTCTGCCACATACACAACACCGTCCGCCACATACACAACACCGTCCGCCACCAGATAATACATGGATATCACAAAGCAGCCATTCAGAGTATGCAATATTTCCATATCGGTCTGATATGGAATACCCATATAAACAAACTATAGCACTCACTGGTTACTACGAAGCCATGTTCCCAAAGCATTGCCATGATTGTGACATCAACGATATAGCAATACAAAGTATTGCCAACACCCAAGAACTAAATATTCCTAAACGAAACCATGTTCCCGAAGCAATGCCATAACTCTGACATAAACGAGCTAGAAAGACAGAGTATTGCCATAATTCTGACACCAACACTTAGAAATACGAAGCATTGCCATAATTCTGACATCAGAGAGCTAGAAATACAAAGTATTGCCATAGCTCTGACAACAACACTTAGAAATACAAAGCATTGCCATAATTCTGACATCAACGCTTAGAATTACAAACATTGCCATAATTCTGACATCAACGCTTAGAAATACGAAGCATTGCCATAACTCTGACATCAACGAGCTAGAAAAACAAAGCATTGCAATAACTCTGACATCAACGCTTAGAAATACAAAGCATTGCCATAATTTTGACATCAACGCTTAGCAATACAAAGCATTGCCATAATTCTGACATCAACAAGCTAGAAATACAAAGTATTGCCATAACTCTTACATCAACGCTTAGAAATACAAAGCATTGCCATAATTCTGACATCAACGCTTAGAAATACAGAGTATTGCCATTACTCTGACATCAACGCTTAGAAATACGAAGCATTGCCATAACTCTGACATCAACGAGCTAGAAAAACAAAGCATTGCAATAACTCTGACATAAACGCTTCGAAATACAAAGCATTGCCATAATTCTGACATCAACGCTTAGAAATACAAAGCATTGCCATAATTCTGACATCAACAAGCTAGAAATACAAAGTATTGCCATAACTCTGACATCAACGCTTAGAAATACAAAGCATTGCCATAGTTCTGACATCAACGGTTAGAAATACAAAGTATTGCCATTACTCTGACATAAACGCTTACAAATACAAAGCATTGCCCTAATTCTTACACCAACGAGCTAGAAATGCAAAGTATTGCCATTACTCTGACATCAACGCTTAGACATACAAAGTAGTGCCATAATTCTGACATCAACAAGCTAGAAATACAAAGTATTGCCATAATTCTGACATCAACGAGTTAGAAATACAAAGTTTTGCCAACTCCCAAGAACTAAATATCCCTAAATAAGCCAGCGTTTGCATTACAACCATATAGCAGACTTTGTGAATAAATATCTATACAAGGCATTCATATTTCTTTGTAAAAAATAAATTACTTCAGATGTGTTTAACCTTATAAATAAACGTTAAAACATTTGTCCGAGGTAATCTGAAACAATATTTTTTAGCAAACAACAGTAAGTGTATTAATATAATACGATTTCAAATTTGAATATGCTTACAACTTACAAATTGAACATTATAAACGATATTTATAGACGATAAACTTTCAGTTATAGTTGATCCAATGCCAAATAAAAATATTTAAGTATTTAAGTTAACATTAAAAACAACATTTACGATTTCATTTTGTCCAAGCAATTTAATAAAATCAGATTTCTCGGGTGTTTATTATCTAATCAATATTTAATCTTAATGTTACTTAAATATGTTATATGTCCATGAGTCATCTTTATCAATTTAAATAGGCTAAGCTCCATAAAACGAAAATGCGACACGAGTGATGTGTTAGTGTCTTTTCCTACAAATTAAGTTCGGCCTGAAAACGTAACGATGGTTCTGCAGAACCCCTCCATTCTTGCGTTTTAAGCATAACCATGCATTCTAATTAACCTATTGAATAAGCAAGTATTTGATCAAACGCAGAATTTGGCTAGCAGAACTAAACTTCTTATACAAACATAACAATCAAATCTGTTAATTTGTTAAGAATTTTAATACATGATTAGGCAAAAGAAAATAGTATTTGTTTGTTTTCAAAACATATTTATCTCACTTGACAAGTAAAAAAAAGTATTTATGTCATAATCTAAGTCGAAAATAGTTCCAGCAATGTGTCAGATTAAGTCACAATATTTCGGACACTCAAATATAAACGAAGAAATCCTAATTTGTAATCTTAATTTGAAGTTAATTTGGTTACCCGCCAAATAAACCTATATTTATTCTATCACCTATTTATTATTTTTAATAATGACTGGTGACGCGATAGTTATCGATATGCCTCTTCTATACCATCATGTCCATCTAACAAATTTAATGACTCTAAAATGGCGGCAAATGGTCATGCAGTCTGACATTTATTGCAGTAAATAATACGATTTAAAAGAATGTGAGATTATAACTCGGCGTGATAAATTGTCAATTTCACTAATATAACTGTTAAACATTGGTATGTTACAGACATTTCATTACAATTAACTGGGTCGTAAAATTGGTTTGTATAAATTAAACAGAATAATCCTGCTCCCTATAGAGAAATAATACATACGCATACAGCATGATGCGGGGATACATTCTCCAAATAGAAGCCACTGGATACTCGTACACATTAATAGAGTAATCTATAACAACATTAAACGTACAGCGATCGCTGTTTCGTTCACTTTTGAGAACCAAAATAACCAGAATATAAAGTAAGGCCATAAGTATAATACCAGGGCCATAACAGTGATAACTGCACAAAAATGGACCAGAACACGACAACGATTTGCGCAGATAGATTTCATACCGACACTCTAAAGTCAGGCAAATATCGGCAAATAAAAGTTTACGAGGACTATATGATGTATGGACGAATAGAAGGACAGACCAGGTAAATTTTATGTGTATCTTGCTGAAATGAGATGCGGGGTGGGGGTATCAATCAATAACCTAACGTTTCATATTATACCCATAATATAGCATAACATTAATCAAAATATACATAACTGCCCAAATGCTAACCTTAATCTATATTATCTCAATGAATCACACATTCAACAGTCTAAAGGCATATGTGACATTACTCTGTATAATAATCTTTATTTTGGAATTTAGAAGTACGAAATGTTACATACCGACTCCAAGTATAAGAATATTCACCCATGACAAGTTTCACCTTCATAACAACAAGCTATGCATTCTAATCAATAGTTAACGCAAAATTTGACCTTTTCTCCCTGAACTATGACTATGGATGGCTTTGACGTTTGGAGCCTGGTAAGTTACATATTTCCTCGGGATATGGGCATGCCGGCCTATGTCAAGATACTTCCACATAAATGTACACTACGCACACTTATAATCAATGTATTCCAAAACGTTAACGCAAAGGACGCGTTAATACAGACGCAAGTGTGAGTATAAAGCTCTCATATTTATAGATTAACCAAGTTAATAAGGACATATGAGACACGGTTTTACTGAGTCATTTCAAGCCGACTACAAAATATCATTCAGCTTTTCTTCTCGCACCTCATACCAGCAATTTACCTCTATGATTCCAAAGAACCAAACTATTTGGCAGTTTTACAACTACAACAAAAGGGGGATTTTGAAGAATTATCAATAATAAATTTGTAATAAAAATACCATAATATTTTTTTCTGTCATTTAAATACATCGTTTATATTGTTTCTACTTGTTTATTTAGATGTTAAGTTTACACTTCATTCGGGAAACAAAGTACTAATTATACAGTTTGACATAGTGACAATAAGTAAAACCTGTTTATAGCTATAATAAGAAGATACAAAGTACATTATCTTTTTTGTTTATGGTCCCTAAGAATTATGGAGATCATTTAATGTTGCTTATATATAGAATACAACTTAATCCGGTTGTAGGGGAGTTGTGGAGTGATACATATTTCATTACCCAACATGCACATACACACCAAACACCACTCTGGTGGTTTATTTACTAGGCTGAGTATCCTGACTGCTTAACATATAACTTTATTATTCTATTTTTACTAAAACCCTCGTAACATAGAAGCCTCGTGTTTCTGACAAGAGTTTATTTAGTTTTTTAGGTATTGTCAGGTAAAAAGAGTAATTGCATAGGTCAGAGGTAGGATATGGATACATTTAACCTGACCTTAAATCTGTCTAAGTGTAATGCAAGACAAGTTTTAATCTCCTGGACACATATTTTGTCAATTATTTAACACGTTCAAATACACGATACATGTCCTACCGAGATGATATGAGAAAACTGTCAACTGTATGGTGTGAAATAGTGCTATTTAGACAATATGGCTTCTTTAAAATGAACCTAAATAAGAATTGACAAAGCTACATGTAATACGGTAAACTGAGTTGAGTGATAGTGTGAAACAACGTAAAGCTTGCTTAGCTTGACTATAGGTTACTGTAGGTTACTGTAGGTTACTGTAGGTTACTGTAGGTTACTTTAGGTTACTTTAGGTTACTGTAGGTTACTGTAGGTTACTGTATGTTACTGTAGGTTACTGTAGGTTACTGTAGGTTACTGTAGGTTACTGTAGGTTACTGTAGGTTACTTTAGGTTACTGTAGGTTACTGTAGGTTACTGTAGGTTACTGTAGGTTACTGTAGGTTGAGTGTGCATTTGTAAGTGGTCATCTCTTTTATACATACTGATACAATGTCATTTTGAAAACGTTTATACAAACAGAATGGTGTTATTTCACAATAATTATTTACCAGGATTAGGTTAAATATATGGGACAATTTTCAGTTTACCAAGGAATGAACTGACGCACTCCATCCTGGTAAGAATTATATTGATATGTTTAAATCAAATCTCCACCAATACCTTTTCTCGAGGTCATTTGTTGATCATTTTTTTAAAAAAAAATAACTGGAAAAATAAAAGATTTACATAATCTTAGTTTTTAGATTTTTATACAAATATTAGGTTTATTCTAAAAATACAAATTCATATGTAATACATGTATATGTAGAGCGGCCGTTTGTTTATGCATTTTAGCATAGATTTAGACCATATAATAAATTATACTATAATTCGCAATGTTTTATCAAAAGTATTCTGATAAAGGTCAATGGTTCTTGTCAAAATACTGTCGAAAGGTCTGAAGACAAATATAATTGATTAAAAGGTTAAGTTTTTAAAGGGCAGCCTAAAATACGAGACTGTAAGGATTACGTAAAAACTTATTGATTTATATTTTGTTTAAGTCAATATAGTATCATGTCGCACTTAACAAAGTGGTTGCAGTTGACATTAACTTGTATGGAATAATCTTTGAGTGGAATTTATTGTAAGAACCATAAACTTAAAATAGAACTAAACATCTGTAAGTATTATTGGAGCCTATTGGGCAGGATTATGGTCATCTCGTATAAATTGTGATTAACGTTAAATTCAAGACAGGGGATTAACATAGCATATGCTGCAGTTACTGAAAACATTTTTGAGTCGCGGGAAGATATTCTCGACTTGTTCTCCATCGTTGACTCGCTTTGCTACATAAATGAATACTACGGTGGTAATTATAATGTCTTTTAAACCTGATGAAGTCTGCATATCGGACATACATTGCTCAGCCTAAAAACATGTACATGGACTACTTGTATCTTTCTATGATGTTTAACATGTAAAACGTCCAACGACATCCGTCTCTGTTTTTCATCGTTTTCATGCTTGTATGGAAGGTTCCAATGATCACATTGTTGGTTACAACATTGTGATTGGCTAATTGACATAACGGCGAAATGTTATCGTTTTCTTCACCAACAGAAATATCCGGCGCTGAGCATAAAGAGGATAGTTCTAGGTCAGCTCGACCCGGTGTCAGCTAAATGTGACTGAATGAGGTATCATATCGTGTCTGTGGTATGATATTCGAGTGTGGCAGCGTTAAGGATACTGTCTCAAGTAGACACCTTCGCGATATGACTAAAACATTGTTGAAAGCGACGCTAAACACCACACAGCATCATTTATTCTATCCCAGCAGATGTCAGACTGTTACTATCAGTTGGTTATGGCGAAAACACCGTGGAGAACAAATAGAAGACTTAAGTCTCTATCTTAACCGCATTATGCAAAACGCCATTAAATGATTTATTCCAGACTGTAAAACACTATGGTGTATATATAGTGAGCACGCCATAATTGCAACGAGTATTTATAGATATTGGTACGGACTAACATAAACATAAAATACCACTTTGTTAAGTACTAACGTTTGGCAGGTTTAAATGCAACATATCATATTAAATCACAACTTCTAAGAAAACCTGACGATGGCGCTACTGTTACATTATGTCCAGTGTAGCGGTAACGAATTACGACTGAACAATAATGTATCTTATGTATATGTATACATAAAATGAATATGAGCCTTCGTGAACAAACAAAACTATTGGCAAGGTATTTGATGGTCATGTTTTACCGGAGATAAAAGTTAACACCGCTGAAAATGCTTCACCAAGTAGTCCTTAATGTCAATCATTTTAATTTTATTTGAAGGGAAAAATGCATTTCTCTTAGTTTAATTCATGTAGTAAAACAACCGGTTAAATTACAGAGGACCAGTACAGTAAATAGATCGCTCAATGTATACACGCTCGACATTGAGCGTATACCATCATGTACTTTATCCTCAAAAACAAACCGAGAACAATTAACAACAGCTCTTATGTTACAATTCAGGTTCAGCAACAGTTAAACAAATTAATATTAAACAATTGTAGCTACTTGAAGCATTCGGAAAGCATTGTCATGCCTGTATTATGAATTAAAAAAACAACAAGCCTGGCTGTGAATGGACGTATGAATATAGTTATACACCAAGATGAGGTACATCATTTATATGGAATGAGTAACCTTTTTGTCAATTGTAGATAAAATAGCCACTTTTTACGCTTTCGTGAACTTCAGTATTTCATGGACAATACATATTCATCATCAATGTTATCAATAACTATTAAAATGAACCACCCACGTATAGTTCTTTAATTTACATGAAAAATCATTTATTTAAAACATTTATAAATGGTCATAAATCCGCTAAGTCTCTTACTCAATTTTGAATGATATATTTTGGTACAAACACGTCTTAAACAGGTAACGAAACAATTTGGCATGAACATTCTTTAGGCTCGATTATCTTTCTATTTATATACCCATCTATAAAACGGTAAAATCAGTATTAAAGCTTAAATAAAAAAAAATGTTCCCATATAAATTTAGTTTGTAAAACAAATGATCACAAATTATAATAAGATTATTTTGCATTATCGTACGTTCAAAACGCAGAACGCATCCAAGAAAACAAGAAGGAAAAACAGATTCGATATTATTTAATCTGTTCGTAAATATTTGTGATTGTTTTGATGCGCATTCATCACTCGTCCTCATACCGAATTGCCCATCCATCACTCGTCCTAGTACCGGATTGCGCATCCATCACTCGTCCTAATAACGAAAAGCGCATCAATCACTCGTCCTAGTACCGGATTGCGCAGCCATCACTCGTCCTAGTACCGGATTGCGCATCCATCACTCGTACTAGTACTGGATTGTGCATCCATCACTCGTCCTAATAACGAATAGCGCACCAATCACTCGTCCTAGTACCGGACTGCGCATCAATCACTCGTCCTAGTACTAGATTGCGATTCCATCACTCGTCCTAATAACGAATAGCGCATCAATCACTCGTCCTTATACTGGATACCGCATCCATCACTCGTCCTAATACCGGATTGCACATCAATCACTCGTCCTAGTACTGGATTGGACATCCTCTACTCGTCTTAATAACGAATAGCGCATCAATCACTCGTCCTAGTACCGGATTGCGATTCAATCACTCGTCCAAGTACTGGATTGCGCATCAATCACTCGTCCTAATAACGAATAGCGCATCAATCACTCGTCCTTATACTGGATATCGCATCCATCACTCGTCCTAATACCGGATTGCGCTTCGATCACTCGTCCTTATACCGGATAGCACATCCATCACTCGTCCTAGTACCGGATTGCGCATCCATCGCTCGTCCTAATAACGAACAGCGCATCAATCACTCGTCCTAGTACCGGATTGCACATCCGTCACTCGTCCTAATAACGAATAGCGCATCAATCACTCGTCCTAGTACCGGATTGCACATCAATCACTCGTCCTAGTACTGGATTGGACATCCTCTACTCGTCTTAATAACGAATAGCGCATCAATCACTCGTCCTAGTACCGGATTGCGCATCAATCACTCGTCCAAGTACTGGATTGCGCATCAATCACTCGTCCTAATAACGAATAGCGCATCAATCACTCGTCCTTATACTGGATACCGCATCCATCACTCGTCCTAATACCGGATTGCACTTCCATCACTCGTCCTTATACCGGATTGCGCATCCATCACTCGTCCTTATAACGAATAGCGCATCCATCACTCGTCCCAGTACCTGATTGCGCATCCATATCTCGTCCTAATACAGGATAGCGCTTCCATCACTCGTCCTTATACCGGATGGCGCGTCCATCACTTGTCCTAATACCGGATAGTGGATCCATCACTCGTCCTAGTACCGGATAGCCCATCCATCACTCGTTATAGTATTAGGATTGCGCATCCATCATCCATCACTCGTTCTAGTATAGGATTGCACATCCATCACTCGTTCTAATACAGGATAGCGCATCCATCACTTGTCCTTATACCGGATAGCGCATCCATCACTTGTGCTAATACCGGATAGTCCATCCAACACTCGTACTAGTACCGGATTCCGTATCCATCACTCGTCCTAATACCGGATAGAGCATCAATCACATGTCCTAATACCGGATAGTGCATCCATCACTCGTCTTAGTACCGGATTACGCAGCCATCACTTGTCCTAATACAGGATAGCGCATCCATCTCTCGTCATAACTCGTCCTAATACCGGATAGGGCATCCGTCACATGTCCTTATACCGGATAATGCATCCATCACTCGTCCTTGTACCTGATTGCACGTCCATCACTCGTCCTAATACTGGATTGCGCATCCATCACTCGTTCTAATATAGAATTGTGCATCCATCACTCGTCCTAATACCGAATTGCACATCTATCATTCGTCATAATACCGGATTCCACACCCAGCACTCGTCCTAGTACCGGACTGCGCATCCATCACTCGTCCTAATACTGGATTGCGCATCCATCACTCGTCCTAATACTGGATTGCGTATTCATCACTCGTCCTAATACTGGATTGCGCGTCCTAATACTGGATTGCACATCCATCACTCGTCCTAATACCAGATTGCACATCCACATCGTCCTTATACCGGACTGACCGGATAGCGCATCCATCACTCGTTCTAGTATAGGATTGTGCATCCATCACTCGTCCTAATACCGAATTGCGCATCTATCATTCGTCATAATACCGGATTCCGCACCCAGCACTCGTCCTAGTACCGGATAGCGCATCCATCACTCGTCCTTATACCGCATAGCGCATCCATCATTCGTCCTTATACCGGATAGGGCATCCATCACTCGTCCTTATACCGGATAGCGCATCCATCACTCGTCCTTATACCGGATAGTGCATCCATCACTCATCCCAGTACGCGCATCCATTACTCGTCCTTATACCGGATAGCGCATCCATCACATGTACTAATACCGGATAGCGCATCCATCACTCGGCCTAGTATCGGATTGCCCATCAACCACTCGTCCTAGTACCTAGTACCGGATTGCGCATCCATTACTCGTTCTAGTATAGGATTGCGCATCTATCACTCGTCCTAATACCGGATTGCGCATCAATCACTCGTCTTAATACCGGATACCGCATCCATCACTCGTCCTAGTACCGGATTGCGGATCCATCTCTCGTCCTAATACCGGATAGCGAATCCATCACTCGTCCTAATACCGGATAGCGCATCCACCACTCGTTCTAGTATAGGATTGCGCATCAATCACTCGACCTAGTACCGTATTGCGTATCCATCACTCTTCCTAGTACCGTATTGCTCATCCAAGACTCGTCCTATTACCAGATTGCGCATACATCTCTCGTTCTAGTGTAGGATTGCGCACCCATCACTCGTCCTAATACCGGATTGCGCATCCATCACTTGTCCTAATACCGGATAGCGCATCCATAACTCGTCCCAGTACCGGATTGCTCATCCATCACTCGTCCTAGTATCGGATTGCACATCCATCACTCGTTCTAATACCGGATTGCGCATCCATCTGTCGTCATAGTACGGGATTACTCATCCATCACTCGTCATTGTACCAGATAGCGCATCCATCTCTCGTCCCAGTACCGGATAGCTCATACATCACTCGTCCTAGTACCGGATTGCGCTTCCATCACTCACCCTAGTACATAGTACTGGATTGTGCATCCATCACTCGTTCTGGTATAAGATTGTGCATCCATCACTCGTCCTAATACCAGATTGCGCAACCATCACTTGTACTAATACCGGATAGCACATCCATTACTCGTCCCAGTACCGGATTGCTCATCCATCACTCGTCCTAGTATCGGATTGCGCATCCATCACTCGTTCTAGTACCGGATTGTGCATCCATCAGTCGTCCTTATACCGGATTGCTCATCCATCACTCGTCCTTGTACCGGATAGTGCATCCATCACTCATCCCAATACGCGCATCCATCACTCGTCCTTATACCGCATAGCACATCCATCATTCGTCCTTATACCGGATAGGGCATCCATCACTCGTCCTTATACCGGATAGCGCATCCATCACTCGTCCTTGTACCGGATAGTGCATCCATCACTCATCCCAATACGCGCATCCATCACTCGTCCTTATACCGCATAGCACATCCATGATTCGTCCTTATACCGGATAGGGCATCCATCACTCGTCCTTATACCGGATAGCGCATCCATCACTTGTACTTATACCGGATAGCACATCCATCACTCGTTCTAGTATAGAATTGCGCATCCATCACTCGTCCTAATACCGGATTGCACATCCATCACTCGTCCTAATACCGGATACCGCATCCATCACTCGTCCTAGTACCGGATTGCGCAGCCATCACTCGTCCTAATACCGGATAGCGCATCCATCACTCGTCCTAGTACCGGTTTGCGCATCCATCACTCGTCCTAATACCGGATAGCGCATCCATCACTCGTCCTAGTACCGGATACCGCATCCATCACTCGTCCTAGTATCGGATACCGCATCCATCACTCGTCCTAGTACCGGATACCGCATCCATCACTCGTCCTAATACCGGATACCGCATCCATCACTCGTCGTAGTACCGGATTGCACATCCATCACTCGTCCTAATACCGGATAGCGCATCCATCACTCGTCCTAGTACCGGATTGCGCATCTATCACTCGTCCTAATACCGGATAGCGCATCCATCACTCGTTCTCGTACCGGATTGCGCATCCATTACTCGTTCTAGTATAGGATTGCGCATCCATCACTCGTCCTAATACCGGATTGCACATCCATCACTCGTCCTAATACCGGATACCGCATCCATCACTCGTCCTAGTACCGGATTGCGCATCCATCACTGGTCCTAATACCGGATAGCGCATCCATCACTCGTCCTAGTACCGGTTTGTGCATCCATCACTCGTCCTAGTATAGGATTGCGCATCCATCAATCGACCTAGTACGTATTGCGTATTCATCACTCGTCCTAGTACGGTATTGCTCATCCATCACTCGTCCTAGTACCGGATTGCGCATCAATCACTCTCTTAGTATTCGATTATGCACCCATCACTCGTCCTTGTACCGAATTGCGAATCCATCACTCTCCTAGTACCAGATTGCGCATCCATCACTCGTCTTTGTACCAGATTGCGCATCCATCACTCGTCTTTGTACCGGATTGCGCATAAATCACTCGTCCTAGTACCGGATTGCGCATCCATCACTCGTCCTGGTACCGGATTGCGCATCCATCACTCGTCCTAGTACTGGATTGCGCATCCATCACTCGTTCTAGTGTAGGATTGCGCATCCATCACTCGTCCTAATACCGGATTGCGCATCCATCACTTGTTCCAATACCGGATAGCGTATCCATCACTCGTCCCAGTACCGGATCGCTCATCCATCACTTGTCCTAGTATCGGATTGAGCATCCATCACTCGTTCTAGTACCGGATTGCGCACTCGACCTTATACCGGATAGCGCATCCATCACTCGTCCCAGTATCGGATTGCTCATCCATCACTCGTCCTGGTACAGAATTGCGCATCCATCACTCATCCTAGTACCTAGTACTGGATTGCGCATCCATCACTCGTTCTAGTATAGGATTGCGCATCAATCACTCGTCCTAATACCGGATTGCGCATCCATCACTTGTACTTATACTGAATATCGCATCCATTACTCGTCCCAGTACCGGATTGCTCATCCATCACTCGTCCTAGTATCGGATTGCGCACCCATCACTCGTTCTTGTACCGGATTGCGCATCCATCACTGGTCCTAATACCGGATAGCGCATCCATCACTCGTCCTAGTACCGGTTTGTGCATCCATCACTCGTCCTAGTATAGGATTGCGCATCCATCACTCGACCTAGTATCGTATTGCGTATTCATCACTCGTCCTAGTACGGTATTGCTCAGCCATCACTCGTCCTAATACCGGATAGCGCATCCATCACTCGTCCTAGTACCGGTTTGCGCATCCATCACTCGTCCTAATACCGGATAGCGCATCCATAACTCGTCCTAGTACCGGATACCGCATCCATCACTCGTCCTAGTACCGGATACTGCATCCATCACTCGTCCTAGTACCGGATACCGCATCCATCACTCGTCCTAATACCGGATACCGCATCCATCACTCGTCGTAGTACCGGATTGCACATCCATCACTCGTCCTAATACCGGATAGCGCATCCATCACTCGTCCTAGTACCGGATTGCGCATCAATCACTCGTCCTAATACCGGATAGCGCATCCATCACTCGTTCTCGTACCGGATTGCGCATCCATTACTCGTTCTAGTATAGGATTGCGCATCCATCACTCGTCCTAATACCGGATTGCACATCCATCACTCGTCCTAATACCGGATACCGCATCCATCACTCGTCCTAGTACCGGATTGCGCATCCATCACTGGTCCTAATACCGGATAGCGCATCCATCACTCGTCCTAGTACCGGTTGGTGCATCCATCACTCGTCCTAGTATAGGATTGCGCATCCATCACTCGACCTAGTACCGTATTGCGTATTCATCACTCGTCCTAGTACGGTATTGCTCATCCATCACTCGTCCTAGTACCGGATTGCGCATCAATCACTCTCTTAGTATTCGATTATGCACCCATCACTCGTCCTTGTACCGAATTGCGAATCCATCACTCTCCTAGTACCAGATTGCGCATCCATCACTCGTCTTTGTACCAGATTGCGCATCCATCACTCGTCTTTGTACCGGATTGCGCATAAATCACCCGTCCTAGTACCGGATTGCGCATCCATCACTCGTCCTGGTACCGGATTGCGCATCCATCACTCGTCCTAGTACTGGATTGCGCATCCATCACTCGTTCTAGTGTAGGATTGCGCATCCATCACTCGTCCTAATACCGGATTGCGCATCCATCACTTGTTCTAATACCGGATAGCGTATCCATCACTCGTCCCAGTACCGGATCGCTCATCCATCACTTGTCCTAGTATCGGATTGAGCATCCATCACTCGTTCTAGTACCGGATTGCGCACTCGACCTTATACCGGATAGCGCATCCATCACTCGTCCCAGTACCGGATTGTTCATCCATCACTCGTCCTGGTACAGAATTGCGCATCCATCACTCATCCTAGTACCTAGTACTGGATTGCGCATCCATCACTCGTTCTAGTATAGGATTGCGCATCAATCACTCGTCCTAATACCGGATTGCGCATCCATCACTTGTACTTATACTGAATATCGCATCCATTACTCGTCCCAGTACCGGATTGCTCATCCATCACTCGTCCTAGTATCGGATTGCGCACCCATCACTCGTTCTTGTACCGGATTGCGCATCCATCAGTCGTCCTTATACCGGATTGCTCATCCATCACTCGTTCTAATACCTGATTGCGCATCCATTACTCGTCCAAATACCGAATTACGCGATGTGTCTATTTTCGAACAACACTTAATAAGCTCTTATTTCCATGAACTAGTAAAAGTAAATCTAAACTGTCAAATCAAGTCATTGTTAGACATTTTCTACTTTATCGTTATGCTCACATAAGAAGTTAAGTACATTTACGTATAAATGTAGTGCTGTAGACTACAGACGGTTTGAATTCGATCAAATACAAAACCAACAATATGGCATTGATGTATTGATACATTAAACTGATTAACGTAATTGCAATAAGGATTTTAGATGAATCGTCCAATGCCACGAGAGATTATTTTGTATATATTTGTTCATACCGACTGTTTCATACAATCAAGTACCAAGTATATATGATGGCAAAGGTTTTCACGACATTTAATTTGTCAAATTGATACAGACATTTTTGCATCTACAGGTCATATCTTCATTTCCTCTACTCTAACCAGTCTTTCGTTGAAAATCTCGAGTAACAAACAGGGTTGAGTCAGCAGGCAACACATCTATAAATGGACTTTATCAACAAAAATACTATCTATAAATGTTGGTTATTTGAATGTAAGATAATATGACAAAACAGATAATTGTGATTTATATATTGCCCATATTTGCTAGAGATGGTATATCGGATTTACATCTCACCTGATGGTCTTTGCATTGGGATACAGCTACTTTGTTTTATTCATAAATTTTATTGTTAATGCTATGATGGCGTTTTTTGTGTATGCTTATTTAATATTATGAGCTCACCAGAATTCGCTTTAGTTCTAGCATAATATAAGATGAAAGGGTCACATAAACACACCAAATGCAACAAAATAAAGCAAATAATCACGTCCCCTTGCACAGGTATAGTGCTGCTCTATTTTCAAACCCACTGAGAGCGGTGCATGATTCCCAGGATTCAGAAGTAATTTCAACACTAAGGTACAGCACTAGGAGATTTGTACGTCCACACAGCACGTACACATGTTGAGGAAGTCATTTATATGTGATACAAGGATCCCTCGGAAAACAAGTCGAATAAGGGCCTATATCACACACATCACAGTAATGGTTACATATATATCACATAATACATGATGTCTATATTTGAAAAAGTTGTCTCTGTTAAAGTTCGAACTGTACACGGTGGATACAAAACTGTGAAAATATAGTTAGATGCAGGTAGAACTATAAAACACGGTGGATACAAAACTGTGAAAATAAAGTTAGATGTAGACGCAGGTAGAACTATACACAATCTGGATACAAAACTGTGAAAATATAGTTAGATGCAGGTATAACTATAAAACACGGTCTGGATACAAAACTGTGAAAATATAGTTACATGTAGACGCAGGTAGAACTATACACAATCTGGATACAAAACTGTGAAAATATAGTTAGATGCAGGTATAACTATAAAACACGGTCTGGATACAAAACTGTAAAAAATATAGTTACATGTAGACGCAGGTGGAACTATACACAATCTGGATACAAAACTGTGAAAATATAGTTAGATGCAGGTAGAACTATAAAACACGGTCTGGATACAAAACTGTGAAAATATAGTTACATGTAGACGCAGGTAGAACTATACACAATATGGATACAAAACTGTGAAAATATAGTTACATGCAGGTAGAACTATAATACACGGTCTAGATACAAAACTGTGAAAATAAAGTTACATGTAGACGCAGGTAGAACTATACACAATATGGATACAAAACTGTGAAAACATAGTTAGATGCAAGTAGAACTATAATACACGCTCTCGATACAAAACTGTGAAAATATAGTTTCATGTAGACACAGGTAGAACTATACACAATCTGGATACAAAACTGTGAAAATATAGTTAGATGCAGGTAGAACTATAATACACGGTCTGGATACAAAACTGTGAAAATATAGTTACATGTAGACACAGGTAGAACTATACACAATCTGGATACAAAACTGTGAAAATATAGTTAGATGCAGGTATAACTATAATACACGGTCTGGATACAAAACTGTAAAAAATATAGTTACATGTAGACGCAGGTGGAACTATACACAATCTGGATACAAAACTGTGAAAATATAGTCAGATGCAAGTAGAACTATAAAACACGGTCTGGATACAAAACTGTGAAAATATAGTTTCATGTAGACACAGGTAGAACTATACACAATCTGGATGCAAAACTGTGAAAATATAGTTAGATGCAGGTAGAACTATAATACACGGTCTGGATACAAAACTGTGAAAATATAGTTACATGTAGACGTAGGTAGAACTATACACAATCTGGATACAAAACTGTGAAAATATAGTTAGATGCAGGTAGAACTATAATACACGGTCTGGATACAAAACTGTGAAAATATAGTTACATGTAGACGCAGGTAGAACTATACACAATATGGATACAAAACTGTGAAAATATAGTTACATGCAGGTAGAACTATAATACACGGTCTAGATACAAAACTGTGAAAATATAGTTACATGTAGACGCAGGTAGAACTATACACAATATGGATACAAAACTGTGAAAACATAGTTAGATGCAAGTAGAACTATAATACACGGTCTGGATACAAAACTGTGAAAATATAGTTTCATGTAGACACAGGTAGAACTATACACAATCTGGATGCAAAACTGTGAAAATATAGTTAGATGCAGGTAGAACTATAATACACGGTCTGGATACAAAACTGTGAAAATATAGTTACATGTAGACGTAGGTAGAACTATACACAATCTGGATACAAAACTGTGAAAATATAGTTAGATGCAGGTAGAACTATAATACACGGTCTGGATACAAAACTGTGAAAATATAGTTACATGTAGACGCAGGTAGAACTATACACAATATGGATACAAAACTGTGAAAACATAGTTAGATGCAAGTAGAACTATAATACACGGTCTGGATACAAAACTGTGAAAATATAGTTTCATGTAGACACAGGTAGAACTATACACAATCTGGATGCAAAACTGTGAAAATATAGTTAGATGCAGGTAGAACTATAATACACGGTCTGGATACAAAACTGTGAAAATATAGTTACATGTAGACGCAGGTAGAACTATACACAATATGGATACAAAACTGTGAAAATATAGTTAGATGCAGGTAGAACTATAATACACGGTCTAGATACAAAACTGTGAAAATATAGTTACATGTAGACGCAGGTAGAACTATACACAATATGGATACAAAACTGTGAAAACATAGTTAGATGCAAGTAGAACTATAATACACGGTCTGGATACAAAACTGTGAAAATATAGTTTCATGTAGACACAGGTAGAACTATACACAATCTGGATGCAAAACTGTGAAAATATAGTTAGATGCAGGTAGAACTATAATACACGGTCTGGATACAAAACTGTGAAAATATAGTTACATGTAGACGTAGGTAGAACTAGACACAATCTGGATACAAAACTGTGAAAATATAGTTAGATGCAGGTAGAACTATAATACACGGTCTGGATACAAAACTGTGAAAATATAGTTACATGTAGACGCAGGTAGAACTATACACAATATGGATACAAAACTGTGAAAATATAGTTAGATGCAGGTAGAACTATAATACACGGTCTAGATACAAAACTGTGAAAATATAGTTACATGTAGACGCAGGTAGAACTATACACAATATGGATACAAAACTGTGAAAACATAGTTAGATGCAAGTAGAACTATAATACACGGTCTGGATACAAAACTGTGAAAATATAGTTTCATGTAGACACAGGTAGAACTATACACAATCTGGATACAAAACTGTGAAAATATAGTTTCATGTAGACACAGGTAGAACTATACACAATCTGGATGCAAAACTGTGAAAATATAGTTAGATGCAGGTAGAACTATAATACACGGTCTGGATACAAAACTGTGAAAATATAGTTACATGTAGACGTAGGTAGAACTATACACAATCTGGATACAAAACTGTGAAAATATAGTTAGATGCAGGTAGAACTATAATACACGGTCTGGATACAAAACTGTGAAAATATAGTTTCATGTAGACACAGGTAGAACTATACACAATCTGGATGCAAAACTGTGAAAATATAGTTAGATGCAGGTAGAACTATAATACACGGTCTGGATACAAAACTGTGAAAATATAGTTACATGTAGACGTAGGTAGAACTATACACAATCTGGATACAAAACTGTGAAAATATAGTTAGATGCAGGTAGAACTATAATACACGGTCTGGATACAAAACTGTGAAAATATATTTAGATGCAGGTAGAACTACAATACACGGTCTGGATACAAAACTGTGAAAATATAGTTACATGTAGACGCAAGTAAAACTATACACGGTCTGGATACAAAAGTGTGAAAATATAGTTAGACGCAAGTAAGACTATACACGGTCCGTGTATAAAACTGTGAAAATATTATATTAATAGTTAGACGCAGGTAGAACTATACATGGTCCAGATACAAAAGTACTAATTGGTCAGATTGTTCATAGTGAAGAGGTTTATTTTTATGTATGTATGTTCGTATATTTTATTAATAAAAAAAATGTTGCGAAGGTTAGGAAATAATTCCTTGTTAAACCTTAATGAAACAGTGCTCTGTATGCGCTTCTATCCATTCCCCCATCCTTAATGAAACAGTGCTCTGTATGCGCTTCTATCCATTCCCCCATCCTTAATGAAACAGTGCTCTGTATGCGCTTCTATCCATTCCCCCCTCCTTAATGAAACAGTGCTCTGTATGCGCTTCTATCCATTCCCCCATCCTTAATGAAACAGTGCTCTATATGCGCTTCTATCCATTCCCCCATCCTTAATGAAATCTTTCTTTATATAATATTTTATCTCTATCTCCCCCTAAAATCGTCCCATGGTAATTCAGAAGGTTGCTAATAAAGACATGTTGACTGAAACGCAAAACATTTATCAGACTGTGATTTTCTCAAAGGCTTATCTGGTATTTTATTGTTTACCAATGGTGTCATTCATGTCTAGAGAAGCGAATAGTTGAGGAACCCTGCAAGTCAGCGTTCAGCAATTGTTTTTCTACTGCGGAAAAAAGATTTTGCGCTAAAATGCAATTTGTGATTTATATTGCAGTAAAATACGATTAAATGCAGAAAGACCATTGCAGTTTTACAACGAATAATTAAGGATATTCATACATTTATCATAAACATGCAATATACCGGTTCATTAACAAGTTATTGTTGACAGATTTGCGTAAAGCACGTGCCTTTAAATCATACAATGAAAGATAATTATGCAATTCCATTATTATAGCAAAATATTACGTCAATCTTATTGTAATTAGTTACATATGAAACAACTTTTTTTTGGATATAGACCTTATATTTTGTAAACAAGTATAAGCATTATTCAAGATTGCCATATGATTTATCAAATGTAAAGTGTTATCACAGAAGCTGAATTTCATTCTCGTAATCAGTTAGAGGCAGACAAAAATTGCTATAAATGTATAACAAATAAATTGAGTTTAAAGAAAATAAAAATGATTTAATAATCATTTGCCACTAAACCATGAATAGATTGGGCTTAAGTTCTCTGGGCGAGGACAGCTGTCAACTTTCGAACGACGCTATAAGCTCACTGATTGAAGGAATAAGAAATGTTGACAACACAATATAATACATGGGGTGCCACTTAATGGCGGCCACACAACACTTTATACTTCCTCTGTTATAGACAACAATATATGACAGAAGGATCCCCAGTTTTATAAGAGCACATGTACGTAAACGAGATATTTTTTGTAATTTTGATAAAAAAAATGGGGGCAACGTGCAACGGTTGATCTTATTAGTGACAAGCAAATGTTCGTAGCGTAGTTGGCCGAATGATCTTGTACATTGGCCAGTATAATACCTTGCAATCAGGGAATCTCGATTTAGTATTGGTTAAGATAACCGCATGTTTTTGTACTGTTATATGTGCATACTAATGTGTTGATTCATAAATATAACGGTTAGGTAGTAGTGGCAAATTTTAAAAGGTGTTATATATTTCGACGTAAACACTAAACACAACAAATTTTACAGTTACTGTATATTGTTGTGTTCGGCCAGTCTTGACATGTTCTATTTTTGTATTTTGAAATACTAGCATAGTGTTTAATACAATAGAAAAAAAGTTATTGTCTTTTAATGGTTATACTTAAGAAGTTAGTTGATATTATTTCTGTGTTTGATGAATGTTGCCAACGTATTATTAACGGGTTGAGTGATGTATCTTGGGAGTCGTATATTCTTGTAAAAACAAGAGTCTCAGTAACATGTATTACACGATGTATTGAAGAATTAGGAATTTGAAGCATTCTATATTCAAAAGAAATGTCTTCTCCTCCGAGTTATTACGCGAGATAGAATGTTGCATTGAAAACTACAGTCATCAGACCATAATAAAGTTAATAAAGGTACAGAATAATCATAAGTAGTGCGAAACATGCATACAGAAGAAGTGACCTATTAAGACATGCATCAATCAAATCTCGTTTAAAATACACACTACCTCTATACACTTATGTTGTCATTGTGATTGGTTTATTGATGCATAACATTGTTTGCCAAATATATAAGCTGCATTTCAGATGGATTGACCAGTGTCT
This sequence comes from Panopea generosa, assembly GCA_029582155.1. Classification (NCBI taxonomy): domain Eukaryota; kingdom Metazoa; phylum Mollusca; class Bivalvia; order Adapedonta; family Hiatellidae; genus Panopea; species Panopea generosa. Next base: position 25,234,216 of record CM055904.1, on the reverse strand, counting down.
AGAGTGTATCCATGAGTATTTGTAAATGTCAACTATTTCAGACGAACAGCTCATGTGATGGCAAAGGTTTCCAAGACATTTAATTCGTCAAATTGCAGACGTTTGGCATTTCTAAATTTAAAAAAATGCCCAATGTGTCTCTTGCAAGTAATCTCTGATATTGATAAAATACATTGTTGTCATCAGCAGACGATAAATCTATAAACTAATTTTGTTCTGAATGATAAACAAATATTATAATTCAATACTTTTCAGTTCCTATATAGCTTATTTCGATATATGTCTTTACTTGATGGAAGTAAGTGTATATATAGCAGTATGTTCAGAATGAACAAGTAAACAGCATCAGACGTGTATTGTCGTTCAAATATCTCAAAATAAATATGGCTTCTACTGATTACAAAAACCAAAAAATACACTTAAAACATTGTATATCTAATACATCTTCACAAAATTAACATATTTAAAACATAGTATTTTTAATACATGTAAGTACAAATCAATATATTTAAAACTAGTACATCTTATACATGTAAGTACAAATCAATATATTTAAAACAAAGTATATCTAATACATGTAAACACAATAAACATGTTTAAAACATGGTATATCTAATACATGTTAATAACATAAGTATACTTAAAACATAGTATATCTAATACATGTAAACAAAATAAGCATATTTAAAACATAGTATAAACAAAATAAGCAAATTTAAAACATAGTATATCTAATACCTGAAAGTACAAATCAATATATGTAAAACATAGTATATCTAACACATGTAAACAAAAAAAGCATATTTAAAACATAGTATATCTAATACCCGAGAGTACAAATCAATATATGTAAAACATAGTATATCTAACACATGTAAACAAAATAAGCATATTTAAAACATAGTTTATCTAATATAAGTAAACAACATAAGCATACTTAAAACAGTATATCTAATACATATAAACAAAATAAGCATATTTAAAACAAAGTATAAACAAAATAAGCATATTTAAAACATAGTATATTTAATACATGTAAGAACAAATCAATACATACAACAGGAATTATTATTGGAATTATCGTCTTTGAACGGTAAAAAGCAGGAATGTTTTTATCTGTTTTTATCGTATAATAGAAACTGTTCTAAGAAGTTGGTGATGGAGTTGATGCACGAATAAGAGTGTGGTTAACGATGCTACCACCCACGATGTGGTTTACGATGCTATCACCCACGATGTGGTTTACGATGCTATCACCCACGATGTGGTTTACGATGCTATCACCCACGATGTGGTTTACGATGCTATCACCCACGATGTGGTTTACGATGCTATCACCCGCGATGTGGTTTACGATGCAATCACCCGCGATGTGGTTTACGATGCTATCACCCACGATGTGGTTTACGATGCTATCACCCACGATATGGTTTACGATGCTATCACCCACGATGTGGATAACGATGCTATCACCCACGATATGGTTTACGATGCTATCACCCACGATGTGGATAACGATGCTATCACCCCTATCTTCACATGCAGTACGTGCTTTGATATCCCAGGAAATAGATATTCTTACAAATTAAATACTGAGTCAAGCTGGGCTTTGCTATATACAAACTATAACAAACCCTACCGTTGTGAGGTTCAATATTCTAATATATACAGTACTGTGCAGAGTGTTACCATTGAATCCCAAGTGTAAATGTGATGTAATGACAGCTAACATTATGTTATTAAACGATTGTGAGACATACCTCATATAATACTTTTATATTATGACCAATCCTAACAGATTTTGGTTAACATTATCCCAAGTAATAGCACATCTAGACAGATTACGTAACATAATAAGATAGATGTTGATTTTATCTCGTGTATTTGTATTAGTAGCATGGATCAATCAGTGAATGTCTTTGAACATTAAGGCTGTGGAGAAAATAGATGTTTGCCTATTAGGACACATTTATGTAACTAAATGAGATATAAAACCAGGAAAATGGTCTGAGAAAATGACATAAAGTTATTAACCCCTATACGAAAGAACTGCAGTCATTAACTCGTTAATAAGATAGACGTACAGATAACTAATAACAAGATAGTTTAATTGATGGTGTCGCATAATAGCAAATCTCTCGGGTTGACGCTATTGATTGTGTCGCATAATAGCAAATCACTCGGGTTGACACTACATGTATTGATTGTGTCGCATAATAGCAAATCTCTCGGGTTGACGCTATTGATTGTGTCGCATAATAGCAAATTTTGTGGGTTGACGCTATTGATTGTGATGCATAATAGCAAATCACTCGGGTTGACACTATTGATTGTGTCGTATAATAGCCAATCTCTCGGGTTGACACTATTGATTGTGTCGAAAAATAGTAAATCTCTCGGGTTGACACTATTGATTGTGTCGCATAATAGCAAATCTCTCGGGTTGACACTATTGATTTTGTTGCATAATAGCAAATCACTCGGGTTGACACTATTGATTGTGTCGCAACATAGCAAATCTCTCGGGTTGACACTATTGATTTTGTTGCATAATAGCAAATCACTCGGGTTGACGCTATTGATTGTGTCGCATAATAGCAAATCACTCGGGTTGACACTATTGATTGTGTCGCATAATAGCAAATCACTCGGGATGACGCTTTTGATTGTGTCGCATAATAGCAAATCACTCGGGATGACACTATTGATTGTGTCGCATAATGGCAAATCACTCGGTTTAATACTTTTAATGTTGTCGCACACGCCCACGCACACGCTCACACACGCACACGCACACGCACACGCACACGCACACGCACACACACACACACATGTAAAATGCCCGGAGAAGATGACGATAAATATGCTCTAAAATCGCAACATTTCATGCTTAAATGTTGATACTATGTAGAAATAAATATAGTCTGTCTGACCTATTTGTATAAGCAATTTGTATGGCTTTTCTTTGGATGTAAATATACCCGATTCGGCCGATATCAGGTCCTGGGATAAACTAAGAGAAGGTTAAGGTGTGCAGTGTCCGTGTCGTTAGTAACCGTTTTTCATTGTCACTTGTGCTCTGTATGTCCATGTGCAATATTCATCATCATATGTATTCATTATACTTTTGTTGTTTTTCTATTAAGCATTGTTATTCGTATTTTATTAATGTTACAGAAGACACAATTAACCTAGAACCAAACAACACTAACTTTTCTATAAATAAACATAACAAATGGAGATGTTCCAAATTTAATATTATGAAAAGTTTAAATTCCTAGATATGTTATTGAACAAGTACAAAATTAATGTAATATGTGTATTAAATTAATGAACTTAGTAAATGAAGATCCGTACGTTGATGTTTTATAGTCACTTTTGCAAACAGTCCATGTTGTTCGGTTCTTTGAACGTAATTACTGATTTATGACTTAGTACCTAATTCCGAGTTAGAAAGTTTGCCAGCTACTGAAGAATGTAGATCATTAATTCCTAGTAAAACTGGAAATGTCATATATAATCTGTCATTGATTAAAATCGCTTCAGACACCATTGAAAAGTAAGCATCTGCTTATTGAAGAATATTCCTTATTAATGTCCTAAATTAATTGTGTTATGTTACCAACGTTTTTTAAAATTTTCACTATCAATATTCTTTTTCTTTAACTTTTTATGTTTATTTCACTATTTAATTTTGAGAGATGTATTCTTTAAAACTAATATGTTGGTTCATAAAATGAAAGTAGGTATATATCTTATTTAAATTCCGTTAAAACATGTCCATTGTAATCTAAAACTGCAATGCTCAAGAAAATGGTATATCACTGCGCTTGTTTATTTGTAAGATAAAAGCTTAAAAAATATAACTTTGGGAAACTACATTTGTTCCAGTTTTCTTTATTCCTGTAAGCACTTTCATAATTTATGACAACACTCAAAGATGTGTGTGCATTTTAACGACATTTTTACCAAATTGCCTTAAAATAAACACGTTTTGGTGTTATTTTAAAAAATAATTTATGTTATATTTTCTTAACATCAGAAAAAAAATAATGTTAAGTGTTAGTTTAAGAAACGTTTATTTTACACTCCATATAACTGTACAACTTTTCGAAAAGAAAGGTCACCATTTTCTAATATGAAAAAAAATATTCTCACTGTCAATGAAAGAATTTGATGCCAAATAGTAGAAAAAAATATTGGGGAAAATATTGTAGAAACTAAGAATGAATTTTATTTAAATTGTCCAATGTATTCGTACGACAACAAGAAAACTGTTTCATAAATGAAATACAACTTTAATTTAAGATATAACATTTAAAAAACATGAAAATCTGGAATCTTCGTAGCCAACATTCTTAATTGATTAAGTGAAAGTTTTGACCCGCCAAACCCCGTCTTCACACTCGACTTATAAAATCGATCACCGTCAAACATGAATGGTTTGCAATTTGAAAGTGTTTGTCTTTACCGGTGATATCATTGTCTGAATTGATAAGATGGTAAATTGGACAGGAAGTCGTTGCGCTAAATAATTGTAAAATAATTTAATAAGAGAAGCTACAGATTGTTTAATCAAAACATCTAAACAAATGCTACGATCATATGACATTTTACCAGTAAATAGTTATATGCATTTTGGATTTATATTAAACGGTCTACTTATGTCTTGGATAATTGCAATGCCGACGTATAATAATATTTATACAAGTTGTCCGTTACCTTAAATGTCTCAGCAAATGATAAACACCGCTATAAAAGGTATTAAACATAAACTCATAATTGGGGTATTCCAGGACAAAACCGCTATAAAAAGTTTTAAACATAAAATAATGATTAAAACGGATGAAAAAACATCTTATTATAGAATGTCAAATCCACTAAAATCCATGACAAAATCGATATGTAAATTTGGAACGGTAAACGTGAAATTGAATCCCCATTCTATAAAAAAACGACAACATCTAAATACTACTTGACGACATTCTAATCGCCATTCTGATGCTTTTTAAAGACCCAACCTGGGTATAAAAGGGAGGCAATGACGGTGCAATATAGTCTTAATATTACTCAAAGTTTTTGAAATTTTCAGAATAAAATCTGCAATAATTTATTACTTATTGCTTTCAACAGACAATCAGTTACAGAGATATTTGAATTTTGGGGGAGGAGCAAACTAGTCAATATTTGTCATGTGACCAATGTTTGTAAACAAACTGGCATGCTGTATGTAGCTCACATGGCTATATTTAAGATATAATATTTAAACTCAAACTACAAATCATGCAATACTTACCAAACTTATAAGTTATTTCTTCTATTATCCTTTTTTTAATCATTAACAAATATATATCACCATATTTAATTGAATAACATGTATATAATGTTTCCTCTTCTTTATTAAAAAAAGGTCAAATTTAAGGTGGCATGTGAATGAATCATTTTAAATGTGTATTATATCACAGCAAACAGAAATGATAGTTTTATATTCAAACTAAACATAGTGTTTTCACTAGGAAAATCATGAATATATATATAACGCTTTTGTCAAATGAAAGCTTTTGAAAGTGACTTAAATTACCAAATCAAAAACAATTTCTGTTTTTTTATCTAAATAAATTATCCATATATTCTCAATTACAACTGATCATCATGGTATTTGCTTTAATGAAGTTGATGTGTTTTATCTCCCTCCGTGTACATGTATTACATTGTTATGACAGAAACATTTTTTTAATTATTTTTTTACTTTTTACTTTGTTTTTGATATGCACATCCTTGACATTGTTCATAATCACCACAATTTATGATTTACAGTTGATGCACATATATGATAAAACAACAACATTAGTTAAAGTTTATTATTAGCACAATCTCTATCACACACCTTTGTATCCAAGATATGATTTGAGGTATTGTGTCGAAAAAAGACACCTTTTGCCGTTTTTAATCACATCAACATTAATCTAATTTCTAATGTATTTAACAAAGTGTTGATTATTACTTTGTTATCAATAGCATCCCAGCATTAATATAATATCCAAGTATGAAAATAATTGCAAGTTCTGATTTTCTGTCACTAAAAGTGACAAAAATATCAACACATAACATGTAACCTTCTAAATATTTATATATATATTCCCTCCAAAATGTACTAAATGATTCATAATAGGCTAAATCAACTTGAATATATATTGGGATTGGGGGCATGTCTGTTAGACTGATTATAATGCTTGAATTGTGTTTTTAAAATAAATAGACACATGTTCATATACATTATTACTTTGATATTAATCAACAACATTATCTAATCACTTACTAGCGTTGATAAACAGTAACTACCTGATAATGATTAATTAAAGACCCTGTAGCCCCTAATACTAAAGTGGGATGTGATATTGACCCCAGAGTCAACATTCCTGTATCAGTTACAATGTAAACCTTCTGCATTTTTCTGTCTGCTGTTATAACTGTTCTATTGTTAGACCATATTATACACTCCCAGTTGATAAAACACGCCCTGTAAAGTAACTAATTCACATCCAATTGTCTGATCGGATGTTGGGGCTTTAAGATGAAACATTTTTACTATAAGATGCAACTTTAAGCGGGATATCTATGTTAATTTAACCTAGGCGCGTAGCCCAAGTTATGAAACCCCTTTTCAATATATTATTTTACAAATGTTTAAGCAGATATTCTATTGGCAATACTATGTTAGTGAGTACATATCGGCACGATATATTTGGAGAAATGTCTTAGCAGCCAATGTTGAAATATTGAAATATATCAGGAAAAAATCGAAAGGGTTTGCTGTTTGTGTTTTAATAAAATTGTGTTAAGTGGTAGAAAGCATTTATCCATATCAAAACTGTTTCTGCTTTAGACAATACTTCTAGTGCTGCCAAACTAAACTATCAGGCTGGAAAAACATTATAATTATATGCTCCCCATTTTAATTACATAATACAGACTCGATATTGTCCAGTCCTAGATATGAACATTGATAACTTAAGTACAGTATTGTAAATCATGTTTACAAATGGTAATTAACAATTTGATGCACAAATAACTATCGTTGTTTCAAATACATAAAAAATCTATATAGATCACTGATTCAGGTGTTCTTTTTAAATGTATATTTATGTATCAATCTAAATGCAAAGTTAGCCTTCGACCAACCAATTCAAACACAACTTTACTATATGTTGTTATTATTGCATAATGTTATATATTTATTTTACAATGTACTTTTTAGTAAATAACTATTATATTGTTATTCTGTAATATGGTAATTTTGAAGTAAAAAAACCAACAAAAAACAACAATTTGATGCCATTAATCCATTTATACATTAAGCAGTTCAGATCAATGTTTAATTTTTATAAATGTTATACAGTAACTAAATACTGTATATGATAAATACTGTTTAATACGAAATAAACCAACAGAAACGCAACAATAAAATGTTAAAAGTGTATCATAATCAAAGTACGTTCCATAAACAATTGAACATTTACATTTCCCTATAGATATATCTCTCCAGATGAACACAAGTCTTAGACCCCATTAAAACCATCATTTTACTGATGCTTGAAATACGAATAACTACTGACGTCCAGACAGTTTCCGGCACTTTTTTCCTCATTACCTTTTTTTAAAAAAATGCCATAATGTGTGTTTTATTTTAGGTTGTTTCCTGTATCCAATATACCAGCATTTTGTTAAGGAGTCGGAAGAAAATAAAACGCACAGACGATTTTAAATAACGCATACCATGTAGCATGTTTTAAAACTAATTGTAGCATTTTTGTTCGGTGAGTTTTCCAAACATTCCGTACCCGTTAAAAATACGTGGAAATCCTTGGCCAGTTTACAAGAGTTCTTTTTCATATCACCAAATATCGTTTCAAATTATCAGATTGTATAATATTATGATTTTCTTATACCCTCATGCAATTTTCACGTAACGCTTGAATACCCATGCAAAATTAATATAATATATGCTTAAGTATAATCCATTTGTATACTTTTTTAACCTGTAATGGAAACATATAAATTAATATATTGAAAATTGTTTTGGAACATTATAGGGACATTAGATTTTATAATGGAATACAATATATTCTTTTTATCACACGACAAAAACATAATAGATCTATATATTATATAAAACATTATTTCATTTCATGTTAAAAGCAATCACCTTTATACTCAATAAAGGTCAGACAATAACAAAGTATTTTATTATCATGTCATTATTTGCATGATTTTTATATTTTATTTAAAAACTGATTTTATTCTAAACAAACGCATGTGTGTATATCTGCGAACATGCGACTGAAAATACTATCAAAATTGATTGGTTATATTAAAACAAAATAAATGTATATTTTATGAAACTGTTCACTCAGTTACACTAACTAGTTTACAATTATTAAAATGATACACAGTTTATCAACGGTCGAAAAAAGTTGGAACGTGGGTTTGACACAACGACAACAATGACGTCATCAATGTGTGTGTTGCTGCAGTAGTTTGATATTTTGCTTCTGATCTTTTCAAAGTGCGTGTTCCACTTCCTTCATGTATTGCGCTTATTATATTTATTATGTCCTGTTGGTTAAACATTTATTAAGTTTGGCAGCTGCTCCAAACAGGTACAATGCATATTAACATAAACACACGTGACATCGTTAAATATATGTGGTAATACCACTGTCAAAGGTTTTATAAGTCGTCACAAACTATTGCATTGAGAGACAAGTTATCGTAAATGGGTAATTAAGATACCGATAACTTGAAATAGTGAATTGTTTAAAAGTAAGGTAGTTGATAAATATTGATTTATGTTTGTTGTACTCCAGAACGTGTCTTTGTCTAAAATTATCATTTCCATTAATAAACTGAAATCTTATCATCCTGAATATTTTGATTGAAATTTAATAAGAATTAAGGTCACTGTGGTAAACTGTTAATGCTAAATCAAACGTATAAATACAATTTGTGAAAATCATTGGTAACTTTTGAAATGTGTGCATTTTTAAATGTATTAATAAAGACGGATTCTTTGCTACAAATTTGTAAAATATCCTCTAATAATCATTATAAGGCACGTCATTAGTTACAAATAGTGTAACGTATCCGCTTTGATAATATATCAATGCCACATAAAGGAAAAGAAACTTTTTTTAATGTTCTCTGGTTAACCTATTTCTCTTGTAAGAATCGTCTTTAATATGTTTAAATTACAAACTGATAATGTTTAAAATAATATGTTGACATGTATTAACGACTTCGAGCATCGATCGTTAACATGCTATATAAGATAGCCACTATATACACTCGTAACTCACTGTGTTACAACGAACAACAGAGACGACATGTTATGTTGAAATGAATACTGGTAGTCTGAAACAAGCACATTAAATGGATATAATTAACATTTTGTTGATCTAAAGATACACTAATTGAGGAAACAAAGTTCATATGTTTCCACCAGTCATGTCTAGGACTTCACTAAAAGACATATACTGTACCGATTGTCAACTATTTTTTTCAAACGGGGGACCATACAATCTGTCGTATAAAAATAATGTAAGGTCAAAAGCAAATGTCAATTGCCTTAGGTCAAATTTGCATTTTTTTCCCCAAATGTTGTTCAATTCTATAACAATTGATTGTAAATTTGATTATTCTTTTAAGTGTGTTTAAAGTTGAGTGCTTCCATTTAAAGCAGATAAATATTAACATAACAAAACGTAGTAGATCAAATACGTTTCCATTTAAACTTATAAAAGTTTAAAATTTGAATAATCCCCCACTTTCAAATTGTCAACGTTTTGTAAATAAATAATATTAATAATCTATTTATGTTGCATCTGCATTTGGGGGAGTTTCATTGACATTTGCTTTCTTTTGCGGCAATCAATTTCGATGGTTCATAACGCAGACGAGCCCATGCTAGTCAAATGAGGCATTAAAATGAATCTACATATGTTAACAGACGGATTAAACATTACCAAATTATCAAAACGATGTACATATTTTGTATTTGTCTTTATAAAACTAATTATTATTAGTTTGCTTTATTTCATGTGCAAATTCTTCATCATAGATCTTGATGATTCAATGTACCAAATAAACGTGTCATCACTATGAACATCTTAGTATAATACTGTACATGTATTGACACTCTGGTGTAATATATGCAATGTCATTTGTGTGTTTTGTAATATTTTGCATAAAAACAATTATTGTGCCTGACAAAACATTGCATTTGAATACATCAACAATTCAATTAAACCTTTAACATACGATCATATATAACTGCAAATTATTAACATATTTGCAAAATAAGCATTTAAACAAATTCAACATATATATATATATATATATATATTCTGATGATAGCTGCACAAATATAATTTTAAGATTCGAACATTACTACTCCATAATTAATATAAAGCTTACTTCTTTGTATTTTTATATGTAATGAAAGTAAGTTAAATGGCACGATCTCAAACAAAATAATCAACTCCCCAAAATGTTCAGTAGTAGGATAACGTTCAGTTGGTTACACACAACATTTTTGGTTTGCAATTACATATCAGTTCAATTTAGATGATGTATAACTGACTTACTTAGTACATATGTACAGTCGTCAAAGTTTGACATTCAACGTATGTTTTGTTGGAAAGTACTTTTAGAATGAATGCTCTGTCGTTTTTTCCATAAAAAAGGCGTATGAGATTATCCAATTTACATAATGGAATCTTCATATATAATCGATATGTCAAAAATGGACACAATTTGACAACATTGGAACTATGAAAACGGTTAATAAACAGAAGAAACATCAATATTAATAATTTGTACATTTTCAGAAATTGCTTACTTAACCGAAATATCTATAAAATAGAATGTTCTATTTTCTTTTCTTGGACATTCTTTCTGTTTTTATGATCATTTAATCCAATAGTTTTGCTTAAACTTACATGCCATTGAAATTTATTTGCGATGCCATTTAACGATTATATAAAATATTTACTTTGTTTCTGCATAATATGTCTTTATTAAACATACTCTTGATACTGGCAATGAAAACGATATGACTGTCTTCTATTTCAGGGTAACTTCTCCAACGATCCATGTTTGTTCCAAAGCACGACTTACTTAAAGTTCGGCGAGGTAACCAACGCTTCCTATGGAAACTGTTCCACAAATTTATCCTTCCACAGCGTGCACACAAAGCCTTCTATATTATTAGCTGGAACGAACTTCTTCGCTTACTTCACACCCGTCATTTTGCTGGTTGGACTTATAGGAAATTCGTTATCGTTAGCAGTGTTCTGTTCGAAAAACATGAGGAAATTATCTGCAAGCACATATCTCGCTTCTTTGTCAGTGGCTGATATATGCACTTTATTGTTTTATGTTTTCATAGAATGGTTACGCAGAGGATTCGTCCATATTGTGCCAGGTACCAAAATAACCTTTTTGGACAAAAACGGACTATGCCAAACACTTCTGTATCTGTCTTATACCTCACGTCTCATGTCATCTTGGATTATAGTCGTTTTTACGATTGAACGCTTCACAGGAGTATGTTATCCATTAAGAAGTTTTAAAAGAGGAGCAAAGAAAGTTCTATTATCGCTATTGCTTATATCGTGCTGCCTGGTAGTGTACAAACCGATACTGAGTGGTGAATATACAATTCGAGGGAGAACAGCGTGTGGTTTTGATCCAAATATTGACAAGGTATCGTTTGTGCTTGATACGATATTCGCTGTAACTATTACACTTGTACCTTTCATTATTATCACTGTTTTAAACATTCTTATAGTTAGGAAGCTTTTCCTGAGAAACCAACGACACGCCGACCTCTTCACTGATGACACAGCAGTGTCTATAAGGCTGGAGTTTACCTTGATTCTTTTGGCCATTTCTTTTTTCTTCATTGCCTTCAATCTGCCATACTTTCTTGTATGGTCATTGAACTTCCTCTATGTTAAGACGGATATAGATTATTGGAACGGATTGTTGAATATCACTCGAACCATATTCTACATGAACTACTGTGTTAACTTCTTCTTGTACAGCATCACAGGCGGATATTTTAGAAATGAGCTTGTTAATTTAATTTGCTTTCGTTCCGGATTTAGTCACAGAAACAGTTCTCACATTCGACTTATCCGGTTCGGATCGTCGCGAACACAAGTGACGTATTCAGCATAATCGTAATATACGATATTGCAATGTACTAAGATTTATATGAAATCTACAATGTGTAGATTGGTAACTCGACTTCCGTTATGTTAATTATACACCGTGTATATGCAGGTTTTGTATATTATGAGAAAAAGAATTATTCAAAGAAGCTCAACATCTTTGTTATCGGTAGAGGTGGGAATTTACTTACATGCCATGATGATGTAAACAGTTTGCACTGGACGGACCACTGTGATATTGTTTAACCTTAATATCTATATCAACGCACATACTAAACAATAGTTTGTCAACGACTCAAAACTCGATTGCCGAAAGAATGTACAGATACTTTATCACCCAACAAGAACGATAAGATAAACATTCTAAAATGTGCTCTATATATCATCGCAACAGTTGTAAACATCAGCACGAAAATTTGAAAATGAGCACATGGCTACCTAAGAGAAAATCGCAATTGTTTGATATTCAAACGTTTAATTTGGCATGTAATAAAACTGTTATCACTATCGTATTGTCATGTAACAGAGATATTGGATATGTCTCTATTATTTATAAAATAATCTTCTTTGACAACCTGGTATATTCCTACAGACGTAAATTAATTGCCACAAGAATTAAGAGCCAATCTCATCTCAATAAAATACGCTTGAGATGCATATACGAGAAACATATTTGTAGATATTTTTCCTGGAATAGAATAGTAGATATTCAACATATCGTTACATTCAGGTAGTTGATATTATCATTATTGTCGTGTTTATGGTTTTCTTAATAAATACATGTATATGGTATTCGTTGCTAATCACTAGATAGAAAATGAAATATCAGATTTGATCTGTTTATGATGTTCCTATGCCTAAATATCCATGGCATAATTTTGATCTTAATGCATGTTGATCAAACCATCGCCTTTGTGAGGACAATTGTAAAACAACTTATTCTTAAATTGTGCTTGTTGTCGAAGGACGCCGGGACATGTATATGCTATTGTGGCATAAAGACCAATCTTAAAAGCGATGTAAGCGTCCAATTCATGGTGATGAAATCATGAATGGAATAAACTTAATCCGTTTTATTATCTATACTTGTATGTTGTAGGATGGTAAACCCTGACCACCAACACATTAAATTTTCAAGTGGTGAAAACATGGGTTACAAAACAGATAACTGAAAACATAAACTCATTATTTCTTACTTTATTTACAATATACTCGGTAGAATTATACAAAGGAATGTGAACTATATTCATACAAACAAGCATTCACTATTGCACTGTGCCTAATTGATTTTGCTTTATTGTAATGCTCTATAATATTTGCTTTTATGATAACATTCAATCAATTTTAGATTTTAAAATAACACTTCCTGAAACTCTCTCTAACAAAACAATGACACACTGTTACATTCCATCGAAAAAACAGTGAATACGTAGAAATATGCTTTATTTAATAAACTTATAATGTATGGTTATTGTATAAAACGTTGAACACATTAATAAATTTGTGCTACATATATAAATGCACAAATATTTTGCTTCATGATTACATTGTCACTCTGTTTCTTAACGGTTACTCTGTTAGTGTATACAAGAAGAATAAAACATGTATCTATAATGGTTGTTTTTCTTATCAAGATAACCTTAACAATATGTATAGATTGTGTGTGTGTGTGATGTAGATATTTCTGGACATTTTCATTCGTAATTTTATTATTCTACTATTTGTCTGACGAATGTAGACATGAAGGCCCATTGGTGACAACTAGCTTAATAACCGACCTCGTCAACAGTGAGCAACTAAGATCTCATCAATAGTTTTCTCAGTGAATTAATTTTTTAAATTTCTTATTTTTTATACTGGAAATACATTATCTAAATTATCAGCGGTGACTGTTAACTAGGAACTAGGTCCAAATAGTGTACAATGGATTGGCTAACATGTAATAATATGCACAAGTATGAAATAATGCTTCTATCACAAAACGTCTGTAGTAAAGAAACATTATAATTTGAAATGAAAATGAAACTTTTTAAAATGAATAGTTTGTAATTAAGAAATAAGTAAATGCACACTGTAAAACGTGTGTCGTTTTAGAAATTGGTTCCTTTATTGCTTCAGTTGTATTGATTGTTTTAGCAATTTCCTCATTTCTCCTGAATCTGTACTAACAAATGGAATTCAGATAAAATATTGTGTTTTATAATTCCTTTTCAAAACGGTTAAAAGACACATTTTAGCAAAATACAGAATGACTGATCGAATTTCTCGGTTTTTTATGCTTTAGATCTTTTTCTAAACAACATGTTCAATTTCCTTCTGTTTCCATATTAAATCTGCAGTTACAGAGAAAGATTTATAACGCCATGAACATGATTTCTCTAGAAAAATATCAGACAGCAACACCATATTACAAGACCAACGTTTCTTTTAATGCTATAGAAATGGTATGAATAACCCCAATACAATGTTTTTCAGAGAAATTCACGTGATCAAAAACTCGAGTCTGTTTGCATGCAACAGAAGACAAGATTGAGTGCAGTAACCGCAGATAACTGACAGTTCGTATATATAATCAAAGTATATACATAAAGACATAAGTAGTCCGTTATATTGGAATTCAAAATTCATATAATAAATATGTATTGACAAACCGCCATGTTATCAAGTTATTTATTCAGATGTTCTGATTAGAAAATCTGTAGTTTCTGGTCTTAAATCATTTTCCAATTACTTAGCGCAACGACTGCCTGTCAAATTCACCGTTTTATCAATTTAAGACAATGATATCACCGGCAAAGGGCAAACAATTTTCAATTTGCCAAGCATTCGAGTTTGACAATAATCCATTATTCAATACCAGTATGACATGCGTGTAAGTAATACAACTTTTGATGTTACCGTTTATCATGTCAAATGTTTCTCTTAACTTTCTAATTAAACAAACACACTTATTTGAAAAAAATGTAAAATACTATAATGATAGTAATTTGAGTGTATTTTACTATAAATAATTCAAGCTCATTGTCGTAAATACAAAACTTATAATACATTATTTATAAATCATACACATACACGAAATTATTAATTATTATTTATAAATACACTTTGTAAACTAGTAAAATGAAGTGTATATGAATCATAAACCTACTATCTAAAAGATTATATTTAGCTTTTCATTGAATTTAAGAAAAAACTTGAAGTTGCAGAACTAAAACATAATGTCTTTCTCCAAGGTTGAACCTAAAACATCAATGCATCATTTGCCATTAAATATGTTCTTGCACACAATTTTCTCTTGGCATTTACAAATTGTCAAGATTATATTTTAAAACAAGAGTTCAAGTAAAATACAAACAATTGAAAGAAATCAGATGTTATATGTACTTGACGATTTATAATTGGAATAAGATAAATAATCTATGTCACAAACTGATAATCGGCGTATCATTCCAATAGGAACAGCCATGATTTGGTTAAACATGCATTAAACACGACATGAAATTGTTCGGGTTTTTTTTAGTTTATAGGAAAAACAATTCCTGTATAGCAAAACCACATTTTACAAAGCAAGTGAATAGAATTTAATGCAATAAGAGAGAGATTATGATTTGAATAATAGTTGGGGATATATACTAATAACGTTGATATATAATTTCACGTTTGATTAATAATTTGTGTAAACATCGAACAAATCGAATCTTTTAAGGACGCATTCGTCAAAATGTGTTAAAAAAACAGGTGTATTAATGTAATGTTATGAACCCTTGACTTCTGTTTATGTTTATCTAGTGTAATACTATTACCGAATTGCTACTCAATTCTTTTTAAAAAAACGGCTTTCCAACGTTAAATGTCTAGTTATTTTTATTTTCCGACTTACCAGTTCATCTAAGATGTTTATTGGTATTGTAAAACGAAGCCATGTGTACTTAAAGTCATAATGTCATAAGAAAATTCCTATTAATAAAATTTTGAGAAACATATGAGTCTAGTTTCTGATAAAATTACCTGAAAAATACCATACCATGCGTCCATGCTCATTCGGAAAGATTCACGCATAAAATATTATGCCAACTCGTTCAATTCATTAAATATTGCTATATCTAACACTCTATATGTGTAACATTCATATCAGAGACTCTATGTATGTAACATTCATATCAGAGACTCAACATATGTAACGGTCATACCAGAACCTCTAATTATGCAATATTTATATCAGAGACTCTATGTATGTAACATTCATATCATACCTTATATATATGTAACATTCATATCAGCGACTCTATATATGTAACATTCATATCAGAGACTCTATATATGTAACATTCATATCAGATACTGTAACATTCATATCAGAGACTCTATATATGTAGCATTTATATTAAACCCTCTATATATGTAACATTCATATCAGAGACTCTATATATGTAACATTCTTATCCGACCTTCTATATATGTAAGACTCATATCAGATTCTCTTTATATGTAACATCCATATCCGACACTCTATATATGCAACATTTATATGAAATACTCTCTATATGCAACATTCATATCCGACCCTATATATATGTAACATTCATATCAAATACTCTGTATATGTAACATTCATATCAGCGACTCTATATATGTAACATTCATATCAGAGACTCTATATATGTAACATTCATATCAGATACTGTAACATTCATATCAGAGACTCTATATATGTAGCATTTATATTAAACCCTCTATATATGTAACATTCATATCAGAGACTCTATATATGTAACATTCTTATCCGACCTTCTATATATGTAAGACTCATATCAGATTCTCTTTATATGTAACATCCATATCCGACACTCTATATATGCAACATTTATATGAAATACTCTCTATATGCAACATTCATATCCGACCCTATATATATGTAACATTCATATCAAATACTCTGTATATGTAACATTCATATCAAAGACTCTATATATGTAATATTCATATCTGACCATCTTTATTTGCATAATGTGTACAATATTAAAATAACCTTAATTAATACAAGTCCTTGGTTAGTGGCACAGTCAAAAAATATAGTTAATGTTAATGTGCGCCCTAGAATATCTGGTAGACTTTCTTATAAGTTTAATGACTGCATTTCATTGGTAAAGTGATAAATAAGACTTTTACGTCATTGTCTTGGCTTTATATCTAAGTTAATAACAGACACGCGTACACCTCTCCTAACAGACTAATTCCCTTTTTAGCCGATGCAATAATGTCCAGTGACAATATTTCATCCTGTTGGTAACACAAATAAACGAGTTGTATTCTACATCTAATTCTCCTGCGTAATATGTCTGGATGTGCAATGTTCTATAATGGTTTGAAACAATTTTACTCAAAGCCCAAATGATCCAATCAACACATCGTTCGGTCGGCAATACTGCAGATATTCGTACATGAACACAAATATACATTCCCTTTTTCATAAACTCTATGCATTTAATGCACGCATTAGTATATATACATTTTAGTATAAACTTCGTATTTATCTTTATGCACACCCTTTTTCTTCAAATATATCATCTTAATATTATTAATATTACTACGAGTATGTTTTATTTAGAAAAAATCATCAATCTAATATCAGATCTAGAAATACAGAAATATGCAAGGTATTGAGACTGTAGAGAAACACTTATGAAATGTTTCAATAGCCGTACACAGTTGATATAGAATTTGTTGAACCATGTATATATCTTTTATTTGTAAGTATTGAATCAAATGGTGTAAATGGAAATATAATTACGATATATGTTCGTTTGTTGATTTGAAATTTTACTTTTTATTTTATACTATTGGGGACTAACACAGGCGATCATTTATCCTAAGTACTCTTTCCTTTGCTACTGGGAGGTTAACCAGTAATCGAGCAGTCATCTTCGCAAGTGACTGATAGCTTTACGACTGTGGCCAGGCTGGGATTAGTTCTCACGATCCAAAGGATTGATAGGTTTACTTTCTACCGACTGTACTAACCGGCTCCAGCCTAAACAGTATAGAATTGACCCAAATGTTTGAAATTATATATCAATCAGAAAATGTAACATTCAAAGGACAAATTTACCAAAATAGCAATGAAAATACTTCTATTATTAATTGTACGGTAATGTAATTGGTCCCAAGCCAATCGATTGGATGTAAAATTTAAAAAATTCACTAGTGATATTAATCTTTTCTAAAAATCAAAATGTTTTATTTATACAAATGTGTTCTGTGAAACAATATCATTTTTAACTAAATAATGGCATTCACTAAGTGAGAAAAATTCGCCCGGAAAGGAAACTAAACCTTGACATGAAACTGTTATCTGCAACAACATTGGAGCAATGCCATACTGATTAACTGCTAACGGTCGTCTGCTGTTTGTGACCTTAATCAGATCATTTGACAGAATGAAATATTTCAATATCATCATGATTTTCTAATTATACAAAACTGTTCATGAAACTTATGATTTGTTCACAGATGTGTTCTTTCAAAAAGAACAGCAGTGAATTTTAGTGTATGAGACATCAAAGAAAGTATGTTAAGGAATGAGTGAATGAATTAGTGAATGAATGGTGTTTTACGGCACGTCGACACATAAATAGGTCATTTTGTGCGCGCAAAGATTAATGGATGTGATGATGACAAAATATATTAAATAAATATGGTTTAAATTTATTAAAACTATTTACAAATAAATAAATGAAAATTATTTACAAATAAATCAATGAAAAAAATCAAGTACAAAGAAATCAGTGATATTCTAAAATCATTTAACCGTCAACGGGTTTTAAACTTAAAATGTAAGACCTCTATATAAAGTTTAAATGCATTTTACCTGATAATTATTAAAAGAGCAACCAATAAATTATAATAATTATATACTGTTTTAGACATTAAGTTAAACAATGTATTTCATTGAAATTGGCTGGAACTTTTTTTGAACCAAACCATTATTACCAATGATAATTATTACACTGACTATACACTTTATCTGTTGTAAATCAGTAGTTCACACAGTCATCATCCAAAATCAACCAAACCACGTGTTTAAGTTAACAACTTTAAGATAAGAGCAAGCGCGTCAGCAGTTTAGCCATTCCTGTACCGAATATGACGGTTGGGAATTTCTTTAATAACCAAATTGAATTTATCGCATAGAAGTACTATCCATCTCTTAATGTTTATTTGTACGCTTTCAAATGTTGGTTTGTGTGGTTCTGGTTGTAAAGTGACCGTATCTTTAACGAAGATTCCTTGATCTGTTTGTAAAGTGAACGTATATTTAACAATGCTTTCTTGAACTGTGTGTAAAGTGACCGTATATTTAACGAAACTTTCTTGATCTGTTTGTAAAGTGACCGTATATTTAACGAAGATTCCTTGATCTGTTTGTAAAATGAACGTATATTTAACGATACTTTTATGAACTGTTTGTAAAGTGACCGTATATTTAACGAAACTTTCTTGATCTGTTTGTAAAGTGACCGTATATTTAACGAAGATTCCTTGATCTGTTTGTAAAGTGAACGTATATTTAACGATACTTTCATGAACTGTTTGTAAAGTGACCGTATATTTAACGAAGCTTTCTTGACCTGTTTGTAAAGTGACCGTATATTTAACGATACTTTCATGAACTGTTTGTAAAGTGACCGTATATTTAACGAAACTTTCTTGATCTGTTTGTAAAGTGACCGTATATTTAACGATGATTCCTTGATCTGTTTGTAAAGTGAACGTATATTTAACGATACTTTCATGAACTGTTTGTAAAGTGACCGTATATTTAACGAAGCTTTCTTAACCTGTTTGTAAAGTGACCGTATATTTAAAGATGCTTTCTTGAACTGGTTGTAAAGTGAACGTATATTTAACGAAGCTTTCTTGACCTGTTTGTAAAGTGACCGTATATTTAAAGATGCTTTCTTGAACTGGTTGTAAAGTGACCGTATATTTAAGAAGCTTTCTTGACCTGTTTGTAAAGTGACCGTATATTTAATGATGCTTTCTTGACCTGTTTGTAAAGTGACCGTATATTTAAGAAGCTTTCTTGACCTGTTCGTAAAGTGACCGTATATTTAAGAAGCTCTCTTGACCTGTTTGTAAAGTGACCGTTTATTTAACAAAGCTTTTTTTAATTGTTTGTCAAGTGACCGTATATTTAACAATGCTTTCTTGACCTGTTTGTAAAGTGACCGTATATTTAACGAAGCTTTATTGACCTGTTTGTAAAGTGAACGTATATTTAACGATGCTTTCTTGATCTGTTTGTAAAGTGACCGTATATTTAACAATGCTTTCTTGACCTGTTTGTAAAGTGACCGTATATTTAAAGATGCTTTCTTGAACTGGTTGTAAAGTGACCGTATATTTAAGAAGCTTTCTTGACCTGTTTGTAAAGTGACCGTATATTTAACAATGCTTTCTTGACCTGTTTGTAAAGTGACCGTATATTTAACAATGCTTTCTTGACCTGTTTGTAAAGTGACCGTATATTTAAAGATGCTTTCTTGAACTGGTTGTAAAGTGACCGTATATTTAAGAAGCTTTCTTGACCTGTTTGTAAAGTGACCGTATATTTAATGATGCTTTCTTGACCTGTTTGTAAAGTGACCGTATATTTAAGAAGCTTTCTTGACCTGTTCGTAAAGTGACCGTATATTTAAGAAGCTCTCTTGACCTGTTTGTAAAGTGACCGTTTATTTAACAAAGCTTTTTTTAATTGTTTGTCAAGTGACCGTATATTTAACAATGCTTTCTTGACCTGTTTGTAAAGTGACCGTATATTTAACGAAGCTTTATTGACCTGTTTGTAAAGTGAACGTATATTTAACGATGCTTTCTTGATCTGTTTGTAAAGTGACCGTACATTTTACGAATCTTTCTTGACCTGTTTGTAAAGTGACTGTATATTTAACAATGCTTTCTTGATCTATTTTTAAAGTGATCGTATATTTAACGATGATTTCTTGATCTGTTTTTAAAGTGACCGTATATTTAACGATGCTTTCTTGATCTGTTTGTAAAGTGACCGTATTTTTAACAAAGCTTTCTTGACAAGTTTGTAAAGTGACCGTATATTTAGCAAAGCTTTCTTGGCCTGTTTGTAATACAAAATAATACATAAAAAGAAAATCCAATATCAACGTCTATACAATCTTAATAAAACGTGCCCTACAAAATCATCGAAAATTAATTTAATTTAGTTAAACAGAAACGTTTATTCATCTTTTTTTTTTTCAAGTAGATTTAAACTGTTTAATATATATATATAATTTTATGTTAAAATAGGTTGCATATTAAACTATTTTGTCGAAATCTCTATATATTTAATATGAAATAACCAGTCCTAGTGTAAAATATAGATAAATATCATCGTTTAATATTATGTTTTTGTTTTTTTTAATTTCTACAATAATTTCTATATCATTTTTACTTACTGTTGTTATAACAAGATAAAGCAAACATCCACTCCCAACATTTGTATCTGTTTACTATGATGATAATATCCACCAATTTCAGACCTCTCAGATCGCTTTACTGTTGTTGTCTTTTAAACTTGGGTAACATCAATCACATTCACTGAAATGGCATGTTCATACTTCCTTGTGTGTAAATTACATGTTGTAACTGGGTAAATTATAAAGTATATTCACTTCAATGCCAATTTCTTACTTCAATTTGTGCAAATTGTATGTTGCAACTGATTGCTCTCAAGTTGCATCAACAAAAAAACTTTTTACAAACCATATTTGATTACATGCTGCAATTACTAATTACAGTTATTTATGTTGTCGTCCTAATTACATGCATAACCATAAATAAAGACGAAGCAATAATGGAAACTTAATTGACATATTATTGGCCGTTTTTTACCGTTGTTTAGAAATAATATTGACATGTAATAGTGCAGATTTTACCGTTGTTAAGTAAAAGTATTGACGTATTATAGCGCCGTTTACCGTTGTTTAGTATTATTATTTACATGTTGTAGCGCCGTTATTACCGTTGTTAAGTAATTGTATTGAAATGTTATAGCGCAGTTTTACCGTTGTTTAGTAATAGTATTGCCATGTTATAACGCAATTTTACCGTTGTTTATTAATAGTATTGACATGTTATAGCGCCGTTTTTACCGTTGTTTAGTACTACTATTGACATGTAATAGCGCCGTTATTACCGTTGTTTAGTAATGGTATTGACATGTTATAGCGTAGTTTTACCGTTGTTAAGTATTAGTATTGACATGTTATAGCGCCGTTTTACCCGTTATTTAGTAAAAGTATTGACTTGTTATAGCGCCGTTTTTACCGATTTTTAGTAATAGTATTGACATGTTATAGCGCAGTTTTACCGTCGTTTAGTAATAGTATTGACATGTTATAAAGCAATTTTACCGTTGTTTAGTAATAGTATTGACATGTTATAGTGCAGTTTTACCGTTGTTTAGTATTAGTATTGACATGTTATAGCGCAGTTTAACCGTTGTTTAGTAATAGTATTGACATGTTATAGCGCCGTTTTTACCGTTGTTTAGTATTAGTATTGACATGTAATAGCGCCGTTATTACCGTTGTTTAGTAATGGTATTGGCATGTTATAGCATAATTTTACCGTTGTTTAGTTTTAGAATTGACATGTTGTAGCGCCGTTTTAACCGTTGTTTAGTAAAATTATTGACATGTTATAGCGCCGTTATTACCGTTGTTTAGAAATAGTATTGACATGTTATAGCGCAGTTTTACCGTTCTTTAGTAATAGTATTGACATGTTATAACGCAATTTTACCGTTGTTTAGTAATAGTATTGACATGCTATAGCGCCGTTATTACCGTTGTTTAGTAATGGTATTGACATGTTAAAGCGCCGTTATTACCGTTGTTTAGTAATGGTATTAACATGTTATAGCGCAGTTTAACCGTTGTTTAGTAATAGTATTAACATGTTGTAGCGCCGTTATTATCGTTGTTTAGTAATGGTATTGACATGTTATAGCGCAGTTTTACCGTTGTTTAGTAATAGTACTGACATGTTAAAGCGCCGTTTTTACCGTTGTTTAGTAATAGTATTGATATGTTGTAGCGCCGTTTTAACCGTTGTTTAGTAATAGTATTGTCTTGTTATAACACCGTTATTACCGTTGTTTAGTATTAGTATTGACATGTTGTAGCGCCGTTTTAACTGTTGTTTAGTAAAAGTATTGACATGGTATAGCGCCGTTATTACCGTTGTTTAGTATAAGTATTGACATGTTATAGCGCCGTTTTACCCGTTGTTTAGTAATAGTATTGACATGTTATAGCGTAGTTTTACCGTTGTTTAGTATTAGTATTGACATCTTGTAGCGCCGTTTTAACCGTTGTTTAGTAAAAGTATTGACATGTTATAGCGCCGTTATTACCGTTGTTTAGTATTAGTATTGAAATGTTATAACGCCGTTTTTACCGTTGTTTAGTAATAGTATTGACATGTTGTAGCGCAGTTTTAACCGTTGTTTAGTAATAGTATTGACATGTTATAGCGCCGTTATTACCGTTGTTTAGTAATAGTATTGACATGTTATAGCGCCGTTTTTACCGTTGTTTAGTAATAGTATTAACATGTTATAGCGTAGTTTTACCGTTGTTTAGTATTAGTATTGATATGTTATAGCGCCGTTTTAACCGTTGTTTAGTAATAGTATTGACATGTTATAGCGCCGTTATTACCGTTGTTTAGTACTAGTATTGACATGTTATAGCGCAGTTTTACCGTTGTTTAGTATTAGTATTGACATGTTATAATGCAATTTTACCGTTGTTTAGTAATAGTATTGACATGTTATAGCGCCGTTTTTAACCTTTGTTTAGTAATAGTACTGACATGTATAAGCGCCGTTGTTACCGTTGTTTAGTAATGGAATTGACATGTTATAGCGTAGTTTTACCGTTGTTTAGTATTAGTATTGACATGTTGTAGCGCCGTTTTAACCGTTGTTTAGTAAAAGTATTGACATGTTATAACGCAGTTTTACCGTTGTTTAGTAATAGTATTGACATGTTATAACGCAATATTACCGTTGTTTAGTAATAGTATTGACATGCTATAGCGCCGTTTTTACCGTTGTTTAATAATATATTGACATACTATAGCGCCGTTATTACCGTTGTTTAGTAATGGTATTGACATGTTATAGCGCCGTTATTACCGTTGTTTAGTAATGGTATTGACATGTTATAGCGCAGTTTTACCGTTGTTTAGTAATATTATTCACATGTTATAGCGCCGTTATAACCGTTGTTTAGTAATGGTATTGACATGTTATAGCGCAGTTTTACCGTTGTTTAGTAATAGTATTGACATGTTATAACACAATTTTACCGTTGTTTAGTAATAGTACTGACATGTTATAGCGCCGTTTTTACCGTTGTTTAGTAATAGTATTGACATGTTATAACGCCGTTTTTACCGTTGTTTAGTATTTATATTGACATGTTATAGTGCAATTTTACCGTTGTTTAGTATTAGTATGAGCATGTTATAGCGCCGTTTTATACTGGTGTTAAGTACATGTATTAGTATTGACATATTATAACGCCGTTTTTACCGTTGTTTAGTAATAGTATTGACATGTTATAGCGCCGTTTTTACCGTTGTTTAGTATTTATATTGACATGTTATAGTGCAATTTTACCGTTGTTTAGTATTAGTATGAGCATGTTATAGCGCCGTTTTACCGTTGTTTAGTAATAGTATTGACATGTTGTAGCGCCGTTTTAACTGTTGTTTAGTAATAGTATTCACATGTTATAGCGCCGTTATTATCGTTGTTTATTAAAAGTATTGATATGTTATAGCGCAGTTTTACCGTTGTTTAGTAATAATACTGACATGTTATAGCGCCGTTTTTACCGATGTTTAGTATAAGTATTGACATGTTAAACCGCCGTTTTACCGTTGTTTAGTATTTTTATGAGCAAGTTGTAGCGCCGTTTAATAGAGGTGTTAAGAACATGTATTAGTATTGACATATTATAACGCCGTTTTTACCGTTGTTTAGTAATAGTATTGACATGTTATAGCGCAGTTTTACCGTTGTTTAGTATTATTATTGACATGTTATAGCGCCGTTTTAACTGTTGTTTAGTAATAGTATTGACATGTTATAGCGCCGTTATTATCGTTGTTTATTAAAAGTATTGATATGTTATAGCGCAGTTTTACCGTTGTTTAGTAATAATACTGACATGTTATAGCGCCGTTTTTACCGATGTTTAGTATAAGTATTGACATGTTATACGGCCGTTTTACCGTTGTTTAGTATTTTTATGAGCAAGTTGTAGCGCCGTTTAATAGAGGTGTTAAGAACATGTATTAGTATTGACATATTATAACGCCGTTTTTACCGTTGTTTAGTAATAGTATTGACATGTTATAGCGCAGTTTTACCGTTGTTTAGTATTATTATTGACATGGTACGTTTTAACAGTTGTTTAATATTAGTATTGACATATTATAGCGCCGTTTTTACCTTTGTTTAGTAATAGTAATTACATGGTGTAGCGCCGTTTTACCGTTGGTTAGTATTAGTATTGACATGGTGTAGCGCCGTTTTACCGTTGTTTAGTAATAGTACTGACATGGTGTAGCGCCGTTTTACCGTTGTTTAATATTAGTATGAGTAAGTTATAGCGCCGTTTTATACTGGTGTTAAGACGTGTATTAGTATTGACATATTATAACGCCATTTTTACCGTTGTTTAGTATTCGTATTGACATGTTGTAGCGCCGTTTTGCCATTGTTTCGTATTAGTATTGACATGGTGTAGCGCCGTTTTAACCGTTGTTTAGTATTAGTATTGACATATTGTAGCGCCGTTTTAATCGTTGTTTAGTAATAGTATTGACATTGTGTAGCGCCGTTTTTCCGTTGTTTAGTAATAGTATTGACATACTACAGCGCCGTTTTTACCTTTGTTTAGTATTTATATTGACGTATTATAGGGCCGTTTTTACCGTTATTTAGTATTATTATTGACATGGTGTAGCGCCGTTTTTACCGCTGTTTAGTATTATTATCGATATGGTGTAGCGCCGTTTTACCGTTGTTTAGTACTAGTATTGACATGTAATAGCGTAGTTTTAACCGTTGTTTAGTGATAGTATTGACATGTTGTAGCGCCGTTTTACCGTTGTTTAGTAATAGTATTGACATGTTATAGCGCCGTTTTAACCGTTGTTTAGTATTTGTATGGACATATTTTGCCGTTGCTTAGTGTAAATATTGACATGTTATAGCGCCGTTTTTTACCGTTGTTTAGTATTACTATTGACATGTTATACCTTTGCTTAGTGTTAGTATTGATATGTTACAGCGCCGTTTTTTTTTACCGTTTTTTACCGTTGTTTAGTATTAGTGTTTTTTACCGTATTTTACCGTTGTTTAGTATAAGTATTGACATATTATAGCGCCGTTTTTTACCGTTGTTTAGTATTACTATTGACATGTTATACCGTTGTTTAGTGTTAGTATTGACATGTTACAGCGCCGTTTTTTTACCCTTTTTTACCGTTGTTAAGTATTTGTGTTTTTTTTTACCCTATTTTACCGTTGTTTAGTATAAGTATTGACATGTTATAGCGCCGTTTTTACCGTTGTTTAGTATTAGTATTGACTTGTGATATTTGATTTTGAATCAGAGAACAATCATAAAATACTTTAAATAAAACATTCTAAAGCGAAAATTGGATATTATTTTTATTACACGTAGCTTATCATGAAAAAAATCTTTATAAAAATAATATTTGTCTTAAATTATATAAAACACAAATCATTATTTTTAAGAAATCAATTACGAAAGGTTTTGTATTTTCAAAAGTATGACAAAAAAACTATATTGTAATCGGAGTGCTAAAGCT
The DNA here is from genome assembly GCA_029582155.1 of Panopea generosa. Taxonomy (NCBI): domain Eukaryota; kingdom Metazoa; phylum Mollusca; class Bivalvia; order Adapedonta; family Hiatellidae; genus Panopea; species Panopea generosa. The sequence continues at coordinate 25,207,052 of CM055904.1, read as the reverse complement.
GAAACTCAATGCCATTCTGAAAATTCAGACTGTTTTCTTAGACGAAACAAATCCAACAATATCTCTATTTTATTATCACGGCATGTATAATTAGATATAGTTTTGGCAATACGATATCAGTGTATTTATGAATATAGGCATGATATTTAATTAGCTGGTCAGAAAAAAAAATTATTTTCACCAATCATCGTATTACGTCTTAAAATCACGTTGTTGTTTTTTACGACAAATCGACGTTTTTATACGGTCAGGCACATCAAAACGTCGCTTGGCAATTTACATACCAAAAGCGTGTAATAATGAGGGTACCGAACGATGGATTGGTAATTAATATAAAAATAGATTTATTACCCACCTGCAGCTGCAGCGTATGTGATATTTCTAAGAACTTTGGAACAATGTCTCAGAAAATTGCCTTCACCTTTTTTTTTTTTAATAATTCGATTTTGCTTCAAAATAAATAAAAGTACATTGGACCTAAACTTTACACAAATTTGAGCAGGTAAAGCTACAGTGCAAACAGTTATGTTAAATAAAACATAGATCGAAGAGATTCAACACATTTCGTCAGTAATGTCTAAGTCGACCTCACCATTCATACCAATAATTCATTTCGGCTTCAACATTTGACATTCTCTTCTAATTGTACTAAACTCATATCAATATACTATGATTGGATATAATAAAAGCATTAACAAAATTAACGTCTAGTAAGGCTGTTTATCTAGTTATATGATACGTTATGACAGAAGTACCAGCTATCAGACACATTGAATATCTCGATCCCGAAATACGACATTTAGGTATAACAAGATGCAGTATTACTCTAGGTACAAAAACATCAAATACCAATCATGGACTACTGTCTTGTTAAACTTTAAATAGTTTACTCAGAATTACGCTTATTTGGCAGATATATTATATTTATATTATATCATTTGAAAAGGCATTTAATACCAGAACACTTGGCAATGCATGAATGAGTATCAAATTCCGCCAGAAGGACAATTCAGAGACATATTTTGAAATGAATCAGGCGGACCGAGGTATATATATTTATATCATTATTTGTGAATAACCAAGACATAAATGTACAGACCAGACTACGGCGAGTGCGCCTAGCTACAATGCAAATCATAGATACAATATCAAGGCCTCTGCCAAACCAAATATATTTGGTGTCGACCATGACTTATATACTATGGAATTACATGCAACACATCTGGACAGGGTGGACAAATTTACATACATGAAGTGATAGCTTTTTATGAGTAGGATCCAGTTACGGATTCATTACTACTCACATGCTATATAAAAGACAGATTTATAAACCCGTTGGATCATATAGATACAGTGAATTCATATATATTTAATTTCATAAAGGGAGATAATTAAATTCACAACAACGGAATTTACGATTTTTGGGATATTTTCAGATGCTCATATATATATATATATATATATATTCAACAAATAAAGCAGCTTAATTAGTTTGTTTTATTTTTTGCATCGAATCGAATGATTCAGTTTCAATTTCAAGTTCATTAAACAAATGAAAATCGCTAATTTTAACAGATTCAATTCCTGGTATCACGTTAAACGTACTTAATTACATCATTATACAATGGAGCAATTCCTGAAAATAGAGCATAACTTACAAAAATTCTGCCAGGCATGTGGATGACAGAAAATAAATGAAATGGCTAAAACGCCCATTTATTTAACAAAAGCTAATGAAGGCGTGTTAATCATACCATGAATGAAGGACAATTAAAAAAACACTAATTATAGTGCATCCCAGAGTACTTTCACCGGATGAAAGAGGACGCACTGTCTGTTTTACCATTCATTTTAAAGTTAAATAATGCGTTTGCTTAGAAGTGATGTTTGAGATAATTGATGACACAGAAGGACTAAATAAGGGTTCATGATTATATAAGAGTGTGTCAAAGGCATAATCAGTATCGTGTTTCCGAGAGCAAAAGCTTCTGTATTGTTTTTAATTATTTTTATATTTATTTTATTTAATGTTATATTATAATACATATATACAATATTATTATACATATATTCAATACTATAATACATATATTCAATATTATAATACTTATATTCAATATTATTCTCAGACCTTTAACCATATTTATTCCTAATCTACCGGTTATGAGTCTTATATCGCAGATTAAATGTCATACTTTCTTTCTCGTCTACGTGTTATATACCATATTGGAATTGCCAATGTAAAGAAGTTTTCTTTTTACATTTGTAAAGTAATGCATTGCACCTTAATCATATTCCATGTACGGCAAGTTTTAACATAATATATAAAAATGATGTTACCCAGATATATCGACAGGCTATTACTGAAATAATACATATAAATATGAAATCATCATGAATAGTTTTGTCAACATTGCCATTATGATTGACAAATCAATACAGAAATACCTTAAAATACATCTTCGTAAACTGTAAATATCGTTTACAATATTTTGGTTATAATGTGGCTCTGAATCTCACACAATGCTTCTTTATCCAATCAGTATAAATATGAAGTGACCACGTAACCACCATCAACATTGTTACGACATCCAAAACGTTGATTGGTGCAATTTCAAATAACAATAGCTAACGTCGCTTGAATGTATAGAAATGATTATTTTTCTATTAATTAAAGGCCGATAATTAAATTGAGTTAAATTGGGTTAATCGAGGCTTGTCATATGTTCATGTTGATGTGACGACGGGGATTAATCGAGGCTTGTCATATGTTCATGTTGATGTGACGACGGGGGTTAATCGAGGCTTGTCATATGTTCATGTTGATGTGACGACGGGGGTTAACCGAGGTTTGTCATATGTTCATGTTGACGTGACGACGGGGGTTAATCGAGGCTGGTCATATGTTCATGTTGATGTGACGAAGGGGGTTAATCGAGGCTGGTCATATGTTCATGTTGATGTGACGACGGGGGTTAATCGAGGTTTGTCATATGTTCATGTTGACGTGACGACGGGGGTTAATCGAGGCTTGTCATATGTTAATGTTGATGTGACGACGGGGGTTAATCGAGGCTGGTCATATGTTCATGTTGATGTGACGACGGCGGGTAATCGAGGCTGGTCATATGTTCATGTTGATGTGACGACGGGGGTTAATCGAGGTTTGTCATATGTTCATGATGACGTGACGACGGGGGTTAATCGAGGCTGGTCATATGTTCATGTTGATGTGACGACGGGGGTTAATCGAGGCTGGTCATATGTTCATGTTGATGTGACGACGGCGGGTAATCGAGGCTGGTCATATGTTCATGTTGATGTGACGACGGGGGTTAATCGAGGTTTGTCATATGTTCATGATGACGTGACGACGGGGGTTAATCGAGGCTGGTCATATGTTCATGTTGATGTGACGACGGGGGTTAATCGAGGTTTGTCATATGTTCATGATGACGTGACGACGGGGGTTAATCGAGGCTTGTCATATGTTAATGTTGATGTGACGACGGGGGTTAATCGAGGCTGGTCATATGTTCATATTGATGTGACGACGGCGGGTAATCGAGGCTGGTCATATGTTCATGTTGATGTGACGACGGGGGTTAATCGAGGTTTGTCATATGTTCATGATGACGTGACGACGGGGGTTAATCGAGGCTGGTCATATGTTCATGTTGATGTGACGACGGGGGTTAATCGAGGCTGGTCATATGTTCATGTTGATGTGACGACGGCGGGTAATCGAGGCTGGTCATATGTTCATGTTGATGTGACGACGGGGGTTAATCGAGGTTTGTCATATGTTCATGATGACGTGACGACGGGGGTTAATCGAGGCTGGTCATATGTTCATGTTGATGTGACGACGGGGGTTAATCGAGGTTTGTCATATGTTCATGATGACGTGACGACGGGGGTTAATCGAGGCTGGTCATATGTTCATGTTGATGTGACGACGGGGGTTAATCGAGGCTTGTCTAATGTTCATGTTGATGTGACGACGGGGGTTAATTGAGGTTTGGCGCATCAGGCAACCAATGCTTTGCTTATGACCATAATAATCATTTCAACTGGCATCTAAATGTTTTCATAAATGTAATAAATATGTTTCTTATATAAACATCATGACTTATTCATATTGTTAATGGCTAATCAGTCTACAGTTATATTTAAATAATATGTAAAGTACACGTCGTATCTGATTTCCCATGTGTATCTATTGCCCATAAATATCTCAGAAGGATTGCATTATAATGGATCATTACCATGGACCACATTATATATATTAGAATATAGATAAACGTCAGAACGATTAGTTGTTAGTATTATACTATAAATATCTATATGACAAAAGTTACGATTGAGATCAACAAATGCAACGTTATATTAAATATAATATATTATTATCTAACTTTAGATGGCGAAACAGCAACAGCCAATTATATGTACAGTTTTGTCTAATATTTAACAGCTATCTCCATAACTCTATATCAGTCAATCGCCATCAACTCTTTATGCATATATGGTTCTTGATTCCATGACTCATGTATGATTGTTGCTTTATTGTACATGTAACAGTTAAAAAAACAGTCAGCACATACTATACTATGAGAGTGGTTAATATAATGGTTCAACAAGTTCAAAGAAATCAAAATAAACTTTCGTTTATATTATTCATATATTAACATAATCATAAGTAATTGTCAGCTAGCTAGTCAGCCTTCGTACTGAGGTTTTAATTTTCAAATAAATACTAAACGACGTCTTCATCCTCCCTGGTGCGTCGTATGCGCTCTTATTTATCAATGCTACACAACAAACGTTAGCTGGCCAAGTACATAACAGGAGCCAAGTATGGGGTTTCTATAAAGCTACACACATTTAACGAATCCATATGCACTTATGCAAATCAGTTTTAGGCATCAACACCGGTAGACAAAAAAGGATTTCTTCACATAGACTTGAGATAGAAAATGGTTGATAGAAGCAATCGAGGACATCGTTTAAGTTATCAGATATGTTAGACATGCGGAGTTCTAGAGAAGAGTATCATTTTATTGGAATGTCGTTTATACAAGGACTTAAGACCAATGTATTCCAGAAGTTATCGTATCAACCAGAGCATATTTAAAACTATTGAATTATTACAAAATGACAGCAAACAAATTATAAGAAACCTGTCTGTTTATATATACAAATATTTTAAACTGAAAAACGAGTACCTTGACATTGAGAGAAAACAATCGTAAATCAAATGAAATAATATTGTTTAAGTCTACACGGTTACAATGCTTTATATACTCCCCAAAATCACTGTCTATAGTATATGTAGCAGTTTATGGGTATCTTTTTTTAAATGAATTTGTTAGTAAACAGATACCAAAGTGGTGCAGTGTTTGTAATATTATTAAATTTTAACATTATATATGACATACATGTATATAAATTTTACAACCAAATATGTATGTTTGAAATTAATAATTATATCTCCTATCAAATGTATATTTTGTATAACAATATTCCGAATTGTTTGATCACGGGCCATAATGACCTATTTCAAATTATGTTGTACAATGTACTATATCACGCATTTCTTTGCAAGGAAATGTTATTGAGAAAACCTAAAGAGTAGCGTATTATCAGAAAATCTCCTTTTCTTAACACCGAACCAAGCGAAATTTTTATTTTGAAAAAAAAGATGATAAACACAAGCAGCAGGATTATACAAATAAAATATACGGCCGATTTTTCTGTAACATGTCAACATGAGCAGACGTCATCTGAATCATCTGATATTATGGAGATATATTGGTTGAGCGGCATGTTTTGTATGTAGCGGCATGTTTTGTATGTAGCGGCATGTTAAGTGTGTAGCAGCATGTTTTGTATGTAGCGGCATGTTTTGTATGTAGCAGCATGCGAGTGTCAGCTTCTTCGCGTGAAAATGTCAGCTCGTCGGGTTGAAATACTGGACGCAAAGTGAATTTATCTATTTACGTCACCACAAATATTCACTTAATCATATGTCCAAGTTTGTAGTCTTATGAAATATATTCATCAATTTAATGCTTAACAGTAACCACTTTAATTGAAAAAGTACGTCTCACTATGAATCTAAATTTATGCAGCGTGGACCTAGTTTTTAGTGTTATTTGCATTTTTTTACGTGTGCAAAAATATTTAGTATTTAATACTACACCTCCTGTTGAATACAAGTGTCCTAGTTGCATAGAGTTGACCGTGAAATATACACTCGTGCATTACAATGGTAAGCATGACCAGATATCGTAGATCGAAATTTAACACTAATCAAGGCGCTCGTAAATATGTCCAAGTCGTACATTAGTATTCAATGCAGACTCAGATCTGCAATCGTAGACCAACAATAATAACTAACCAGGCCGTACATCAGCATTCAAATATGTTCAAGTTGCAGATTGACATTAAATGAATAATTAAAAATTAAAATGATATATAAAGTCAGAATTTGAGTGTCGATCCAGGTCTGTAATTGTAGATCAACATTCAAAAAAAAACCTCCCCGATAGTCCAGATTCTACATCATTCAAAATGTTTAGGTGGTAGATAGATATTCAGCGTATAACCAAAACCAGCAATCGTAGCTCAATGTCAACCCGTGTCTGCAATCGTAGATCAATGCCAACCCAAGTCTGCAATCGTAGTTCAATGTCAACCCGGGTCTGCAATCGTAAATCAATGTCAACCAAAGTCTGCAATCGTAGTTCAATGCCAACCTGGGTCTGCAATCGTAGTTCAATGTCAACCCGGGTCTGCAATCGTAGATCAATGTCAACCAAAGTCTGCGATCGTAGTTTAAGGCCAACCCGGGTCTCCAATCGTAGATCAATGCCAACCCGGGTCTACAATCGTAGTTCAATGTCAACCCAAGTCTGCAATCGCAGATCAATGTCAACCCGGGTCTGCAATCGCAGTTCAATGTCAACCCAAGTCTGCAATTGCAGTTCAATGTCAACCCAAGTCTGCAATCGTAGTTCAATGTCAACCCAAGTTCACAATCGTAGTTCAATGTCAACCCAAGTCTGCAATCGTAGTTCAATGTCAACCCAAGTCTTCAATCGTAGATCAATGCCAACCCGGGTCTTCAATCGTAGATCGATGCCAACCCATGTCTGCAATCGTAGATCGATGTCAACCCAAGTCTGCAATCGTAGTTCAATGTCAACCCAAGTTCACAATCGTAGTTCAATGTCAACCCAAGTCTGCAATCGTAGTTCAATGTCAACCCAAGTCTTCAATCGTAGATCAATGCCAACCCGGGTCTTCAATCGTAGATCGATGCCAACCCATGTCTGCAATCGTAGATCGATGTCAACCCAAGTCTGCAATCGTAGTTCAATATTCAAATTAAAGTTCAGATACGAGATTGACATTTAAAAATGTTCTTATCGGAGATCAACATCTAAATTAAAGTTAAAATTTAAAACTCGATTTAGGTCTGTAATCGTAGGTCATCAGAGTTGGAAGCCGATCTAGTTTTATATTAAATATCTAACTACGATCTGGATATGTTAAATGTTGATTTAAGACCTGGGAATTGTTAAAGATTGTTTTCGATTGTAGAGCAGTGTCTACTGCACTTAATGTCGATATACATACAGACTAGTTTTGAATCTTGATCTACGATTGCAGACCTGGATCTAAATTTAATATCGATCTTCTACCTGAACCTTTTAGTGTTGTCCGACCTAGATATATTTGAATGTTGTTATATGATTGCAGACATGGATCAAAATTAAATGTCGACTTCCGACCAGAATGTTAATCTACTATCTGCACATTTTAAATGTGGTTCAACTATTGCTATTCTAGTCTATATTGAATGTCATTATGCGATCTGAACATTTTAAATGTTGATCTACGATCTGGACATTTTCAATTAAGTTTGATATACAACCTGAACATATTTTAATGTTGATATGTGATTGCTGACCTACATGTAAGTCTACATTGCATGTCGATCTGCGACCTTGACATATTTTAGTTTTGATTTATGATATGTGCATTTTCTAATTTAGATTTACGATTGCAGTCTGGTATCAATTTTGAACGCCGATATGGACAATTTAGAATGTTGGTGAACGACCTGAATATTGTTAATAATGTTATCTACAATTCTTGAATTAGGTATTATATATGAAATGTATATCAAGGACTTGGACATTTTGATGTTGATCTACTATTGCTGATCTGGTTTTACATTGTAATGCCGATCTCATAGCCAACTTCTCCCAGCTAAATGTTTAACTAAAATCTAATCAATTTTTTTTTTCAAACTTCATTTGAAATGTCATATCTACAAAATGTATGTCCATATGTTATTAATTGCTAAATATTTAAAGGGATTATATCGAGGGCTTGGTGTGAAACGGTTGTAACTAAAATTGGTATTTTTTTACCAAGGTTATTTACCTCGCCATAAAGTCTTTATAAGCGTTAAATCATTTTTCTTGGTAAACAATGGAAATTTAGGTGCTATTACTCGTTCTGAGCAATGTCACCTAAACTTGCATTGTTTACAAAAGGGTCATTAATCCAGGGTTTTCATAATAGGTTTTGAGTTACAGCCGTTTCACGCCAAGCCTTCGATATTGGCAAGTAACACAAATACGCTGTTAATCCAGACTTTTCCTGTATGCAGTGTGCACAAAATAATGCTTATGTATTGACGTACATGTATAACCTTTATTTACTTGAAAGTTATCAAATTAACAGTAATTGAAGTTTGGCCAAAACTTTAATACGTCCGGCAATAAAGTAATGCGAAATGTTTATACTGAACTCCGTAAAGCTCCCGAACAAAGCCTCGAAAACGAGATCGGGAACGAGTCTTCACGATGTTATCCGATGATTGATCGGAAACCAAAAAGCGGTTCGTTGAAAATGGTGAATGTAAACAAAACCAAAAACGTGGCTACAGAAACCCGATGTTTGTAATAAAGAGGTTATGCAATTAGACACTTTAGACGCGTATATCTCTAAGTTACAAGTGTATCTGCATGCTGGGCGTGTGTATTAAGGACAGGGAAGTGACGGTAATATGCCAATATAATCCCTTTAAACTTGTGTATACCTTTTAAACGCAGATCATCCCAGACTGTTCTGTCAGATATAATGCCCTTAAAGACTAAACGTACTTTATATATTTCTGCCGCCACACAGAGAATAGTCAAAAGGCAAATAAACAGAGGCTTTCAAATTAATTCCATTACAATTTTTTTTCTGTACCAAAAGATAAAATATAAAATCGAAAACATTTTTAATGTCTTAACCGATTTCATTGTAAGTCTGTCGAGGCGCCAAATTAGTCTTTTCAACGTTTTGAATCTATAATATTTTAGACAATTTGTGCACTAACCACTCGATGTATAGAGGGCTGGTTCTCGTCTCAGCTGGATAACTAAAGCTGGGAATAATCTCTTGTTTAAATCACTTGGACGAAGAAATAAGCAGACTAATGCTATAATATTTACAGTATAAGACAGCAATCAAACTGTCTGCACGGAAACGAGCCACATTTGTTAGATGATATAATAACAGCTCGGTAGACAGCACCATGTCCATAGACCCTGGTACAATTTAGAGGTGGTGAATGTTTATCCCCTTCAACATTGATAATTGCAAGTTGTACCATGGTCTATGGACAAGAAATTAACACTTTAAATAAACAAATCATTAATAAAGGTCATCGCTCATACTTCAAACTCAATATATACAATGTTCATATATGTTGAAAAGTATAACGCACAATATCAGTCACGGACGTCTTCAAAATGAAAGCTGTTTATAAAGTCAATTACAGAAATCTTATATTGACATTGGAACCCGTGCAATTTGCGTAAAAGTACTACAAAACGAAAATGTGATCCTCATACATGTATAAGTATATAAGGTTGTAGCACTCTTAAGAACTATCATCTCGACACGGATAAATACCTGAACTATAATGTTGACAAGGATGAATGTCTTAACTGTTATGTCGAAACGGATAATTGCCTGAACTGTAATGTCGACAAGGATAATTGCCTGAACTGTAATGTCGACACGGATAGTTACCTGAACTATAATGTCGACACGGATAGTTACCTGAACTGTAATGTCGACACGGATAGTTACCTGAACTATAATATTGACAAGGATGATTGCCTTAATTATAATGTCGACACGGATAGTTATCTGAACTGTAATGTCGACACGGATAGTTACCTGAACTATAATGTCGACACGGATAGTAACCTGAACTGTAATATCGACATGGATAGTTACCTGAACTGTAATGTCGACACGGATAATTGCCTGAACTGTAATGTCGACAAAGATAGTTTCCTGAATTATAATGTCGACACGGATAGTTACCTGAACTATAATGTCGAAACGGATAGTTACCTGAACTGTAATGTCGACATGGATAGTTACCTGAACTAGAATGTCGACAATGATAATTACCTGAACTGTAATGTCGACATGAATAATTGCCTGAACTGAAATGTCGACACGGATAGTTACCTGAACTGTAATGTCGACACGGATAATTACCTGAACTGTAATATCGACACGGATAATTGCCTAAACTGTAATGTCGACACGGATAGTAACCTGAACTGTTATGTCGACACGGATAGTTACCTGAACTGTAATGTCGACACGGATAGTTACCTGAACTGTAATGTCGACACGGATAATTACCTGAACTATTATGTCGACACGGATAATTACCAGAACTGTAATGTCGACACGGATAATTTCCTGAACTGTAGTGTCGACATGGATAATTGCCTGAACTGTAATGTCGACACGGATAGTTACCTGAACTAAAATGTCGACACGGATAATTACCAGAATTGCAATGTCGACACGGATAATTACCTGAACTGTAATATCGACACGGATAATTGCCTAAACTGTAATGTCGACACGGATAGTAACCTGAACTGTTATGTCGACACGGATAGTTACCTGAACTGTAATGTCGACACGGATAGTTACCTGAACTGTAATGTCGACACGGATAATTACCTGAACTATTATGTCGACACGGATAATTACCAGAACTGTAATGTCGACACGGATAATTACCTGAACTGTAATATCGACACGGATAGTTACCTGAACTGTAGTTTCGATACGGATAGTTACATGAACTATAATGTTGACAATGATAGTTACCTGAAATGTAATGTCGACACGGATAGTTACCTGAACTATAATGTTGACAATGATAATTGCCTGAACTATAATGTGAAACGGATAATTGCCTGAACTGTTATGACGATATGGATATTTCGTCCTGTTGGTAACACAAATTAACGAGGTATATTCTACATCTTATTCTCCTACGTAGTGTGTCTGGATGTGCAGTGTTCTATAAATGGTTTGAAATTATGTTGCTCAAAGCCTAAATGTAACCAAAATAAAATATATACCCGTGCATGAAATCAGATAGACATGCAATGTTCCAATGAACGAACTCAGAAAGACACGCAATGTTCCAATGCATGAACACAGGTAGACACGCGATGTCCCAATGTATGAACACAGGTAGACAGGCAATGTTCCGATGCATGAACACAGATAGACACGCAATATTCCAATGCATGAATACAGATAGACACGCAATGTTCCAATGCTTGAACACAGATAGACACGCAATGTTCCAATGCATGAACACAGATAGACACGCAATGTTCCAATGCATAAACTAAGATAGACACGCAATGTTCCAATGCATGAACACAGATAGACAGGCAATGTTCCAATGCATGAACACAGATAGACACGCAATGTTCCAATGCATGAACTAAGATAGACACGCAATGTTCCAATGCATGAACACAGATATACACGCAATGTTCCAATGCATGAACACAGATAGACACGCAATGTTCCAATGCATGAACTAAGATAGACACGCAATGTTCCAATGCATGAACACAGATAGACACGCAATGTTCCAATGCATGAACACAGATAGACACGCAATGTTCCAATGCATCAACTAATATAGACACGCAATGTTCCAATGCATGAACACAGATAGACACGCAATGTTCCAATGCTTGAACTAAGATAGACACGCAATGTTCCAATGCATGAACACAGATAGACATGCAATGTTCCAATGCATGAACACAGAAAGACAGGCAATGTTCCAATGCATGAACACAGATATACACGCAATGTTCCAATGCATGAACTAAGATAGACAGGCAATGTTCCAATGCATGAACACAGATAGACAGGCAATGTTCCAATGCATGAACACAGATAGACAGGCAATGTTCCAATGCATGAACTAAGATAGACAGGCAATGTTCCAATGCATGAACACAGATAGACAGGCAATGTTCCAATGCATTAACACAGATAGACACGCGATGTTCCAATGCATGAACACAGATAGACACGCGATGTTCCAATGCATGAACACAGATAGACACGCGATGTTCCAATGCATGAACACAGGTAGACACGCAATGTTCCAATGCATGAACACATGTAGACACGCAATGTTCTAATGCATGAACACATGTAGACACGCAATGTTCCAATGCATGAACACAGGTAGACACGCAATGTTCCAATGCATGAACACAGATAGACACGCAATGTTCCAAACGACCCTGCATTAACTGTACGCATTAATGTGGAAATTGTGTTTTTGCGTTATTAAGTGATTTGTATTGGCCTTCTTTGTCTTTTTTTTAAATATATCATCTTAATAGTATTATTTTGTATCTAGAAACGTTTATTAATATAACTAAAAAGCATCAGAAGGTAAATATAGAACAATTCTTACAATGTAAGGTATGAAAACAGAAACATTTTTAAAAAGTTCTAATACGTTGTACACAGTTGATATAGAATATTGTTGAACATGTAATTGTTATTGTATTAATTATATGTATCGAACCAAACGGTATAAATAAAAACTATAATTTACTATTTATGTTTGTTTTTATTTGTAAGTTCGAATATTAGCCTCAGGTTTATGGCGGCATGGAGGGCTAAAACAGACGATCAGTTAACCTTACTACTATTTCCTATGACTCTGGAAATACTCGAGCAATGTCACTTACGCATGTAACTGATTACTTCCCCCACTCAACGCTAAGAAAGGCATGATCAATGTATCGTCACACAGACTGGGATTCTCATTCACGACCCCAAGTATTGATCGTAGTACTGGGCTCGGTCTGAAAATATAAAATTGATGCAAAATTTGAAAATATATATCAATACAAGAAGAAAAAAGAAAAATAGTAATCTATCACCAATACAGCATTAACTGTAAAGAGCTAAATTGACTTTATTACACTTTGGTCGTGGTTTCTTTTTAAACTATCCTTCATTATTTCACTCTGTTACTCACAATAACTTCTGCTATAATCATACGTCTTTTAATTGGTCTCAAATCAATTGATTGGATTGTAAATAAAAATACACTAGCGATGTTAAGCTGTTTAATAAAAAAAAATGTTTTATTTACAAAAAGATTTGTGAAAAATTATCATTTTAACTAAATAATGACATTCACTAAGTGAGAAATATTTGTCCGGAAAGGGAACTAAACCCAGAAATGAAACTGTTATCTGCAACAACATTGGAGCAAAGCCATACTGATTAACCGCTAACGGTCGTCTGCTGTTTGTGACCTTCATCAGATCATTTGACAGAATGAAATATTTCAATCTCATCATGATTTTCTAATTATACAAAACTGTTCATGAAACTAATGATTTGTTCACAGATGTGTTTTTTCAAAACTTTCAACAGCAGCTGCGAATCGTCTGGGAGAAAAAGGTAAGGTTTGTAAAATAGACAATGGTTCAAGAAATAATATTAAACAAAGAGAACGCCCGTTATCTACGGCGGTTTGGGATTGTTACGTTTAAAACGCCCGTTGTGAAACATAACTTATATAAGGTATTGTCTTTACTTGCTTATTAAAAATAAACAGATTTGAGCATTGTCCTTGATAACAACGTTACATATTCAGCTTACCAATGCAATATATAACGATACATTTTACTTGATAACAACGTTACATAATCAGCTTACCAATGCAATATATAACGATACAGTGTACTTGATAACAACGTTGAATATTCATCTTATCAATGCAATATATACCAATACATTGTCCTTGATAACAACGTTGCATATTCAGCTTACCAATGCAATATATAACGATACATTGTCCTTGATAACAACGTTGAATATTCAGCTTATCAATGCAATATATAACAATACATTGTCCTTGATAACAACGTTGCATATTCAGCTTACCAATGAAATATATATAAATACATTGTCCTTGATAACAATGTTGCATATTCAGCTTACCAATGCAATATATAACAATACATTGTCTTTGATAACAACGTTGAATATTCAGCTTACCATTGCAATATATAGCAATACTTTGTCCTTGATAACAACGTTACATATTCAGCTTACCAATCCAATATATAGCAATACATTGTCTTTGATATCAACGTTGCATGTTCAGCTTACCAATGCAATATATAGCAATACATTGTCCTTGATAACAACGTTGCATATTCAGCTTATCAATGCAATATATAGCAATACATTGTCCTTGATAACAACGTTGCATATTCAGCTTACCAATGAAATATATATCAATACATTGTCCTTGATAACAATGTTGCATATTCAGCTTACCAATGCAATATATAACAATACATTGTCTTTGATAACAACGTTGAATATTCAGCTTACCAATGCAATATATAGCAATACTTTGTCCTTGATAACAACGTTACATATTCAGCCTACGAATGCAATATATAACAATACATTGTCCTTGATAACAACGTTACATATGTAGCTTACTAATGCAATATATAACAATACATTGTCCTTGATAAACTCAGTGCACATTCAGTTATCAATGCAATATATAACAATACATTGTCCTTGACAACAACGTTGCATATTCAGTTTAACAATGCAATATATAGCAATACATTGTCCTTGATAACAACATTGCATATTCAGTTTACCAATGAAATATATAACGATACATTGTACTTGATAACAACGTTACATAATCAGCTTACCAATGCAATATATAACGATACATTGTCCTTGAAAACACATTGAATATTCAGCTTATCAATGCAATATATAGCAATACATTGTCCTTGATAACAACGATGCATATTCAGCTTACCAATGAAATATATATCAATACATTGTCCTTGATAACAATGTTGCATATTCAGCTTACCAATGCAATATATAACAATACATTTTCTTTGATAACAACGTTGAATATTCAGCTTACCAATGCCATATATAGCAATACTTTGTCCTTGATAACAACGTTACATATTCAGCCTACCAATGCAATATATAACAATACATTGTCCTTGATAACAACGTTACATATGTAGCTTACTAATGCAATATATAACAATACATTGTCCTTGATAAACTCAGTGCATATTCAGTGATCAATGCAATATATAACAATACATTGTCCATGATAACAACGTTGCATATTCAGTTTAACAATGCAATATATAGCAATACATTGTCCTTGATAACAACATTGCATATTCAGTTTACCAATGCAATATATAGCAATACATTGTCCTTTATAACAACGTTGCATATTCAGTTTACCAAAGCAATATATAACAATACATTGTCCTTTATAACAACGTTGCATATTCAGTTTATCAATGCAATATATAGCAATACATTGTCCTTTATAACAACGTTGCATTTTCAGTTTATCAATGCAATATATAGCAATACATTGTCCTTTATAACAACGTTGCATATTCAGTTTAACATTGCAATATATAAAAACACATTGCCCTTGATAACAACGTTGTATATTGAGCTTACCAATACAATATATAGCAATACATTTTCCTTTATAACAACGTTGCATATTCAGTTTAACAATGCAATATATAACAATACATTGTCCTTTATAACAACGTTGTATATTCAGTATATCAATGCAATATATAGCAATACATTGTCCTTTATAACAACGTTGCATATTCAGTTTAACATTGCAATATACAACAACACATTGCCCTTGATAACAACGTTGCATATTCAGCTGACCAATGCAATATATAGCAATACATTGTCCTTTATAACAACGTTGCATATTCAGTTTACCAATGCAATATATAACAATACATTGTCCTTTATAACAACGTTGCATATTCAGTTTATCAATGCAATATATAGCAATACATTGTCCTTTATAACAACGTTGCATATTCAGTTTAACAATGCAATATATAACAACACATTGCCCTTGATAACAACGTTGCATATTCAGCTTACCAATACAATATACAGCAATACATTTTCCTTCATAACAACGTTGCATATTCAGTTAAACAATGCAATATATAACAGCACATTGCCCTTGATAACAACGTTGCATATTCAGCTTACCAATGCAATATATAGCAATACATTGTCCTTTATAACAAGGTTGCATATTCAGCTTACCAATCCAATATATAGCAATACATTGTCCTTGATAACAACGTTACATATTCAGCTTACCAATGCAATATATAACAAAACATTGTCCTTGATAACAACGTTACATATGTAGCTTACCAATGCAATATATAACAATACGTTGTCTTAGATGACCTCAGTGCATATTCAGTTATCAATGCAATATAAAACAATACATTGTCCTTGATAACAACGTTGCATATTCAGTTCAACAATGCAATATATATGACAATACATTGTCCTTGAGAACAACGTTACATATTCAGTTTGCCAATGCAATATATAACAACACATTGCCCTTGATTACAACGTTACATATTCAGTTTATCAATGCAATATATAACAACACATTGCTCTTGATAGCAATGTAACATATTCAGTTTATCAATGAAATATATATAACAACACATTGTCCTTGATAACAACGTTGCATATTCAGTTTATCAATGCAATATATAACAATACATTGTCCTTTATATCAACGTTGCATATTCAGTTTACCAATGCAATATATAACAATACATTGTCCTTTATAACAACGTTGCATATTCAGTTTACCAATGCAATATATAACAATACATTGTCCTTTATAACAATGTTGCATATTCAGTTTACCAATGCAATATATAACAATACATTGTCCTTTATAACAACGTTGCATATTCAGTTTATAAATGCAATATATAACAATACATTTTCCTTTATAACAACGTTGCATATTCAGTTTACCATTGCAATATATATCAATACATTATCCTTTATAACAACGTTGCATATTCAGTTTACCAATGCAATATACAACAATACATTGTCCTTTATAACAACGTTGCATATTCAGTTGATCACTGCAATATATAGCAATACATTGTCTGCTCTTTATAACAATGTTGCATATTCAATTTAACAATGCAATATAAAACAACACATTGCCCTTGATAACAACGTTGCATATTCAGTTTACCAATGCAATATACAACAACACATTGTCCTTGATAACAACGTTACAAATGAAGCTTACCAATGCAATATAAAACAATACATTGTCCTTGAATAACCTCTGTGCATATTCAGTTACCAATGCAATATAAAACAATACATTGTCCTTGATAACAACAATGCATATTCAGTTTAACATTGCAATATATATCAATACATTGTCCTTGATAACATAGTTGCATATTCAGTTTACCAATGCAATATATAGCAATACATTTTCCTTGATAACAACGTTGCATATTCAGTTTACCAATACAATATATAACAATACATTGTCCTTGATAACAACGTTGCATATTCAAGTTACCATTGCAATATTTATCAATACATTGTCCTTTAAAACAACGTTGCATATTCAGTTTCCCAATGCAATATATAACAACACATTGTCCTTGATAACAACGTTGCATATTCAGTTTGCCAATGCAATATATAACACCACATTGCCCTTGATAACAACGTTGAATATTCAGTTTGCCAATGCAATATATAACACCACATTGCCCTTGATAACAACGTTGCATATTCAGTTGATCAATGCAATAGATAGCAATATTTTGTCCTTGATAACAACGTTGCATATTCAGCTTACTAATGCAATATATAACACCACATTGCCCTTGATAACAACGTTGCATATTCAGTTTACCAATGCAATATATAGCAATACATTGTCCTTGATAACAACGTTACATATTCAGTTTGCCAATTGTAATATATGACAATACATTGTCCTTGAGAACAACGTTACATATTCAGTTTGCCAATGCAATATATAACAACACATTGCCCTTGATTACAACGTTACATATTCAGTTTATCAATGCAATATATAACAACACATTGCTCTTGATAGCAATGTAATATATTCAGTTTATCAATGAAATATATATAACAACACATTGTCCTTGATAACAACGTTGCATATTCAGTTTATCAATGCAATATATAACAATACATTGTCCTCGATAACAACGTTGCATATTCAGTTTACCAATGCAATATATGACAATACATTGTCCTTGAGAACAACGTTACATTTTCAGTTGATCAATGCAATACATAACAATACATCTATCAGATACGCACCACTGCTGGCCGGCTTTTCTATTCTATTTTACATGAAAAATATCTATCTTTCGCCTAGAATATAAAAAAAATGAATATAACCATAAAGTATGTTTGTTTGCACAAATCGACATGGTATACATTTTAAGGGCGTTTCGTCTTAATGAATTTATTTACCAAATATATCCCAAATTGAGTCTATCACGTAGTTGTACTACTCACTATTCAGTGGTTCGTTGTACTTTTTAAATTGTTAATTATTGTGGTTCAAAGAAAAATGTCATAGTCCATTCGTAATGTTATCGTTTTTAAGAAATATATTCAATTTACATGCCTTAGTTTTGTCATGGTGCTGTTAGATCACAAATCAAATACAAACTACAAAAATATTAACTGTTAAAGTTTACATGAAAAATAGCTCAATTATCTAATGGAAATGAATCTCATATCAATGTCTATATAGCTTGAACAGAAAAGGTACTACAAACTCATTGAAAATAAATAATCATAACAGAATGGGCGTTTTAACATTTTCAAAAATAGACAAACTAAAACAATGTTTTATCACCATTTTTCAATGAAGATTTAAACTATTTTTAAGTAAGTTTTCGTTGAAATATGTTGCATACCAAAATGTTTGTCTTACAATCTCTTATCTATTTGATATGAAATAACCAGTCCTAGTGTAACACTGTTAGCTAGATAAATAGCATCGTTTATTATGTATTTCTCTATATTTCCATTTTCTTTACAAATGTCTATATCATTGCCTATCTTGTTATAAGATACTGCCAATATCCTCTCCCAATAGCTGTTTACTATGGTGAGTAATACAGGACAACTTCACTCCTCTCAGATTGCCTTATTGTATTTATAATATTGTTTAACGACAATTCCATTCACTGAAATGACAAGTTTATACTTCGTTGTGTGTAAATTACATGTTGTAACTGTGTAACTATAAAGAATGTTGAATTAAATGTCAATTTCTTACTGCAATGTGTGTAAATTGTATATTGCAAATGATAACGCTCACTTAAAAAATTACTTTTTTCTTCAAAGCATATAAAATTGCACGCTGCAGTTACAAATTTCATGTATTTATGCCATCATCTTAATTACATGAATAACTTTAAATTATGACGTAGCAATAATTGGAAACTTTATATATATA
Source organism: Panopea generosa (assembly GCA_029582155.1). NCBI lineage: Eukaryota > Metazoa > Mollusca > Bivalvia > Adapedonta > Hiatellidae > Panopea > Panopea generosa. Next base: position 25,187,251 of record CM055904.1, on the reverse strand, counting down.
TGATATTTTCTGAATTTTCGAGGAAAAAAGACATGGTGAATTCTGAGTTAATGTTTTGATGTTTTCATCATATACATTTTCAGCTAGATTGGAACAAGTGTAGTCTGCCGAATAGCACTTTTAAAACATTTAAACTGATTAATCATTGAATCGTTATTAGAATGATTTTGTTTTTATTGTTCCAAATATTTTGTGATCTCTTGTTCCCTATACATTGTGAAAGAAAAAGGCGAGAACATTTGCTCGTCTCACCATATACACAATGACAGAACTTAACGTGAAGAATGTAGGAGATCGGCTAAATTAAGAAAATGCAGACAAATGTGAAATCATATGAGTATAGTTTTGATTTGCAAATATTTGCCAAAGTAAGATGTTTGACTAATATTATGTCTCAAAATAGACATGTTAACAAAGCATTATACCCCCAATATCCATAAAACCGATTAATTAAACTATATTTTCTGCAAAGAAGAATATAAAAGAACACCGTGTTCTCATATACCGGACTTCTTTCCTCGCATTTGTATTGTAAAACACAATCACTTGTTCTTCAGTTGTTTAGGATCTCACATAGTAGCCGACTGAAAGTCATCAACACGTTAGTCAAATACAGTAAAAAAAACGCCCAATGCCAAGTTTCCCTTCTTTGATATGTTATAGCAGTTGTTGGCAAATATAAAGACAGATCAATTAGGCAAGGGTATTGTGATTTCCCTGCAAGCATTAAAGTCTGCCTTATGTCCAGCCAGCCGTCTGAAAACTTATTTAAAACTCCGGCCTAATAAACCTGGGCAATTGCTAATTTAATTTTGGTGGCGGACTAGTCACTAGATATCAGTTTTGTTCAATTTTAGATAAGACTATCACAGCACTAGGAATTGATCCGAGTAAATATAAGTCGCATTCCTTCCGCATTGGGGCATTCACCACTGCCTCAGCTAGAGGTTTGTCCGACACCGAAATAAAAGAAATTGGTAGATGGGAGTCGAAAGCATTTAATACTTATATAAGGGTCCCAACTGAACAGTTGAATTTTCAGTTATATCAATAATCTGACCTTCCAGTTAAGTATTGCAGATCTAGCGTATGGATTGTGGGTTCCTTGTTGGTAAAAATAGCATTCACCTTCGCAAGGCAATCTACATCTGCTGGTGTCAAACTTGGTTTTGAGAAAGGATCTGTCAGTTTATGGTGGCAAGGAAAAGTTGGCATGAGATGGCAGCAGGTGGAGGATCCTCCTAACATATTACAGACCCTAAACCGCTCAAGTACCCCAATTGCACGCAAACGGAGTGCACTCAGAGCGTAAGCGGAGCGCGAGCGTAGCGCACACGGAGCGCGAACGGAGCGCAGATTGAGCGCAGGCGGAGCGGACATGGACCGTAAGCAAACGCTGGATTTTGAATAATAAACGCACTCCTGAACGCATGAAATAGATCGAGTGCACTCAGACACGCTGAATGCACTCAGATACGCTGAGTGCACTCAGAAGCGCTGTATACGCTAGACACAGTAAGAAAACTGATAACAGAACTTTTCGTGCGCTACTGACTGCACTCGTTCATTCGGATATACTCTTTTTTTATTATTTGATCGTGAAGTCGATACTTAAAATCGAGATAAAAATAAATTTTCTTTCAAATGAATATAAACCATGTAGTTAATATAAATGTTTTACTGTAAAACGCATGATAAAACTTATTTTGGTCAACAATTTATCAATTATAACATAAATATCAATATTTAGCTAATCAATACAATAATGTTTAAAACACCTATTATACAATAGACGACACATCATTGGTTATCTAAGGTTTCAAGGCTAATTTGCCGTGTTATTTCGATATAAATTAGTTATAGAACATACAAAACATGTACTTTATTTCGATTTAAGCGTATACTGCTCCAAATACAAAAATATCAAAGCATGCGTGAATCAAACAAAACATAGATATGCGTAAAATTATATGATTATGATTCTATTTGTTTGGGTATTTCGGCAAAATAAAAATTACCAATTTTCAATTTAATTTGGACTTTAGTTTTACATTTTCCCCAAACATAGTTACACTGAGTTTGTGCTTAGTTGTAAACAAATGTACGTAAACTGTTATATTGCAATTAAAGTGGAAACATTATACTCGTGCACATCTCATTAAAATAATAATAATAAATTAATTGTATTCTAAAATATAAAATGGGTCAGTAGTACAGCGGATAGGGTGCTGGCTTCAGACGGCAGAGGTCGCGAGTTTGACCCAGGCTTTACCCGACCTCTCGAAACACAATTCAGTACCAGATCTAATAAGGGAATGCACTGGAGAAAGATATGCATAAGCTCCGAGCTTACTTGACAATCAAGCTAAATTAAATTAATGTAAAATAAATGTATGTATGCCAAATTAACAAGACAGACCGAAATAACACATTAGACATAGGAAATAAAACCTAGCAAACGTAAATTTCTAGGTGACCTTTTGAGGTTGTGATTTTATATTGACTAAAGAACAGCTTTTGATCATGAGGAAGGTTTAAATAAACAAAAACGAACATGTATTCACTGCCTATAAAATAGTAAATATATTGTTTTCCCGCTTTCCTACAAAATCGATACGCCTGATCACGTGCACGTAAGCACGTAACAATTAAGCCACTATAAATGTTGTGAAAGGGGCAACAAGTAAGAAATGACAACAACAATAATAATAATAATAATAAAGAAGAAAAAATACTCAGATAATAATAATATGATAATATAATAATAAAGTAATATAGCAATAATAACAATAATATTAGTAATAATAGTAATAAATAATAATAAAATATACAATAGATATTAATAATAATGATGATAATAATAAAATTATAAAAAATCTGCATATTTAAGTATTGATTTTGACTATATATTTCTTATCCAATCACATGCCGCGGGTTAAATAAAGATTCATTCATCTTGCACAAACTATAATCAAAATGAAAATTACACACCGGCAGGGTTCGTTGTGATCAATGGACCGATAAATCACCAATTAACTATTTATTGACACACATGTGGTTCTCATCATGCGTATCTGTTTTGATGATTGCCATGCAACTCTGCCTTCATTATAGTAATTTAATTGTTATATTAATATATATATCTTTATTAATTGTGAACGACTGACCAGATGCACATACGCACGTATCCAATATAAAAGCTGTAAACAAATCAATAAGTCAATATGTATATTATAATAATAGCTCCAATGATAATAATATTTCAAAAAAAATAAAACAAATAATGAAAGTAAATAATAATACAAATAAAATACTACATTTTTACAAGGAATTATTTAAACACATGTCTTTAATTTTTATTAGTTTTAAAATTGAAGGATTGTTTTATTTTGTAAATTAACAATTCTGATCTGTTTTTATACGAAATCGCTATGGCAGCTGTGGTAAAATGACAGCCCTGAATACACATCCCTTTATACGTGTATGTCACACTTTCTACCATTCACTCAGAGCTGGCGTGGGGTTTTCGGTTCGTTAATTTAATGATATTAACATCATAATATTTACATACTAAAGCGTTCTGAAACTTCGAATAACCAATATCTTAAATATTTTTTTTTATTTGTTGTTAATTGGCTGGCAGTTTTTCTTTCTTATTTTTTTCTTTTCAATCACATAATGTTAGCTCAATTAAAATTCATCCATCTGGCACGAATTACAATCAAAATGAAATCATACATATCTTCCGTGGTCAATAGACCGATAGTCACCGCTTTAGCATATAACCTAATTGACACGGCTCTCACTGGCATGTGACATAACGTAATTAACACCACGGTTGTGTTGCTGCGTGTCATATAATTAGTGGTATAGCACAGTGGGTGTAGTTTCAAACAAGTTAAATATAGTTTGTCATTTTAAATAATATATTAACATAAAGCATACTATCAGTAAAAGAATAATTTGAGAAACCCACTGAAAAAAGTTTATTGCAAGTATATTTATATACATGATAACGAAAATGATTATAAAAAACTTAAAATATCAGAATATCTTTTTTTAAGTTTAGTGAAGCCACATTTGGACCCAAATCGAGAAAAAACACTACAAGATTATTATTTTTCAAAAATCATTGATTATAATGTCGAATTGCATCGTACAGATTATAATAAATTTTTCATCACCCATGCAGTACATATTATTGATTATAAAGCTTATTTTAGTTTGAACATTAACAAAACCAGTGATATATCCACATGTTGTTAAGTCACTGCTTACACTGAGCAGATTGATGGATTATCATAAGGCCAATGAGGTATCAACAGTATGGAATTATTAATTAAATTTAATTATAAATAACAATTTATTTAGTTTATGTTGATGTATATGTAAATTTTGTGGACAAACTTTATTGATTTCCTGTAACAAACAGCTTACGGTATATCAAAGAAGATACTGACGCAAACAAACGTCGGTGTCTGGATAACAGAAGCCGGTATAACGTGCGATATTCTTTGATCACCAAGACCACTGATCACATATCAAAACATAGACACTTCCGTTTAACATGCCTACTATCGATACTTGTTCAACCTATCGCCCAGCGGGTGACACAATCTGTAGACAAACAATCGGATTATGAATTAATTTACCTTGACTAAAATCCCATGGATACATTTAATTGCTCCATTGGAACAGATTAAATTAAAAAGTCAATATAGAATCAGTTTAAAGAGTTGAGATGTTGCGATTGGCTATGGGCCGGAAACCGAACTAAGCGAATTGAACGTTGAGTGAACGCTGAACGAAGCGAACGCTAAGAGGAGTATTAAATACAGCACTTAGCTATACAGCGCTCGTGAGCGAATACTTGCGTTTGTGAGTGCATTAAATTAACCGCGTTTAATCGAGTGCACGCAAACGGAGCGCGAACGGAGCGCGAACTAAGCGCGAACGGAGCGCGAACGGAGTGCAAACTGAGCGCAAACGGAGTGCAATTATGGGGTACTTGAGCGGTTTAGGGTCTGTAATACTACACGTAGGTGATAATGACATTGGACATATTCCTGTTGCTGGTTTAAGAATCAGTATCATCAAGTCAATTCAGATCATCAAGGACTTAATACCTGGTGTACTGATCGTCTGGTCACACATTTTACCTTGGCTAGTATGGCGGTATGAGACGGACCATAAAGCTTTGGGAAGGGTCAGAGTAAACAGTAAAATTGCCACTGAAGTACTCAGATTAAATGGAGCTTATATCAGAAATTGTTGAAGTAGATAAGGGACTTTTCTGCGACGGAGTACTATAGGACTGAGGTAACCAACTATTTCTAAATGGGCTGAAAGAAGGCATTAACTGTTTTTTACACTCAAGTGTTCGAGTTTCCCCATTGTTTGGGTAAATACGGTAATGGCTTAACTTAGTTCATGTGCAGTTAATTACGTTGGAATTATCTCATTGCATTTGTAGTACATCAGTATTTCTCCATTTTAGGAGTTTGTGTTATGTATGTTGGCGCGACAAATCGCTTCCATTTGAAGCGCGTCAGCCAAGCCTCCGTTTGAGGTTCTCCTCCATTTGAGGAGTTTGTGTTATGTATGATGGCGCGACAAATCGCTTCCATTTGAAGTGCGTCAGCCAAGCCTCCATTTGTGGTTCTCCTCCTTTGAGGAGTTTTGTATTATGTATGATGGCGCGACAAATCGCTTCCATTTGAAGTGCGTCAGCCAAGCTTCCATTTGTGGTTCTCCTCCATTTGAGGAGTTTTGTATTATGTACATGTATGTTGGCGCGACAAATCGCTTACATTTGAAGTGCGTCAGCCAAGCTTCCATTTGTGGTTCTCCTCCATTTGAGGAGTTTTGTATTATGTATGTTGGCGCGACAAATCGCTTCCATTTGAAGTGCGTCAGCCAAGCCTCCATTTGAGGATTTTTGTATATGTATGAATGAGTAACAAATCACATGCATTTGAGGTACACTATGAACGTCTGTGCCCAGGGTTCTTGGTGCAGTGTTGTGAAAAGAGTGTCGAATTAGATTATGTCTTTATTATAGCCCATCTTCAATAATGTAGAAAACTATATTAACTTGCGTCCAATCGTTTTATTAAATAAAATAGCAATATATCCATTGTATGTAAATCATGATTTATTCATATTGTTTATGGCTAATCAGTCTACAGTTATATTTGAATAATTTCCCATGTGTATCTTTTTTTCATGAACATCACAAATAAGGATTGCATTAAATAGGCCTATTATCCTGAAACACATTCTATCAGATACGATATATAGCTTCATAACTCTATATCATAAAAAACGCCATCAACTATCAATGCATAAAACGGTACTTAAACTTATGACTCATGCATGAATATGAATGTAATGTAACAGTTTAAAATACAGAATGTCAATCAGTTGTAAGAAATCGAAACATTGAACGTGTTCTTTTCTATTATTGCTCATATTAACATAATCACCAGTAATGTTCCATTAGCTAGGCGACCTTCCTGCTGGTGTTTTATTCTACAAATAACTACACGAAGACGTCTTCATTCTCCCCGTGGTATCTTACGCACTCATACTCATCTGAAAACATTAGTTTGCAAGGAAAACCTAAAGAGTAATTTATTCCTCCTTTCGGGACGTCGAGCTAAGTGAGGTTTTTTATATTTAGGAATATTACATGTTCAACAAAAATTGTACGTGTCAATTTTATTAGACGAGCAAGATTATATAAAAAGAAAATTTCTACAAAAGTTTATCAAATATCCTCCTTACAAAAACGACATGTGGTATGCAGGGATTCTTCAATATATTCAAATACAGATGTCATTATCATTATATATTATTATACTACAAAGGTCAGGTAGAATTGATATTATAAAGTTCCCGTCAGATGTAGCCCCGAGGTCCCTCCTCATAAGAAAATTGATGATGGTAGGTCCTGTTACTTGATAATTGACAAGCTGAAATGCAAAATTGCACTGAATGTTATTGAATCAGAACGCTAATACCAAAGGCGCTTGTTCAGATCATGCACCTACTGAACAGAAAGTTTCATTTGAATCAGCTTGCAACTGTTGGATGGGCCGTGTCCGCAAAGTTGTTGGTATAAATACAATGTAAAAATTAAGTTAAAATAAAACAGAGCCATAACTGAAACTCAAATCATTGACTTGAAACCACACATTTTTCAGATCATGTTACTGTTGTACAACAAGTTTCATTTGAACTGAGATAAAACTGTCTCTAAACGCTAATGACACATGCACATATTCAGATAATCAACTTGCTATTAACTTGTTAAAACTTTGGGCGGAGTTGCCTCCGCAAGGTTTACGGTCCAAAGTATGACATGAAATGTAAGTTTAAAAATTTAAAAGATAATTCCATCAAAAACAAGTTTGTTGGAACGTTAATATCCCAGGCACATATTCAGACCATGTGCTTGTTGTACAAAAAGTTTTATTTGAATTGAGATAAAACTGTGGGAGGAGTAATGTCCGCAATGTAGTTGGTAAAAAGTATGAAGCAAACTCTAAGTTAAAAGAACAAAGGGGCATTACTCCATCAAACATAGTTTAATCAGATTTCCATAGATAATGTACTTACTGTATAGCAAGTTTCATTTGAATTTAATAAAAAACTGTTGGAGGAGTTACGTCCAAAAGATTGCTGGTCTAAACCGTGACAAACAGCCGGAGGTTCTAACAAATGGGTTCCTCTTTGTATCCGGCTGATTACTTGTGTGGCTAAATTGGATGTTGGTAATATACTTTTGCTTGGTACATAAGCTTATACTAATATGAAATAGTTATTATGTCATTTAAAGGATCTCTAAACAATATAGAGTAAACATTTTTGCAATAACACCTGCATAATTAGGTATTGCAGTAGCGAGGAACAATATAAATATGCACATGAAGAATCCAGTCATTGTTCGTTACAGAATTTGATAACACAGAAATTAATGAGCTTTTCTGTCGGAATCTTCGTTTAAAACGTATTTACATCACTCATTTCAAAAGTCGAATTATGTGTTATAGAAGTCTGTATGCCCTTAAATTTAAATTAAAAGGATCATTACGATGTTCACATGTTGATTTTTATCAATATCAATATTGCTTTTTAACATTTGAACAAAAAGTAAACGAATATTCCTCGTTCATTATCAACTAAATCAAGACTGTAACCATCTTTCTGGCGAGGACGGATAATTGTTAACAAAACATTGTAAACAAATCTCATACATTTAAAGCAATGTCGCGCATGCAATGTTTCTTTTTTTTCAAACTTCTTAAACACACCATTACTTTTTGGTGAAGTTATCTTTTAGAAGAACAGAATTAAATTAGAAAATAAATCTGTTCAAATATGGAACATAACTCACATTTCCTACAATCGTTTTAAGAACTCTATTTTAGAGTCAGTTTAAATGGATCCCTTAATCCAAAGCGACCGGATTAATAATAGTTAGTTACCTAACCGGTAGTATTAATTAATTCGGAAATTCAATCAACAGTCTTAAGTTAGTTACAGGATACGAATATCACGTATTGTCGTCATTTCAGAAATCCTCAAAAATAGATATGTAACAAAGATTTTAAATAAACCATTTTTTGTTAAAATACGGATAGTTGCAAATAACGTTCTTTCGAGTTTCTAAATTAAAACATTACTCACTCACGCAAACACGTATTATGTAATATTTATATCAATGCTTAAACACTGCCTTAATAAATATAAATATTTTGACAAAATCGCCCAATATTCTTAACGTATCGATGAGAGTGTTTTATTTTACTTCATCAATGATGAAGATGTTGTTGTTGTTGTATGGTGTTTAGCGTTTTTTTCAACAATTTTTCAGTCATATCGCGACGGTGTCTACTTGAGACAGTATTCTAAGCGCTGTCACACTGGAGTATCATGCCGCAGATACATGGTACGATACCCTACCCAGTCACATTATACTGACACCGGGCCGACCAGACCTAGAACTTTCCTCTAAATGTTGAGCGTCAAGCGAGGAAGCTTCTACTACCATTTTTAAAGTCTTTGGTATGACCCGGCCGGGGATTGACACACGACCTTCCGCATGCGAGGCGGACGCTCTACCATTAGACCACACCGCGGTCTTTCAATGATGAAGATGCGAGGGTTGGTATATTAGAAGTAAAGTTAATGTATCTATATATATACATTGCGTCGTCGCGTTTGGTCACTATATTACAGGTATAAGTGTGTAGTCATATATTAATATTAAATTATTATTTATATTCATTATTATATTTACATATACAAGTAAATAATTGCTGTGTCGCTAGCGACTAGTTGATTGATAGTCGTAGATCAGCATTGCAATGTTACATGTAAGCTAGAGTACCAATCATAGATCAAATTCAAAATTGAAAATGTTTTAGATCAACAATAAATACTCTTCAGGTCATAGATCACGTTAAAAAAGCAATAATCGGCATTCCATTTAGACCAAGCACTCTACACTTGCAGACCTGGGTCTACACTGAATGCCGATTAACAACCACAATTTGTTTAAATGTTGGTCTACCGTTGCAGCTTTAGGTCTACATTGAATGCAGATACTGGTAAATGGTGGTCTACGATTGCAAATCTGGGTCCACACTGAATGCCGATTAACGACTACAATATCTTTGAATGTAGATCTACCTGTTCAACATTGAATGCCGATTTATGACCACAATATGTTTGAATGTTTATCAACTACCTGAATGTTGATATACGATTGCAAACGTGGATATACACTGAATGACAATCTACAACCTGTTGATCTAAGATTACAATACTGGGTCTAACTTGACTGTCGATCTATGACCGGAACGTTTTCTAATTTTGATCTACAACCTGCACATTTTTTAATGTTGATCTACTAGTGCTGATCTAGGTCTAATTGAATGTCGATCAGCGATCTGGACATTTTTGAATGTCGATCTACGATTTGCACATTTTTAAATGTCGATTTACAACCAGAACAGTTTTAATGTTGCTCTGTAATTGCTGAATTTGGTCTACTCTACGACACATTGAATAATTTTAATGCTGATCTACGACATCGACATTTTTGAATGGGATAGTCTACGACCTGTACATTTTGAATGTTGAACTACTGCTGTGGTCCTGATCTACATTGAATTTCAATTTGCGATCTGGACAGTTTGAAATGTTAATCTCCGATAGTTAAACCAAGTATTCATGAATGTCGATTTACGACCTGAATATTTCTAATTTTGATCTACGATTGCTGTAAATGTCGATCTATGATTGTCGATTTCATAGCAAACTTCATGCAGTCTATATTCCTTATGGTTGTATATGTTTTACACAAGTTTCCATTTTCAACAGCTTCTTGTATATTCCACATAGGCAAAATGTATGTGATTCTATGTACATGTATATTATATGTGATTCTACGTATATATAAATTATATGTGATTCTATGTACATATAGATATATGTGAATCTTTATACATATAACATGTATGTAATTTTATGTACATATCAATTATATGTGATTATGTGTACATATAGATATATGTGAATCTTTGTACGTATAACATGCATGTGATTTTATGTACATATAACATGTATGTGATTTTATGTACATCTAAATTTTATGTGATTCTATGTACATGCACATTGCATGTTATTCTATGTACTGTAACATTAAAATGTTTGCGATTCTATGTATATATAACATTTATGTGATTCTATGTACACATAAATTGTATGTGATTCTGTTACATATAAATTGTACGTGATTTTATGCACACATAGATTTATATGATTCTGTATACATATAAATTGGTGCAGCTTTAAACTTGGGTATACTTTTTAAAATTACACCATATAAACGATGTACTGCCACATATGCATAGTACGAAAGATGAAAGTTATGATATACATTTCTAAGACTGCTCAAAGTTTTGGCGAATCTCCTCGGAATTTTTATGATTGTTACTAACTGTGTTTTAATTTAATATAGGCAAGGAACATATTCACCTATTTCTTTCATAAAACGGTTTTTGTAGACAAGGCACCAATTCACCTATCTATATTTAACAACTGTTGTTGTAGAAAGGGAACCAATTCACCTATCTATATCTTACAACTGTTTTTGTAGAGAGGGAACCAATTTACCTATTTATATTTTACAACAGTTTTTTGTAGAGAGGGAACCAATTTACCTATCTATATTTTACAACTGTTTTTGTAGAGAGGGAACCAATTTATCTACTTATATTTTACAACTGTTTTTGTAGAGAGGGAACCAATTTACCTATTTATATTTTACACAGTTTTTTGTAGAGAGGGAACCAATTCACCTATTTATATTTTACAACAGTTTTTTGTAGAGAGGGAACCAATTTACCTATCTATATTTTACAACTGTTTTTGTAGAGAGGGAACCAATTTATCTACCTATATTTTACAACTGTTTATGTAGAGAGGGAACCAATTCACCTATCTATATCTTACAACTGTTTTTGTAGAGAGGGAACCAATTTACCTATTTATATTTTACACAGTTTTTTGTAGAGAGGGAACCAATTCACCTATTTATATTTTACAACAGTTTTTTGTAGAGAGGGAACCAATTTACCTATCTATATTTTACAACTGTTTTTGTAGAGAGGGAACCAATTTATCTACCTATATTTTACAACTGTTTATGTAGAGAGGGAACCAATTTACCTATCTATATTTTACAACTGTTTTTGTAGAGAGGGAACCAATTTACCTATCTATATTTTACAACTGTTTTTGTAGAGAGGGAACCAATTTATCTACCTATATTTTACAACTGTTTTTGTAGAGAGGGAACCAATTTACCTATCTATATTTTACAACTGTTTTTGTAGAGAGGGAACCAATTTATCTACCTATATTTTACAACTGTTTATGTAGAGAGGGAACCAATTTACCTATTTATATTTTACAACTGTTTTTGTAGAGAGGGAACCAATTTACCTACCTATATTTTAGGACTGTTTTTGTAGAGAGGGAACCAATTCACCTATTTATATTTTACAACTGTTTTTGTAGAGAGGGAACCAATTCACCTATCTATATTTTACAACTGTTTTTGTAGAGAGGGAACCAATTCACCTATCTATATTTTACAACTGTTTTTGTAGAGAGGGAACCAATTCACCTATTTATATTTTACAACTGTTTTTGTAGAGAGGGAACCAATTCACCTATCTATATTTTACAACTGTTTTTGTAGAGAGGGAACCAATTCACCTATCTATATTTTACGACTGTTTTTGTAGAGAGGGAACCAATTCACCTATCTATATTTTAGGACTGTTTTTGTAGAGAGGGAACCAATTCACCTATCTATATTTTACAACTGTTTATGTAGAGAGGGAACCAATTTACCTATCTATATTTTACAACTGTTTTTGTAGAGAGAGAACCAATTCACCTATCTATATTTTACAACTGTTTATGTAGAGAGGGAACCAATTTACCTATCTATATTTTACAACTGTTTTTGTAGAGAGGGAACCAATTCACCTATCTATATTTTACAACTGTTTATGTAGAGAGGGAACCAATTCACCTATCTATATTTTACAACTGTTTTTGTAGAGAGGGAACCAATTCACCTATTTATATTTTACAACTGTTTTTGTAGAGAGGGAACCAATTCACCTATCTATATTTTACAACTGTTTTTGTAGAGAGGGAACCAATTCACCTATCTATATTTTACAACTGTTTTTGCAGAGAGGGAACCAATTCACCTATCTATATTTTAGGACTGTTTTTGTAGAGAGGGAACCAATTCACCTATCTATATTTTACAACTGTTTATGTAGAGAGGGAACCAATTTACCTATCTATATTTTACAACTGTTTTTGTAGAGAGGGAACCAATTTACCTATCTATATTTTACAACTGTTTTTGTAGAGAGGGAACCAATTCACCTATCTATATTTTACAACTGTTTTTGTAGAGAGGGAACCAGTTCACCTATCTATATTTTAGGACTGTTTTTGTAGAGAGGGAACCAATTCACCTATCTTTATTTTACAACTGTTTTTGTAGAGAGGGAACCAGTTCACCTATCTATATTTTACAACTGTTTTTGTAGAGAGGGAACCAATTCACCTATCTATATTTTACAACTGTTTTTGTAGAAAGGGAACCAATTCACCTATTTATATTTTACAACTGTTTTTGTAGAGAGGGAACCAATTCACCTATCTATATTTTACAACTGTTTTTGTAGAGAGGGAACCAGTTCACCTATCTATATTTTACAACTGTTTTTGTAGAGAGGGAACCAATTCACCTATCTATATTTTACAACTGTTTTTGTAGAGAGGGAACCAATTCACCTATTTATATTTTACAACTGTTTTTGTAGAGAGGGAACCAATTCACCTATCTATATTTTACAACTGTTTTTGTAGAGAGGGAACCAATTTATCTACCTATATTTTACAACTGTTTATGTAGAGAGGGAACCAATTTACCTATCTATATTTTACAACTGTTTTTGTAGAGAGGGAACCAATTTACCTACCTATATTTTAGGGCTGTTTTTGTAGAGAGGGAACCAATTCACCTATTTATATTTTACAACTGTTTTTGTAGAGAGGGAACCAATTCACCTATCTATATTTTACAACTGTTTTTGTAGAGAGGGAACCAATTTATCTACCTATATTTTACAACTGTTTATGTAGAGAGGGAACCAATTTACCTATCTATATTTTACAACTGTTTTTGTAGAGAGGGAACCAATTTACCTATCTATATTTTAGGGCTGTTTTTGTAGAGAGGGAACCAATTCACCTATTTATATTTTACAACTGTTTTTGTAGAGAGGGAACCAATTCACCTATCTATATTTTACAACTGTTTTTGTAGAGAGGGAACCAATTTACCTATTTATATTTTACAACTGTTTTTGTAGAGAGAGAACCAATTCACCTACCTATATTTTAAAACTGTTTTTGTAGAGAGGGAACCAATTCACCTATCTATATTTTACAACTGTTTTTGAAGAGAGGGAACCAATTCACCTATTTATATTTTACAACTGTTTTTGCAGAGAGGGAACCAGTTCACCTATCTATATTTTACAACTGTTTTTGAAGAGAGGGAACCAAGTCACCTATCTATATTTTACAACTGTTTTTGTAGAGAAAGAACCATTTCACCTATTTATATTTTACAACTGTGTTTACAGAGAGGGAACTAATTCACCTATTTGTATTTTAAAACTGTTTTTGTAGAGAGAGGGAACCAGTTCACCTATCTATATTTTACAACTGTTTTGTAGAGAGGGAACCAGTTCACCTATATCAATGAACTTAAGCGATTTGATATAATAAATAATTATATAAAAGGCATTGTTAAATTGATATAAAACCATATGAAAGCAAAATTTTAATGCTTTTCAATATTTTGCGAGATGCAAAATAAAGTTCCATTTTGTTTTTCATTACGTATTCTTATAAACATTTCCTAAACTTAAATTCATCAACATATGTGCCTATCATTTTGTTAACATCGGTAAGTATGATAGTAATATACAAGCTGTTGACCCTATTTCCTTTAACATAGATGCAGGGATACTAGTTTATAACAAATGTATAGCAAATTTAACCGTGTTGTGGAATTAAAAGCTATTTCGATCTTTCGACCATTTTCAGAGGACAGACATTCACGATACAAATATAGACTGACACAAGCGGCAATAACCAACGTAACATGGCGTTGTATAAGAGTTAATAATAAAAACTGCAAGACCATTGCTACAAACAAACGATATTAAGACGCAAAACGATAAGAGAATCAAACAATAAAACAGCAAGGGCACGTTACAGTAAAATATGAAATACAGATATTACACATGTTATATATATTTATCGCCATGCTACAATGTAGACGACAAAAATGACAAAGTAACTGAGCAAATCTACAAATTAAAATTATATATTTAAGTGAAAATAGCGATCTTCTTCAAGTTAACGGCAAACTGTGTCACATAAAATGTCATGGCCTTGCTGAGCTCGACCCAATGACCCTATGGGAGAAGTGGAAGTGATCTAAAGACGGCGTATAAGAGTAATCGGTTTGGGTGGGCAGCAAACAGATAGAAATAGAATAACAATAATAATACAGCCGCCCATGGCATATCCATTACAATGACTATGATATAAATATTCATCATCAATTACATTGCGTGTGTTGATGTCATGTTTTGTGTCATTGTTTAGCATTTTAGCAACGCGCGCTTGCTGTAGTCCGGTCTGTACGTTTATGTCTGGTTGTTCACAAAAAATAATCTCCACATACATATATATACAGCTGAATGAAGTGTATTGGTAAAATGCGAGGTCTCCTACCATTTGACGGCAAAATATTGAAGTAGGTTCTAATGTTAACCGGCGATATATAATGGCTAGTTTATATATCGAAAAACTGTTCAAACTGAACCACTGGAAAGGCGGTCATGTAAGCTGATCAAACAACTACTCCAGGTATAGTTAACCATGATAGAACAACTACTCCAGGTATAGTTAACCATGATAGAACAACTACTCCAGGTATGGTTAACCATGATAGAACAACTACTCCAGGTATAGTTAACCATGATAGAACAACTACTCCAGGTATAGTTAACCATGATGATAGAACAACTACTCCAGGTATAGTTAACCATGATGATAGAACAACTACTCCAGGTATAGTTAACCATGAAAGAACAACTACTCTAGGTATAGTTAACCATGATGATAGAACAACTACTCCAGGTATAGTTAACCATGATAGAACAACTACTCCAGGTACAGTTAACCATGATAGAACAACTACTCCAGGTATAGTTAACCATGATAGAACAACTACTCCAGGTATAGTAAACCATGATAGAACAACTACTCCAGGTATAGTTAACCATGATGATAGAACAACTACTCCAGGTATGGTTAACCATGATGATAGAACAACTACTCCAGGTACAGTTAACCATGATAGAACAACTACTCCAGGTATAGTTAACCATGATAGAACAACTACTCCAGGTATATTAAACCATGATAGAACAACTACTCCAGGTATAGTTAACCATGATGATAGAACAACTACTCCAGGTATAGTTAACCATGATGATAGAACAACTACTCCAGGTATAGTTAACCATGATAGAACAACTACTCCAGGTATAGTTAACCATGATGATAGAACAACTACTCCAGGTATAGTTAACCATGACGACAGAACAACTACTCCAGGTATAGTTAACCATGATAGAACAACTACTCCAGGTACAGTTAACCATGATAGAACAACTACTCCAGGTATAGTAAACCATGATAGAACAACTACTCCAGGTATAGTAAACCATGATAGAACAACTACTCCAGGTATAGTAAACCATGATAGAACAACTACTCCAGGTATAGTTAACCATGATAGAACAACTACTCCAGGTATAGTTAACCATGATGATAGAACAACTACTCCAGGTATAGTTAACCACGATAGAACAACTACTCCAGGTATAGTTAACCATGATAGAACAACTACTCCAGGTACAGTTAACCATGATAGAACAACTACTCCAGGTATAGTTAACCATGATGATAGAACAACTACTCCAGGTATAGTTAACCATGATGATAGAACACCTATTCCAGGTATGGTTAACCAAGTGTTCATGCCAATTAAAGTTCCCTCTTGTTTTTGTAGTTAAGGCAGTTAATGAGTAAATAGTATGTATATATATTGTTTCTGTGTCCTGTCCACACTTTCCTCAGGTGACGTTGGTTGGTATGCCTTCATATGG
Source organism: Panopea generosa (assembly GCA_029582155.1). Classification (NCBI taxonomy): domain Eukaryota; kingdom Metazoa; phylum Mollusca; class Bivalvia; order Adapedonta; family Hiatellidae; genus Panopea; species Panopea generosa. Next base: position 25,170,395 of record CM055904.1, on the reverse strand, counting down.
TATTGACTCAAGTTCTAGTTAGTACTCTTATAGTTTTTTATTGATTTGAAGACTTTGCAATATGAGAACGAAATCATCTGAGACGCAAACATCGTAGATGTTGTAACGTGGCGGAGCTATGTTAGTGCTTGCAGTAAGCATCACACTAATAAAAATGGTAGCGTAATATATTTATGTAGACACAGAAATAACAATTTCTCAATTTAGACTTAGTACCTGCTCAAAATAATGATTAGATTGATTGTTACAAATGGTTCGTGTGGGTCCCTCAGTTATAGACTGAGAATCAGCTAATTAATCTAAATACTAACATATCTATATTATATACAACAGTTCGTCCATCCAGACAGTTTAATTATAACACACGTCAGTGTGAACGCTCAGTGGCTCAATGCAATAAACAAGCACACACTAGCTTATTGACATAAACGAGAGCTCACTGACATAAACGAGAGCTCAATAACATAAACGAGCGCTCAGTTGCTCAATCCAGTCCATTCAATAACGAGCGCTCATTAGCTCAGTACCACAGTAGCTCAATGTCACAACGAGCGTTCGCTAGACCGTCAGTTCAACGCATAAAACAAGTGATCAGTAGGTAGATACTGCACTATGGAAAGGAGCCGGCAATGAAAATTACAACCGTAGCTATAATGGTTGAGTGAACCGTTTGTATTGTCAGCTAGGTAATCCTTTTTACTATAATGTATCTAAACATATATTCGTCTATGTTTCTACGATTTTAATCTGCCAGTGGCAAATCAAGAACTGACATTTTAAGATGCCGCACGGCTATTTATACCCATTCTACACGATGTGGCTCCCATTTATATCGGGCTCCGAATTATGATCGGCATGGTTCTCGACTGACAATTAATAGCATAGCACCGAAGCTGCGTTCAAGCCGTATTTTCGTTTCCGACTCGGAAGTATAACCATTTATTGAATGTTGAGGTGGATTTTATCGATTGTTATTAATAAAACGTATGTTTTTCATTGTAGCTTTGTTCTTTATGTCTGCTACTGTCAAATATCGTTTACTGGTCATAAAATATTTGTCTTAGCCGGATCATATAACTGAAAATATCATAATGTGAACCTTGGTGAGTCTGTTATTGGTCATACACAGATTAAGGATGCCACTTAGAGAATGTGTTTGTGTTGAAATGGGCTTGACAAGGGCAATTTCATTGAGACTCTTTTTTAGCGTTGACAGATGTATAATTACATGTAAGTATTGAAGACACCAATACAATAATTAGGGCACTGCTGTGGAAAGAAGGCTGGATTTTATAATATAATATAATATCATGACTGTCTTCCTTTGCAAGTGTCCACGGTGCACTTGGTGAATGAATATGCATTTAAAAATTATGTTTTAGCTGAAATATGATCAACTACGTGCTAGTTAATCAATAACACATATTTTGATATCAAATGTTCTTAATTTGTACTCAAGTCTCCGTTTGTGTCTTTCTATAATACTAAAAAGTTAATATCAAAAAGTTGAATATACCCGTTGAAAAATTATATGAAATGATGTGATTATTGGTAAACTGTGTCGATGTGTGAAAACAGCCGGCTAATTGTGAAATCATAATTGATCGTGAAACACGACACACGCCAAAAACCTTGTGAATAAATTATACCAGCTACATACAAACAATGTAAGTAAGACTGGTTATATCGTATGTGTCTCTAATTAATCCAAGCAAGGGTGTTTATAATAAAAGGATAAACACACTAACATGTGTAAGAATTAAGTGTGACGACTTGTCTTAAAATGTGTGAGGATTCGCCTTTGGAAATGTTGTCATTTGGACGACTTGTTTAAAATTCGATGTTACAGATGTGTTTGCAACGTTCCGGGGTACATACCATTCTTCTGATACCATATATACAACACGTATCTCTGTCAAATAGAGAATATCTGACTGCTTGTTTTTCCTTCAGCGAGAATATCAACACGCCGAGCCTAGAAAAAACATGGACATTTATAAATGATGGGTACCTCTGTGCAGTTTATGGAAATAAACAGCCGCCATAAGTATACCTACGGTATGTGTCAGGTCATGTAACGCTGAACAGTTATGTTATTTAAAAATCAGTTCATGTAACCGGAAGATGCATAAACTATAGTGTGTGGAAATACGCATATGCCTCAATACTAAACGTTGCATTGGCTTTCGTGGTAAGCAACTAGAAATTGCGAAACGTGTGTATGTTATGTACGGACACGATCATGTTTAAAGTTTATCCATAGTCCTGCCTTGGCAGTTAGGTGGTCTCCTACTGGACGACTTTTTAAGCAAAATCACAAGGGTAAACTACAAGTATACTCAAAATAAACAATTTTATTTTTAAAATTTAAAGCTAATTACTCAACAAAAACGCAGCTGGTTTAAAAAAATGTCCTATGATGGAATTAACACTTATTTAATCACAAGTTATTTCTCCTACACATTCCGTATATCTATATCGCGATCTAAACTGCTTATATCATATGAATATACGTCGTTAACGTAGAGGACACATGTCTCGCGAACGTCTAAAAAAGGCAACAATATATATATAAACTCAGATTTACTTGTTACTCAATACGTAATGACATTGCTTCTATTACTTACCATCTAACAGTTTCATGGTATATCTATCAACATATCATAACAATGCATTCAATTCTTACCTTCTGCAGTTTCATGGTAGTTTAAACAACATCTCATACATGAACTCTCGTCAATCCTAAAGTAGCAATTATATCTCTACCTTATTCCCATTTATAATATAAAAAATCACGGACCAATTCTGTATCTATTCACTTTGTGAATATCAGAATAAGCATCAACAAAATTTAATTACACATATCAATCAATTCTAACATTATGAATTTCAATACTTCAGCATAAACACGATATCAACAGCTCAAAATATGTCCTCAGATTCCTCGGCCTATATTCTAACAAAACAACTCTCAATACCGCGGATGTGAAATTGAATTACAGACAATCTCGTCGGAATGGATATAAACAATGTATACAACTTTACTTAGATCGGATTACGTCAAAATATATATATCAGAAATTTAAATAACTCAACCATATACAACATAATATAAAATTCACACACCTATCTGCCGTTATGTAATGGCGCAGTAACATTCTGAATCCTTCCGAAAGATGTTTCTTCTAGACTGGACGGTGTTTCCATAATACAGTCAGATATATATAGTAAAAATATTTATTGGAAAACAAATCGTCAGTTTAAATCGCCATATTTCGTGTATGACGCTCATTCTTCATTTCTAAGTTTGAGTTCAATTTGTGCTGTATTTGAAAATATGATGAGAGTAATGGAAGAAACATTTAAGTGCTTCGTGATAACCGAGCCACGGTTGAAAAAGTGCTTTAGTAATAAACATAACACGTCCAATACAATATACAACATTATAAAAGTGGTGTCCCACCGATGTACCATATTGCACAATGGCATTGAAAACATGTTCATACTCAAGTTTATTTTCTCAAATTTTGCAACAATCCACCAGACAAGTGCTTTATTTATTGACAGAAGCCATAAATTGTAAGATTAGATTAGAAAATAACGTCTGAATAGAAAAGTACTTTTCCATAGGTTCTAAAGTGACATCGTTTTAATGCATAGATGTTTAAGGAATAAGTGCGTGATTCAAATCAGTTTGAGGTGCAATGTGTAAATATTACTAACAGGGGACGTATCATTCAAGAACACAACCATTAAAGGAGTACAAACATAATTAATTTAAATTAATAATTAAATTACATACATAAATAAGAGGTGAAAATATGGGTCAAGACCTTGGAACGGTCAATAGCAAAATACGCCACATGGTTGCTTGAATCTGGTCTGGTTCCCGGATGTTACCAACCTTGCTCTTTTTCCAACATCATATCATGTTACATTGTATATAACAGTCCTCGCCGGATCATTCTCTAAAAAGTACGACATCAAGTTCATGTATATAGTAAAACGCAGAAACCATCTGTATATATATATAAAATAATAATAAGTTCTGCACGTAGATGTATTTGATGACATTGCACACACCAGAGCAGCAAATGAACAATTATTAAGGGTATAACAAGACGGTGTTAAGGACAAGTATCTAGCACCGTCGTCCGTTAACCGTCTTGATAACGCATGCAAATGTTCAGGCAAACGACGTAGCATTACAAAGACTGAATTAATGGCTGAAATCAAGTGTTTTGTGTGATCTTGTTTACAACCCTGAATGTAATGAATGTCATATAAGTACACCATAATTATGTTGCAAGGATTAAAAAGATCTACAGAAATATATATGTTATCAATATCTGGTGGCACGCGTGTGTGGGGATCGGTAATTAGAAACTCGGTTGTCAATTTCCAGTACGTTAGCACTTGACGAACAGAGGTACTGGTCCATACACTCAGAATGGATTTCCTTTCTGCTTTCGCCTGTTCGTAAGTTTGAATTATTGTTAATTTTATAAAACATATCCGTATGGAATGCAGTTTTCATGTTATAACCCAAATATCCGAGAATTCAGAGCATCATTGTGCATATCAAGGTATCCCACTGAAAAATACACTTTTGTTGTGTGTGTTTTCTAATTAAAAGAAAGGACACTAAAGTGCGGTATAATATGTCATAGAAATGCTTAGTCATACTTATATAACATCTATGTGTTTGTTGTTTATATGTTAATTAGATATGTTATTATATAAATGGATGATTTTTACTTCCAAACGCTTATTACATCATGTGTTTTACCCGTTGGCCCCTTTTTCATTTTGACAATTATGGTATGCATTTTAAATATATCATTATAAGTCATATTCCGATCGTCATTACGTGTTTTAACATATATATGTTTGATCGACAGCGACTTCTAACTCGGGGTATTAATAGCAAACAAGCTACATGCTATATATATGAAATATGTAATAAAATCACTTAAACGCAGCAGCAGTAAAACTCTTGCAGAATTATTGCCTGATCGCCGTGACCTGATTGCTTGCTCCTGAGATATAATTATAATGTGTGATTTCTAGCTTCAGAACTACTTAAGGATACTTATAAACTATTCTGTCATAGTTGATTCCAGAGCTTCTGGCGTGCTTTCTAACTTCAGAGAGGCTGAATTGTGACAATGGTATTGCTAGTTTAGGTACATATGGCATTACATTTCTATTAAAAATGATGGTTGTAATTTCAATAATATACGCTGATTTAAAAGTTCTACATAAAATGCAATGTGTTTAAAATTATGTATACGTCTAAAACGTTTACTTATTATATTGAAGGAAATGGATCCCTACCATATTGATTGTGTAATATAAAGTACACGAACTAGTCCGTTTTGTAACATAATCATTTAAACTGAAGTCAGTACAGAGCCTTTGGTGATTCTGTGCAGCCATGTATGAAATAAAGGTAAACATTTGGAGTTTTGGTACAATCATACTGCTAATAAAATAACTAAAACAATGATAACTTTACCTGTTTGTTTATATGCCACGTCAACATAAGCATTCTTTTCTGAGTAAATATACTTTTTAATACAATAGAATATCCCATTTAATTAAACTGAATACTGACTGTTGGTCAACTGAAGCGTGACGTGATTCAGACATGGGTCAATATTCCACACCATTATTTTCAGCCATACATTGTATCCATACTGCTGTTGGCGTAGGAGGGTGTCAAACGATGTATAAAAATCGCTAAACGACGCTGTTCCTGATCATATGGTATTTTGGTATGAGGGTAACATCACACTCATCATTTGTTATTACTCATTTATAAAACATGAGTCTGACAGTTGCTCAGTAAGTGTTCGATTATTTTCACAAGTGTGTTAATGGTTTGACTGTGCGTCAAAATAAATAAAAATAACACAATTGTACATCGGCTTTATGTGAAAGAAATAATATATTATATTTAATTGTTACTTAAGTTGGAATTGTGCAATTAAACTATATCCAAATCATATATTATATATTTTTGTTCTCTGTACTTGATATTGATAGGGTAACTTTACGAAAAAAAATGATTTAAAAGCTTTAGTGCATTTCGTCAATAAGGTCTAAGCCGGCCTCATTATATATACCAATAGTTCAATTTGGCTTCAAAATTTGATCAACGGTTCTCTTCAAATTGTACTAAACCCATATCAATATACTATGATTAAATACAATAAAACATAACACCATAACAAAATTTACGTCCATTTATGATTTATTCAGACATGGTTATCTAGTAATATTCTCGTCATAGGTTAATACGTTGTAATGCCAGAAATGTCAGTTATTAGACACATCTAATAATTCCGTCACAAAAAACGACGTTTAAGTATCACCGCTACCCACTCTATATCACTTGGATACTATAACAAAATACGTATATTGTGGACTGTACATATATCCTACTCAAGATTACGGATATTTTGCAAATATATTATTTGATCCAATCAAGTAAATTTACAAAGTACAATATGTTCAACAGGAGACTCTTAACTAAAAGATTAACCTTCAACTTGTACCAAAACTTACAGGCATTAGTGCTTATGCCCATACATGTTAAAGTAGCTTGTTTCTTAACTCAATGTTCTTACATAAAATTGTAGGGTACTACATGTACCTTTTGAAACAAAAGTGAAACACATTGTGAGATCGATCAAGTGGACGGTCAAATGATTTTGCTATATGTAAATATAATATAGTAGTTTAATCGGTATATGTGTATGTTGCCATTTTTTTCAAATAAAATAACTTAGCTCAAGTTAAAGCTCAGTAAAAATGGAGATCGCAAATCCTCACAGAAACAATTCCTAATATTTCATTGAATACACTTAATTTCACCATGAAACTAGAGAACAATTCCTGAAAATGAAGCTTAACTAACAGAAATTCTGACAAGCATGTGGATGACAGAAAATAATGGAAATGGTAAAAATGTGCCCATTTTTAAACGGAAGCTGATGAAGACAATTAAGATAAAAACAATAATGTAGCCTTAATAACTTTTTCCGGGTGAATTCAGGCGCACTGTCTGTTTTATCATCCATTTTAAAGTTAATGATGCATTTTGCTAAAAAGAGATCAACGACTTAATTTTACCATCAAAGTTGTGTTTGTTGTAATTAATGGCACAGGAAAGTTTAATTAAAGAGTCAATTTGATTAATATATAGTGTATATATATTATATTCAATTCATATTGATTATCGTGTTTCAATATGGCCAAACGTTTTAAATCTATTATGATATAGTTATAAAAAGAAATATAAAGTTATTTTAAGACCTTTAAATTATCGCATTTATCTTGTATATGTTTTATAACGCATTTTTCTTTCTTGCTGATGTAATTTTCTTTTAATACGAATCTTACATTTTGGATTCGCCAATATTGGGCAGTTTTTAACATTTGCAAAGTAAGGCATTGAATAAGATAGAAATGCATTAATCACATTCTATCTACGTAAATTCATGAACGGATAGTTTAATCTTAAAATATACCTTAATGATGATTTAATACAAATAAATATGACATCACCACGAATAATTTTGTTAATATTATTATCACAAAATTATAAATAAAGTACCTTGAAATACATATTCAAAGTTGTCAATGATTTACAATGGTTTGGTAATGATCTGGTTCTGAAAGTCACACGGTGCTTCTGTATCCTCTCAGAATACATGTGGAATGACGTCACAGCAGCCATCAAAACATCCATGTTGACAGATGCGTTTTAAATACAAATAATAATAAATAAAGTTGCTATGAGTCCATGAAAGGAGAAATTTGTAAATTTATTATATAACTTTTAATGGCAATACTCAAATTGGTTGGAAACTTGAATAACAATTTAAACCGGTGCTATGGGCATGAGCAGTCTCTGTAAAATCAACTATCACAGTAGTTTACAAGCTGTGAGACGACCGTACTTTGACTCAGTGGTATCTATTGAAACCATGTAGTTCATCCAGTACTCGAGATTGGAATATTGCTAAGGCGGGTGTTAGTGGGATGAGAGATATCACGTGTTTCATTGTTATTCCTCACGATCCGGCGCTGCAAATACATATACACGTATGCCGCACGTGTCTTCTATCAATTTGATTTGGTCAAGGTTGTGACTTTCAATCATAGTTAACCTCGAAAGTTTTGCTAATAACCGTCCCAATGCCAAGTTTCATTTTTTTCTATTTGTTTTAGTTGTTTACTATATAAATTTTATAGCAAATTATTTGAACTTGTATCTAATCGTTTTTATAAATATAATACGAATATATTTATTGTATGTAAATCATGATTTATTTATATTGTTTATGGCTAATCAGTCTACAGTTTTATTATAATAATGTGTTAAGTACACGTCATATAAGATTTCCCATGTGTATGTATTTCCCATAAATACCTCAGAAGAATTGTATTTAAAAGACCCATTACCCTAGACCACATTATGTCTATTATGATATTATTAACGTCAGGACCATTAGCCGATAGTATTCATACCATAAATATTGATTTTTAACAAATTACGATTCAGATAAACAAATGTTGCACATTCTAGAAACGTCTTATCAGATTGTTTTTAATTTACCATCAAATGTGGATTATGTGTACAGTTTCATCTAATTTTCTATTACATTGCTCATGCACGAATATGAATTTAATAGACAGGGTAAAAAAATGTCTCCATGAGTCAGCATACCTCGTTGGAAAGATATTTAAATTGAAATATACCAGTTCAATCAGTCGTTAGAAATCAAAACATAGAATGTTTTCTATCCTATTATTGCTCATATTAAAATAATCACCAGTAATGTTCCATTAGCTAGGCGACCTTCCTGCTGGTGTTTTATTCTACAAATAACTACACGAAGACGTCTTCATTCTCCCGGTGGTATCGTATGCACTCTTACTCATCTGAAAACATTAGTTTGCAAGGAAATATTGTTGATAAAACCTAAAGAGTAATGTATTATCAGAAAATCCTCCTTTCGAGTGAGGTTTTTATTTAGAAATATTACATGTTAAAACAAAATACGCGTGTCAATTTTATAAGACGAGTAAAATTATATAAAAAATGAGTATCTCCAAAAGTGTATCAAATATGCATTTAAAACGCAAACGACTTTCGGTAAGCGGGGTATTCTTCATTATATTCAAGTCATTAAACATTAGTTTATCTAAATGGCATGTGCTTTTATAAGTCATTATTCTCTTCTTCAACTGCACAACGAGTTACGTTTCGTACTTTTAAAGAAAAAAAAAGATTTCTAAGAATACCATTCACGCTCTTGCGGCTACTGTTGAGGTTGCTAAACAATCATTATTACTTGACATTTACATTTATGCATAATTGAAATCAAACAGCAGTTTATTAGAAGAGCTTATACTCTTAAATAAAAATATGCACCTGTCACCAATTCCGATATTGCCAGAAGATATATTGTTTTGAATAGATGTTGAAGTTTAGTGCTAGAACCGAATTCAAAATATTCTTTAATATATATGTATATATAATTGGTTTCATAGCAAGTTTAGCTTCTTTCACTTCAAAGATACTTATGGTTATCATTATGTTCCACCGGTATTTGGGAACATGTCACAATATACAGACTAACTTGGTACAATTCAAGAAATTTGTGATTCACTTTCCTTTCTTTCGTAATACATTTTATTCGGTATGGTGCGGTTATGTATTGATAATAATATAGTTTTGTTTTACACTCTGTTATACACAATATTTTATCTAGGAACTCTAAATGGTTTTGTAAATTCATCGATTACGAGAAAGCATTTGCCACTATTCTAAGATATACATTATGGTTCAAATTAATTCAGTTAGGTGTCAGCTGCAAAATGGTTGCTACGATTAAGTCTATATTATATAGTAACATCCAGGCTGGGGTAAAGCTGTCGTCTGGTATGGACAATTGGATTAAAACCATCTATTTTGTTCATTTTGTTTATTAATGATTTTGTCCATATTATTGATTTAATCTATTAACTGATAATGACCTTAATATGCTTACGAAATATTTAATCAATTATAGCTGATGATATTGTACTATTTACCACTGATGCTAATTTTCTACAAGTACAGATAGATAATAAACTATCCCATTATTCTTACTCCTGTTGGTTAAAAATAAACGTTAGTTAAACGAAAGTATGTATCTTTGAGAAAAGAAAGCAAAACATATTTTTTTTTAATTTTTAATCAACAGTGAAAAATTGAAATTGTTGACCGTGATACGTGTATATGGATTGAATTTACATTTACTGGTTATTGTGCACATTCTGTTAAAACAGTGTGTGATTAAGCCCTAAGGGTGGTTTATCATAGTTTATCATCTGAAATTGACAGAGAACAGCTCGTTCTTAAAATAAAATTGTCACTTTTTAACTCTATGGTCGCAGCGATTTTACTGTATAGATCGGAGTTCTGGGGTGTCTATAGCTACAATGAGGTAGACGAACTTTGTATTAAATTTTGAAAGTATATATTTGCTGTACGTAAACAAACCTCTAATTTTGTTAACTGTGAAATATGAAGGTATCCATTATCTATTAAGAGAGGTCATTCTAACACTAGTTGAAAATAAAGAATTATGTTAACTCACTAATATATGATATTTATAATGATATTGCTAACAATGTAGGCGGTAATTGTGGTGCTAATCGTATGAGTTTTATTATTGCTATTATTGATAACCTAATGTTTTCAAATGTGATAAACGATTTAAACAGTAATACGAATTATTTACTTTATTTAAAAGGCGTGTACGAGATTTTTGATACAAGAATGAAACAGTGTAACTGTTGTATCTAATTGTCCTACTTTATTACTATGTAAAACTCATCATATCCATTTAACCACCACTAGTAACACTCTTATATAAATAATGGGGGTTTTGCTAAGCATTTCGTCAAATACACAAGCTGGTGCCATTAAAACTTTGCCACATGCTATTAAACATATTTTCAAGTTTTGAAGTTGCCTGTCTTGATTCCTTTATATTAGATATGGACATACAATGTATGTCAAGATATAAGGCGAAAGAGGTGAATACGATTTCAACGTTGATAAATGTTATCATTTAGAGAGTGATGTTCTCCGAGTGCCATCAAGTCCAAATTTAATTTAATCATATATAATTATTAAAAACACTTACAACAACAGCAAATTTCTCAAGTCGACAAAGTTAACTGTTGGAACGTATTAAGCAAACAATTATCACGCACAGAAAAAAATCAAACAAACGGTATGTTTAGTCCATTTCAAGGTTAAAATATTAAAATTCTGCCACCACTCCTAAACACGATCTTACACAACCATGAGGCAGGCTGGTAATATAAACAGAACAGAACAGAACATGTATTTTATTTGACATATACATAGTTCATCGTCATAACCATACATTTGTTAACAATTATATTTAGATCATGTCACGTGGAAACACACACACACACACACACACACACACATTCAACTATGTGTCAAAGACAATCTTATAGATAAAGCACATTTTATATATTTTGCTAGGTTAAAAAGAGTATTTCTATTATCTGACTGTAACAACTCTATGAATCGAAACATACTAGGTATCTGAAAAAATTGTTGCCTATATATTGTTGTCTTAAATCTAAAAGCAGGGACATATCAAAATAAAATGAAATTCATCTTCTTAATCCTGCAAATTACAATATAGACAGAAGCGTTCATTTCTAATAGTTCTATTTCTCGCATAACAATATGCATTTACATTTATAAGGTTTATTATCTTACTTAATGTACCGATATACAGTAGGTTTTTTTTATTTAGAATAAAATACTTTCGACAAATTATATTAAACATTTCTTTGTTATAAAATCTCCATAACTGACCTATTGTAGTAACGGGAAAAGATTACAGACCCTAAACCGCTCAAGTACCCCAATTGCACGCAAACGGAGTGCACTCAGAGTGTAAGCGGAGCGCGAGCGTAGCGCAGACGGAGCGCGAACGGAGCGCAGATTGAGCTCTGACGGAGCGGACCTGGATCGTAAGCAAACGCTGGATTTTGAATAATAAACGCACTCCTGAACGCATGAAATAGATCGAGTGCACGCAGACACGCTGAATGCACTCAGATACGCTGAGTGCACTCAGATGCGCAGTATATGCAGTATACGCTAGACACAGTAAGATAACTGATAACAGAACTAATCTTTCGCTACTGAGTGCACTCGTTCATTCGGATACACTCTTTTTTCATTATTTGATCGTAAAGCCGATACTTAAAATCGAGATAAAAAAGAAATTTTCTTTCATATAAATAGAAACCATGTAGTTTATATAAATGTTTTATTGTAAAACGCATGATAAAACTTATTTTGGTCAACAATTTATCAATTATAACATAAATATCAATATTTAGCTGATCAATACAATAATGTTTAAAATACCTATTACACAATAGATGACACATTAATGGTTATCTACGGTTTCAAGGCTAATTTAGTTGCATGTTTAAGAACAGAACAGAACAGTTCTGTTCATGTTTAAGCATGATTTGGTTTGCGCAACAAAAATATAAATAATTATATATGTTGTGTAAATAACAATTCGAAAAGATGTAATATGAATTCACTATTTGCCGTGTTATTTCGATATAAATTAGTTCTAGAACATACAAAACATGTACTTTTTTTCGATTTAAGCGTATACTGCTCCAAATACAAAAATATTAAAGCATGCGTGAATCAAACAAAACATAGATATGCGGAAATTATATGATTATGATTCTATTTGTTTGGGTATTTCGGCAAAATAAAAATTACCAATTTTCAATTTAATTTGGACTTCAGTTTTATATTTCCCCCAAACATAGTTACATTGAGTTTGTGCTTAGTTGTGAACAAATCTACGTAAAACTGTTATATTGCAATTAAAGTGGAAACATTATACTCGTGCAAATCTCATTAAAATATTAGTAATAAATTAATTGTATTCTAAAGTATAAAGTGGTTAGTAGTACAGCGGATAGGGTGCTGGCTTCAGACGGCAGTGGTCGCGAGTTTGACCAAGGCTCTACCCGACCTCTCGAAACACAATTCAGTACCAGATCTAATAAAGCAATGCACTGGAGAACGATATGCATAAGCTCCGAGCTTACTTCACAATCAAGCTAAATTAAATTAATGTAAAATAAATGTATGTATGCCAAATTAACACGACAGACCGAAATAACACATTAGACACAGGAAATGAAAACTAGTAAACGTAAATTTCTAAGTGACTTTTTTGAGGTTGTGACTTTATATTGACTAAAGAGCAGCTTTTGATCACGCGGAAGGTTTAAATAAACAAAAAGAACATGTATTCACTGCCTATAAAATAGTAAATATATTGTTTTCCCGCTTTCCTACAAAATCGATACGCCTGATCATGTGCACGTAAGCACGTAACAATTAAGCCATTATAAAAGCTGTGAAAGGGGCAACAAGTAAGAAATGACAACAATAATAATAATAATAATAATAAAGAAGAAAAAATACTCAGATAATAATAATATAATAATATAATAATTAAGTAATATAGCGAAAATAACAATAATATTAATAATAATAGTAATAAATAATAATAAAATATATAATGGATATTAATAATAATGATGATAATATTAATAATATTATAAAAAAATCTGCATATTTTAGTATTGATTTTGACTATATATTTCTTTTCCAATTACATGCCGTGGTTTAAATAAAGATTCATTCATCTGGCACAAATTATAATCAAAACGAATATTACACACCGGCAGGGTTCTTCGTGATCAATGGACCGATAAATCACCAATTAACTATTTATTGACACACATGTGGTTCTCACCATGGGTATCTGTTTTGATGATTGCCATGCAACTCTGCCTTCATAATAGTAATTAAATTGTTATATTAATTGTGAACGATTGACCAGATGCACGTACGCACGTATCCAATATAAAAGCTGTGACAAATCAATAAGCCAATATGTATATTATAATAATAGCTCCAATGATTATAATATTTAAAAAAATAAAACAAATAATGAAAGTAAAAAATAATACAAATAAAATACTACATTTTTACAAGGAATTATTTAGAGACATGTCTTTAATTTTTATTAGTTTTAAAATTGTAGGATTGTTTTATTTTGTAAATTAACAATTCTGATCTGTTTTTATACGAAATCGCAGTATGGCATCTGTGGTAAAATGACAGCCCTGAATATACATCCCTTAATACGTGTATGTCACACTTTCTACCATTCATTCAGAACTGGCGTGGGGTTTTCGGTTCATTAATTTAATGATATTAACATCATGATATTTACATACTTAAGCGTTCTGAAACTTCGAATAACCAATATCTTAAATGACTTTTTTATTTGTTGTTAATTGGCTAGCAGTTTTTCTTTTTTATCTTTTCTTTTCAATCACATTATGTTGGCTCAATTAAGATTCATCCATCTGGCACGAATTACAATAAAAATGAAACCATACATATCTTCCGTGGTCAATAGACCGATAAGTCACCGCTTTAGCATATAACTTAACTGACACGGCTCTCACTGGCAAGTCACATAACGTAATTAACACCATGGGTGTGTTGCTACGTGTCATATAATTAGTGGTATAGCACAGTGGGTGTAGTTTCAAACAAGTTTAATATAGTTTGTCATTTTAAATAATATATTAACATAAAGCATACTATCAGTAAAAGAATAATTTGAGAAACCAACTGAAAAAAGGTTCATTGCAAGTATATTTATATACATAATGATAACGAAAATAATTATAAAAACTAAAAATATCAGAATATCTTTTTTAAGTTTAGTGAAGCCACATTTGGACCCAAATGGAGAAAAACACTACAAGGTTATTATTTTTCATGTACATCACAAGTCAAATTATGTATAATTATAGAATTGGATTGCCCTATTTATCAATTGAAAGGATGATTAAGATGTTCACCCTTTGAATGTTTTCATCAATATTGATATTGTTGTTTTGACATTGGAACATTTAGCAAAAGGTAAATTTTAATCGTTTAATCATAAACTAAATCGAGACTTCAACCACCTTTCTGTCGAGGACGGATATGTGTTAATAAAACATTGAAACAAATTTTATATTACCCGGATTTTTCTAGATGAACAGTGATACAGAGGTAAGCAGCTAAGTTTACATTTGTATTTTTTAAGTAAATATTCAATTTAACATAGGGACTTTAATGTTAAAAGTGTTTTAAACTTTACGATACTGGCCAGTAAATTGTCGATTCTTTTACACATGGTAGATTTGTTTATTATTAAATAAAAATCTGCAATGTTTTCTGATAAATTATAAAGCAATCAATTCAATTTGGAATCGTGTAGATATAAACTGTCATTGAAATGATAATTAATCCTAGCACTCCCAACCCGCCAATCATGCAGTATCGTAGAATGCCCTTTAATCGAGACAAACCTTGGTTCGAGGCCATTTTTATTTTCTCGCCATTCTCACGAGATTTCACAGTGCACACGCCATAATTACGTCATGGTTTATTACAAAGTTACTCAACCATGCAAACCTGTCCATTTTTTTTGTATATATTCTAAGGGGGTAAGTTATCAATATTTTTATGGATAGTTGAAAATTTACCTTAAAACACTTTTCCCAAATTATGGTCATTAAAACCCCTTAATTTTGTACACAAAATTTAAAAATTTGAAATGTCTTCGTCTGATTTTGTCGCCATTTTATCAATGGCGAACACATGGCGGAAGTTGAAATATATATTTAGGTCAACTAAAAAAATTAGGTCAAGTTTTCTATTTTATACTTTTTTTTTTAAAGTCTTCTCGCAGCCAGTCAGAAGCAAGTATTCACGTTCTAAATGGAATATTCCGAATAATGGGAACTCATGTAAACATTTAGGCTCAACGTTTTCACAGCACTTTTGATTTTAGGTTAAAAAGGTGGAATATTTGTATGCTCTCTACTTAGCAAAAACGGAAAACACATAAGACTCAAACACTTACCTGCTATGTGTTTAAAAATACTTTGTTTTTAATTGATTAAAGTAAAAAAGAAATCATAATTAATATTATTAAATGTGTTCGACTTTTTAAGTCACGCGAGTAAAGTGGCCGTCTGCTCTGACGTCATATCCTCGATTTGAACTTGTGTATTTAGACTGCTATATTTATTTACATGAGTGATTTTTGACTGATTTTATATGGCCTCTTAAGTGAATATTATCAAGGGGAGGTTGAATTATTCAAACAAGTAAGTAGAAATTTTCTTGTGAAATAACTTAACTCATTTATTGTTTTGAATTTGTACGTTAGCATATCGAACCATGATACTGCGAGGATATATAAAATGTACAAAAACGTGTTCAACAGACGTCGTGCATTATTATACCTCCCACAGGAAAACGTTGATAAAAGAAAAAACAATCGTCGTACAATAAAAATGAATGCAGTTTTATGTTCAGGAAACTTTGTTTAATACAAAAATAAAAATTGTCAAAAAATGTCATTAAGCACGGTTTTCCTGGAGAACGGCCCATATATCAATAATTACAAACGTATAAAACTTTCTTTTTTTTAAAAAAAATTACCTGCTCAGAAAATCTTCATTTTTGCATTTTGCATTGTATCACTACGCATATTTAAATTGTTATATCTTCATCCAACAGTATCCAGTGGCGTCTTAACTTGATAGAACATATGAAAACATTCCAATTTACAAAGCTCTAATTTTTTTGGCGTAAAAATCTTAGCTTGAGTATTGGTAAGTGAGGCCATGATCTACTTGGTACATAATGTTTGTTTTTGTTTTGCAAGTGGCTGTGATTATAATGGTTTAGTACTATTTGAGCTCAGCACTCACTTTTTGAAATTAAGATGCTATTATATTAAAAACACCGAATTCATAACATTTTTAATTATAATTGAAATTGAGTTACGTTGATAAAATATTTAAATATGTTGCATCAACGAGATATCCACGACAACGCGAGTCAGCAAAATGCTCGTAGAATAGGATTTTGCACGCTCATTTCGATGCAATTCAACAAACAATAATCTAGAAACTTTAAATATCGTTGACTGTTGTTAAATACTAAATGGTGATACGAAATCGTTATCAATATGGGGAAGTGTGACACCTGCATAGCGATAGTGTCGGATTGGGTACAGGATGTAAACGAGCCATAGTCGACATATCAAACCGCTCAATCAACATTAACTGAACTGAAACATGCTGATCACTATTTAACCCCGACGCAAAATGTAACTGGACAAAAATGAGCAGCGTTTCGTTAATCAGAATACGGAATAAATAGCATCACATTTTAAGTTAATGTGAACATTTATGTTACATGCATAATGAAATAGTTTTACAAAAAATGTAACACTTCTCATTGTTAATGTGTTTTATAATATCACAATATATAACACAACGACATATATCTGATCAATGTATTGCTTTCACGTGAAAAAAAATGAATACATGCATGCTATGTATTCCCACTCCCTTTTCTTTGTCTTATTTCCTACTTATTTATTGTTATTTGTGTATTTCTTTCATTGATTTTAGCATGTACAAAATTCTCTTCTTACGATGTGTCAATATGATATTATTTTCTTTTTATTTATAAGTAACCAAAAAATAATGTTGTTTTAGTATAATGTGATATTTTTTATATTAATGAGAAAATAAATTGTCAGTTTGAATCGCCATATTTCATGTATAATGCTCAATTATCTTATCTAAGTTTGGATTTAATCTGTGCTTATTTGAAAATATGATAAGAGTTAAGGAAGAAACATTTACGTGCGTCGTAATAAACGCGTCCCTGTTTTAGTAATTAGCAGAATACGTTCATGACACTAAACAACATAACCAAAGTCTCACCATTGCACCATATTGCACAATTGCTTTAAAATTTTGAGACGTTACCATGTTTAAACTCGAGTTTCTTTTCTGAAATATTGCAACAGTCCGCCAGACAAGTACTGTATTTAGTTACAGAAGTAAGACATTGCAAGGATAGTAAATAACGTCTGAATATAGTAATTTACCACCATAGTTTATTGCGACATCGTTTGAAGATAAACAAGTACGTGGTTCGAAGCAGGCTTAGCTGTAATTGGCCAAATTTTAAAAGTATATAATCAACAGGAGAAGTAGTATTCATGGAAACAACCATCAAAGTAGTACAAACATATCTGATTTATGGAATGATTAAATTACATGCATAAATAATACCTGCAAACATGGGTCAATGCCTTGGAAAGGTCAATAGCAAAATGGACTCATCTGGTTAACGGGTATAAATAAAAGTCCTAGCCGGATTATTATCTGACAAGCACGGCAGCTTGCTCATTTGTATTTAGTTAAGCAATGGAATCCTCTGGTAGACATATACATAAGTGATGCTATGCGTAGATGTATTCGATGACTTTGCAGATGCTACAGCAGCAAATGAATAATGATAAGGTTATGACAAGAAGGGGGATAAGTACAAGCGCCTTCTTCCGTTTAAGGCTACAGGTTTCACTTATCAATAGCCTCCCCTTAGTGACGGTAGGATTAATACGCCCAAGAAATAAGAGCTGTGTAAATCGGTTGGGCATTATTTTTCTTGAAAAACTTCAATGGTCATATTTCTTTATACATATGAGAACATTGGAACATTCTCATGAGTTCTGCCAAGTTTGGATGACAGTCGATACTGTTGAATGGAGATATAACAGTTTAAATATGAGTAGTGATACACTGCCACAAATGGGCAGAATTGTCAAAAATGAAGGGATGTTCCTAAACATCAAAATTGTGAAAAATCCACCTGGTCAACCCTATGTTCTTTCTTGCATATTTTTACTAACAGAGGGCGTTTTATTAAAACAAGACACTTTATAACCATTGGCAATGTGTTTAGTGTTCCAGAAGCGCATGTCTCTATATGTAGAACAGTATAAAATTAATTGGTGTGTGAGACGTCTAGGAGGCATTCGCCATCATTTTGTCTACAGAACATCCAGCCAACAGTAAAGTGGTCAACCACGAAACCAATCGTGAAACAGCGGGTATTTCCGTATCCTCCGTATTATACACCTCGTGTATAGCTCAAGAATATACCAACGCTATTCGCTTGAAAAGTAACAAATTATGTATCAGTCATTAAGTTGAATATATGGCGTTATTATATCGATAGTTTTATTTATACACTCGATATGGGTCATGTTGATAGGGAAATTTAAAATATCAGTCTTGATTAACCAACGTTTATATTTTCAACGTACATGTTTATAGGTGTAACCCCACCATTGATTTTTGTTCTTTATTCTATAGTAAATAATAAAAGTTTGAAGGCTTGTCATTCATAGAGGGACCCAAATGAAAGAAGTGAAACTTACATATTCCTGTTTGCAAACCTCTGCACTACCAAATTATGATGAAAAAAGTGGGGGTCATGTGTCATATAAGAGATTTTTTTATGTCAAGTGTAAACACCGTTGAAAAAACGGAAGTAAACTTCCAAAATATTGTATTCATACCCCCCATCTCAAAAACTTTTTTTCTTCTTCTAGATTCACAATTCAAACATGACAATGCTTCTGAAATGTTCCAAATAGGTTAACAATGCCAACAAAACCAAAAAATGACAATAAAAAATGTGAATATGCATTTTAAGAGAAAAAGAAACTAGGATTATTTATGGCAGCCATCATGCGACTACCCCACGGAAGCACTTCTTGTTTTGCAATGGTGGCACTATGCCTATGAGGTTGCATAAGGGGGCCGCTATTTTATGTTATCATGTGACTGAGAGTAGTTCCAAAATGGCGCCTTATTATGTCAGAGGTATATTGCGTAGCATAAAGGCCGATGTGATCAGATTGCCACGAAACATGCGGTAAGTTACAGAATTAAAAGACCAAAACCCCTTTTGATAAATGTCTGTGGAACAACATTGATAATCACTGGAGCAGACGAACAGAAACGCAAAATATCCGAATAATAACCAGGTGAATATTGGTCATTTAAACTTAATCTTCTTTATGAAATTATATATTATATATGAATAAATAAGAAAAAGAGATCGGGTAGACTAAACCTCTGAATGTATTGCACGGATCATGTCTAATTCAAATATGTACGCTAATAACGATTTTAAATACATGTTTTTGGCAGAAAATAGTGATTTGCAGATATGATCCGAATGTTTTATGGCAAATATCACAATTATATCAGGTTTTTTTCTTTCTAAAAAGGTTATATAACTTACTGATTATACCGCTTTCATTTCCCCAGAACAAAACAAAAGATCTGAAACGTAAATTGTGTACACGTCAATGAAAATATATCACGTCTCATAACACGCTTTTTTTCATGCGATTGAATTTGAAAATAGCATGTTAAGTATTTGTTACCCCTATAGTTTGTCATTTTGTAATGGATTTGGAGACTTGAAATATCTCTAAACGTCTGGCGCATGATGATATATTTGGTTTTTAAGAAAATGAGATAGCATTACCACAACTGAATCAATGGACTTTGTTGTAAACTACAGCTTGTCTCATGTTTCAGCAAAATATTCAAGTATAGACTTGTGTGTTTGAATATTTAGCGTCATTTTATGACGCCTATGGCTAACAGACGAGCAATTAATCCAAAAACTATTACCTTGAATCCTGGGAACGTTAACAAGTACTCGAGCACTCCCCATCTCCGCAAGTAACTGACAATTTCCGACTTGATTCAGCGGCGAGAAACGTGTGGCAATGAGACACAATGCCGAAAAGCAATCATCACGAAAGACTGTTGTCGGGCAGGAATTTCGAACTCACGATAACTGGTTTGATAGCGAGACGTGCTACCGACTGAACGCACCGGTGTCGCGTTAGATTCACACGCACTACGGAAAGTCCACGCTTATATAATAATAATTATATAATAATGCTTGTTTATCTGGTGTTTCTTTAAGTTATGTATTGCTATTTAAATGATTTTTTTCATAATACCTTAACTTCAAATTGGTAAAGGTTAAAAGAAATATTTCGTCCAATAAAATATTTAAAAACGCATTCAAAATCGATCAGTATTTACAAAATGAGTGGTTTTATCGTCAATATGTTCTTTTTTGAAACCTTAATTCTCGAAAGTTGCTCAGGAAAGAAACAAGAAAACCTGGCAAAACTCATTTGATATAATACATTTTCAATCGGTCATATTGTCAAAGTTATCAATATAAGTTTTGTTAGAAAAGAAATCATCCAAAATTTACTCATTTCCAAGCAATGTATATTTTTCGGCGTCAAATGGTTCATTTCAAAACCTTAATTCACGAAAGATATCAAAAATACCAATATGAATTCCTCACAATAACCATTTGGTATAATATATTTTCAATCGGCGATACTTTTAAAGTTATCATAATAAGCTTAGTTTGAGAAATGTTCCTCCAAAATGGAGCCATTTCCGAAAATCAACATATCGTCGCCATTGCTTCTACGCGTGCACCGTTCAGAAAGATTTGGACCCTAATAAACACTGTTAGTTATTTTATTTTATTTCATGATCTTTAAGAATTGCAAGTTTGATATATCATTTAACAGTAAACACAATTATATATATATTTCATTGTGTTTTGAGGGAAATATAAGTGATTAAATCCAGGCAATTGTCTCACAATATTTTGCCTCGCTTTCGAAAATTCAATCGTTAATTTGTCAACACATGAGAAAATCAAGTGACGCGAATGAAAATAAAGTATTAAACAAGGAATTGAATGTCGTGTTAGGATGTTGAGTATGTATTATATAGATTAGAAAATCTAGTGCCCAGTAAAGCAATCTATAGTTGAGTTAGTATGTCATGTAGCGAGTGAGAAAATTAAGTGCCGCATATGAAAATATAGTGTAAAATAAAATAATTGTATGTTGAGTTAGGATGTTGAGTATAAATAGATTCAAACATTTAGTGCCCAGTAAAAAAATCTATAGTCGAGTAAGGATATTGTGTATCTAGTGCCCATTAAGAAATATCAATAGTTGTTTAAGGATGTTATGTATCGAGTGAGAAAATCTAGTGTTGTGTATGAAAATATAGTGTAAAATAAGTAATTAAATGTTGTATAAGCATGTTGATTTTGTATAGATTAGAAAATCTCGTGCCCAGTAAGAAAAATCTATAGTTGAGTAAGGATGTTATGTAGAGAGTGTGACAATTTAGTGTCGCGTATGAAAATATAGTGTCAAATAAAGTAATTGTATGTTGAGTATATATAGATTCAACAATTTAGTGCCCATTAAAATATCTATAGTCGAGTAAGGATGTTGTGTATCGAGTGAAATAATCGACTGTCGCATATGAAAATATAGTGTCAAACAATGAAATTGAATGTCATGCTAAGATGTTGAATATATATAGATTAGAAAATTTAGTGCCCAGTAAGAAAGATCTTTCGTCCAGTAAGGATGTTGTATATCGAATGAGAAAATCTAGGGTCGCGTATGAAAATATAGTGTCAAATAAGGAAATTGGATACTGTTTAAGGAGGTTGATTATATATAGATTAGAACATCTAGTGCCTAGTAAAAACATTCTACAGTTGAGTAAGGATGTTGTGTATTAAATGAGAAAATCTAGCGTCGCGTATGATAATATAGTGTCAAATAAGGAAATTGAATGTCATTAAAGGATGTTGAGTATATATGGAATAAAAAATCTAGTGCCCAGTAAGAAAATTCTATATTAGAGTAAGGATGTTGTGTATCGAGTGAAAAAAAGTAGTGTCGCGTATAAAAACATAGTGTCATATAAGGAAAATGAATGTCGTTTAAGCATGTAAAGTATATATAGAAAAATCTATAGTCGATTAAGTATGTTGTGTATCAAGTGAGAAAAGGTACGAAACTTGCGCTTATCATGCAATTGGTGCTTGTCATGCGTAATTTAAGTACTAAACAAATGTAATGTTCTTATCATGCAGGTAATTTGTCCTGTATAAAATAGGTAAAACCGTGTGCTTATTATGCAATTGGTGCTTGTCTTGTGTAATTTAGGCACCAAAGGGGTATTTCTCATGGCGTTAGTGCCTGTCTTGCGTATATTCTGCACCAAACGTGTGGTTCTCCTGCAATTGATGCTTGTCTTGTGTAATTTAAGTACCGAACACGTGCTTATCATGCAGCTAGGGCTTGTCTTTTGTAATTTAGGTACCTAACGTGTGGTTTTCTATGTTGTTTGTGCTTGTCTTGTGTAATATAGGTACCAAACGTGTGCATATCATGTCGTTGGTGACTGTCTTTGGTATTTTAGGTATCAAACGTGTGGTTCTCGTATGCGGTTGTTGCCTGTCTAGTGTAATTTAAGTACCATACACGTGCTTATCATGTAGGTACGGCTTGTCGTGTGCAATTTAAACATCAAACGTGTGGTTATCATGCCGTTAGTGCTTTAATTGTGTTATTGTAACCAGGGCCCAGTTGTTCAAAGCTTGGTTAGCTTAACCCGGGGTTAAGTGAAATTTTGTAACTTCAATATTTTCTATACTTAATGATTGTACGGCAATTAAAATGTATTTTTAGAAACAATATGGCATATTTTCATAATGTTCAATAAAATAATCACCTAAAAAGTTGTATATCTAAAAATATTGTGATTTGAAAATTTCGCTTAACCCAGGGTTAAGCTAACCAAGCTTTGAACAACTAGGCCCAGACGTGTAGTTCTCATGCCGTTGGTACATGTCTTGTCTATTTTATGTATCAAACGTGTGGTTCTCATGCCGTTGGTGCTTAATTGTGTTATTTGGTACCAGACGTGTGGTTCTCATGGCGTTGGTACCTGTCTTGTGTATTTTTTATGTAGCAAACGTGTGGTTCGCATGCATTTGGGGCTTTTCTTATGTACAAAATAAACAAGTTCCCATGCTATTGGTGCTTTAATCGTCTTGTTTGGGTACCAAACGAGTGCATATCATGGAGTTGGTACCTGTCTTTTGTAATTTAAGTACCAATCACTTGTCACGTGCTTATCATGCGTATTTTTATATATTGTATAATTCAGGCACTAAACGTGTGGTTCTCATATGCCTTAAATGCCTGTTTTGTGTAAACATCTCCGATTTTAGTAAATTGTCTATGTTTTTTAACACATCATTCCCTAACTAAATCTACCAATACGGTCCGTGTTATATTGCAACTTGGACTATTTTTTTGATTTAAACAAAGATAACAAGACTGAAAAGAAAAAGAGAACGAAGTAAGGAGGACGGAAAGAATAAGAAGAATGAAGTATGAAAAGAAAGGAAAATAAGAATGAGGTAAGAAACGATAGGAAACAATATTTAAGTAAGATGAAAAGGAAAACAAGTATGAAGTAAGGATGGAAAGGTTAAGAAGAATGAAGCATGAAAACAAAAATGAAGTAAGAAAGAATAGGAAAACAAGAAAGAAGTAAGGTTCGAAAGGAAAACAAGAATGAAGAATACAAGAATGAAGTAAGGGCGGAATGAAAAAAATACAAGAATGAAGTTTGAACTAAGTATACCAAATTGAAGTTTAAAAAATAAAGCAAGTATGAAAAGAATGTAGTATGAGTATTGTAAGCTAAGAAATTTAATGAAAATAAAAGTAAGTGCAGAAGTATATGAGAATGTGTAAGAATATAGGAAAGGCGCTTAATCCTCCACGACCGGTGATTAAGCAATTGTAAGAATACAACCGTTGTTTGGTCGACCCCATGGATGGGGATTTATAAACAAGGGGTTATTCACCTAACTGGTAAACCGCCGCGATATAAAGTAACGATAGACAAACATATATTAAGATCTTTTATATACCTAAGATAAAACTTTTATCATGTTACAAACATTTGCATACCATGATTATTATTAAATGATATTCGTCATTATATAAATGAATAAATATTTCATCTGTTGTTATATTTTTCACATTTTTAGTTTCACCATAATACTTAATTTGTTTATTTATTTTAAAAGAAAAAGGGACATAATATGTGGTTTATTGGAATAGCTATTAATAGCATTGATTATCCATTGCCAAAGGCATCTTCACAGGTTTCGTCGCGATCTGTTGACGACCACATGTGATTGAGAAGCAATACATATAGATGTACATAGGTACATTTTGTCTTTGCAATAAGTTATCTTGTCTAGTTGGTTCAAAGTTACATGTCATCAAATGGGATGTAACCAGTCTGGGAATAACAGAATCGTCAAGTGTTACACAAACCGTTTCGTCAAAAACAAGTGATACATATGTTTTGATTGTCCGTTTACAGATTTGACACAGTTAGAATTTTGCCTCTCCAGTGTAATAATTAGCTCTGCTTTCTTCGAATCATCGAACTGATATAGTGTTGCTTGCGAATAAATGTTGCTTAAGCCGGTATTAGTGTAAGTGAGGAATGTTACACGTTTCATATGAATTACTATAAAGTGACTACTACCTTCTAAATCCAAATAATATGTTCAAGAACGAGGACAAGTCCTAGACTGCTTGTCATCAATTTAACAGAAAGGAGTATTAGGGTCGCTTTTATTTATTATTTTTGAATTTTAACCGCTTGATTTGTCAGGTTATCAATTTACAAGAGGCGGTTCTACCATAATCACCACTACTGCTACTATTACTACTATTACTTCAACAACCACAACTACTATTAATACTACTACTACTACTAATACTACTACTTCTACTTCTACTACTACTACTACTACTACTACTACTACTACTACTTCTTCTTCTTCTTCTTCTTCTACTACTATTACCACTACTGCTACTACCAACACCACAACTACTATTACTACTACTACTACTACTACTACTACTACTACTACTATTACTACTACTTTTACTACTACTACTACTACTACTACTTCTACTACTACTACTAATACTACTACTACTACTGCTACTACCACCACCAACACGACTACTACTACTACTACTACTACTACTACTACTACTACTATTACTACAACAACTAATACTGCTACCACCATCACCACTTCTACTACTAATACTAGTAGTACTACTACTTCTACTACTACTACTACTACTACTACTACTACTACTACTACTACTACTACTACTACTACTGTTCTGCTGCTGCTGCTGCTGCTGCTGCTACTACTACTACTATTACTACTACTACTACTACTATTACCAATACCACCACTACTACTACGACCACCACCACCACCACCACCACAACCACTACTACTACCACTACACCACCACTACTATTACTACTATTACTACTACTTCTACTACTACTACTACTACAACAACAATTACTATTATTACTTCTACTGCTATTTCAACTTCTACTACAACCACCACGATCACCACAACTACTACTACTACTACTACCACCACCACCAAAACTACTACTACTACTACTACAACCACCACGATCACCACAACTACTACTACTACTACCACCACCACCACAACTACTACTTCTACTACTACTACCACCACCACCACAACTACTACTACTACTACTACTACTACTACTACTACCATCACCACTACTACTACTAGTTTTACTACAACTACTACTAATACTGCTACTTGCAATACTACTATTACCACCACAATCACCACTACTGCGACTACTACTTCTATTACCACCATAACCACCACCACTAGTACAACTATTACTACCACAACCACCACCACCACCACCACCACCACCACTACTACTACTACTATTACTACCACTAATACTACTACTACTTATTCTACTACTACTACTACGATTATTACTACTAATAATACCACCGCCACCTACACCACCACCATCACTACTACTACTACTACTACTACTTTTACTACCACTAATACTACTACTACTACTTTTCTACTACTACCACTACTACAACAACAACTACTACTACTACAATCACCACCACCACTACCACCACCGCCACTACTACTACTACTACTACTACTACTACTTCTGCTACAACTACTACTACTACTACTACTACTACTACTACTACTACTACTAACTGCACCACACCACCACCACCACCACCACCACCACTACTACAGCTACTACTTATACAATCACCACCACCACGACCACCACGACCACCACGACCATTACTACTACAACTTCTACTACTACTCCAATCACCACCACTACTACTACTACTACTACTACTACTACTACTACTACTACTTCTACTGCTGCTGCTGCTGCTGCTGCTGCTACTACTATTACTACTACTACTACTACTACTTCTTTTACTACTATTACTACTATTACTACCACCGCCGCCGCCGCCACTATTACTATTACTACTAACATCACCACTGATAATACATATGGTTCTCATGTAATTTAGATACTAAACGTGTTGATCTTACGCCGTTGGTGCCCATCTTGTTTAATCAGATACCAAACGTGTGCTAATCATGCAGTACTGTTTAGTTTAGTACCAAACGTGTGGATGTTACTTCGTTGGTGCTTATCATGCAGTTGGTGCTTGTCGTGTGAAATGTTGGTACCAAACGCGTGTTTCTCATGTCGTTGGTGCTTGTGTGTAATTTACGTACTAAACGTTTGGTTCTCATATCGTTGGTGCCTCTCTTGATTTTTTAGGTACCAAACTCGTGGTTCTCATGCCGTTGATGCTTTTCGTTTGTAATTTGCGTACTAAACGTGTTACTCTCATGCCATTTATCCTTTAATTTTGTAACTTAGGTACCAAACGTTTGCTTATCATGCAGTCTGTGCTTGTTTTATGTAATGTAGGTACCAAACGTGTGGTTCTCATTCCGTTGGTGCTTTTGTTGTGTAATTTTGGTACCAAGTGCTTGGTTCTCAAGTAGTTGCTTCTTGTCTTGTGTTATTTAAGTACCAAACACGTGCTTATCATGCAGAAAGCGCATGTCTTATGTAATAAAGGTACCAAACGTTGTATACTCGTCATTAATACGTGTGCATATCATGCTGTTGGTAATTGTCTCGTTTAGTGTCAAACACGTTAACCATACAAGTAGAAATAAATTAATTATCGGAGTAGAGTCGTAGAGCGTTTGGTCCAGTGTCCTTGAGAAAGACTTTTTTATCTGAGAGAGAGAGAGAGAGAGAGAGAGAGAGAGAGAGCGAGCGAGCGAGCGAGAGAGAGAGAGAGAGAGAGAGAGAGGGGGTTTGAGATAAGAGAGGAGTTTGAGATAGGAGTTTGAGAGAGAGAGAGAGAGAGAGAGAGAGAGAGAGAGAGAGAGAGAGAGATGTAGAAAGAGTAAAGAATAACATAACTGTAAAAAAAAACGATAACAAAAAGAAGAAAATGGAGTAACGAAATAGGGATAGTTGAGAAGGTATCGGGACAAACGCCCCTTGAACAATAGCCCCTTGGTCAAAAATTACACGTGGACAAAAAGCCCCTTGGTGCATCAATACAATAAACAATTCATAAACATATTAAAAAAAAATCCCAGTTATTATATGTACATGAATATGACTACTATATATTCACTTCAGATCAATTCAATTTTCTTATTCTGACAGCACAATCGTCATAAATATTAATATGTCATTTAATAAAATGTTAACATATATCATGGACATGTTCACCTGTTCAGACTAAGAATGTTATACCTCGCACACAATAACCTGACCTCTAACACGAAATAGGTGCGAAAAGGGCACCCCTTGTTATCATAACAAAATTCTTCAACCGGGATAAGGGGTCATAAAGTCACAATCCCCAATTTTTATGACCATAATTTACACATGTATACGGAATGGAAATAATAAATTGCAAGAAATATTATTACATGCAACTTTATTTTGATAAGAAATGTTTCTAAGTTTAAGTAAATACAAAATACCAAGTACCAAGTGTTTATGAAATAAGAAGGCACTTAGTACCTTTTTGCATCAGTGGGGCGTTGTGTACTGTTAATGAATCTAAATATATTAGTGACAAGGATAAATAAATGAGTGAGTGAGTGAGTGAGTGAGTGAGTGAGTGAGTGAGTGAGTGAGTGAGTGAGTGAGTGAGTGAGTGAGTGAGTGAGTGAGTGAGTGAGTGAGTGAGTGAGTGAGTGAGTGAGTGAATGAATGAATGAATGAATGAATGAATGAATGAATGAATGAATGAATGAATGAATGAATGAATGAAAAATGTAGCAGTATGCTGTAACGAGTATAAAGTTATTTAACTGACTTAGAAGTAGTGATTGATATTATAAGCGCCACAGCTAATTCTTGTTTCCGTGACGCGTGGTATGCAACCCGCATAATGCTTTAAATTTATGCTTATTTTTCTTAATTTATTCGCATTTACAAATTTTTAAATTTTCTTTTGATTTTGTAAGAACACGGCCCACCAATCGTTCATTGTTTCAATTATAACTTGATTTGTGTAGTTTACATTTTTAATAAAAGATGAAGCCTATTTTGTAATTTACATAAATGATATGTTGTTCATCATGTTTTTATATCTATGTTATTTAACATCTAATTTTTGTATTTTACTAAAGTTAATAACGCTGTTTTCTTTTATTTTTATACTTTGCTAATCCAATTATACGTTTATCATTCATATTGTTAAATCAGCGATTTCACTAGCTACTACAATACTGTATGAAATGGTTGTGGGTATTTTCCGCCGTTTTGTGAAAGAATGCCCGTGAATAAATGCTTAATTCTCCGTAGTTACGCCAGTTTCTATTAATATGTTAACATCATTCGATCAGGTAATAGTTCAGATTTCGATCGGTATATGTTTCACTGAAATGAAAGTTATTAATTTAGTAAAAATTGTGTTTAACCGCGATTCACTGTTGGTGATTTTCCTTCTCTTATAGCGGTTAATAATACGTATATTTTCTATTGTCATAAGTGTACGTTTTAAGAGTAAAATAACACTCCAGTGGGTTTTTTTGCCAGTTCAACATATGTTTAAACAAAGACACGCGTTTTCAAATGATTAATAACCTTTAAACAAATAGAATTATTCGATTCAAAACAGTAACAAATGCGTGTGATTTTTCCGCGTGTGAAACTCATGACCCCACGGCAGATCCACACGCGTGGACTATCGGAAGTGCGTGTGAATCTAACGTGACACCGGGGCCGGTTTTGGTATATACGTATACACTTAAAACATTGATTTATAACTTCGATAAAAGAAAAGTCTGGTCATGAAATAAGTATAACATGTGAATAAAGTTTTTCTTATATTAACATTCATATAAAACATAGTCAATTGAAGGAATAACAAATGTAATTTATAAAACATAAAATGTTAAAGGGCAACACACACAATTTAAATGATCATCATCAATTTCATATATTTATGGCATTTCTAAAGATAAAATTTTTAAGAAAATTCGTTTGATAAATTTAGATAAGAAATTTAAGAAAAATATCGCAAGAACGATTTGTTTACACTATGCACATGCAATGAATGTTAATAACTGCATGGTAACTGGACAAGAAGCTTGAAAAGGTGCAGGAAGTAAATTATTTTTGTACTCCGCGTTGCATTGTTATACAACCTGTTTTGAACGCTCGAGTGATTCGAGATTACATATAAATATAGATTTTTAGCGGAAAGTTCTAGCGATTCACTCTGAGCGACGACATTAAAGAAATTTAAATTCAATGCTCGAAATTACAGAGAAATATAATTGTTAAATGTATTTCATTTACATAGCAATATGAAACAGCAATGTGATAAATGTCATTTATCAAGTTATTATGCAGGTGTATTGTTCATAAAAGATTTTCAAGAATGAAGCTCGACATTCAGTGGTAAAAGACATTTGATAAACGGGCACAAGTTTCCAGAGTTTATAGTAGAACTAACTATCCCCGCCGCTTGACTGTGACGTTCCAGCATATTAGTATAGACTGCATAACGCACTCTCTCCGCCTGCCAGTGACATTCCTGCACATTAACATAGACTGTAGAACGAACTATCCCTGCCGCTTGACTGTGACGTTCCAGCATATTAGCATAGACTGCATAACGGACTCTCCTCGCTTGACTCTGACGTTCCAGCATATTAGCATAGACTGCAAAACGGACTCTCTCCGTTTGACTCTGACGTTCCAGCACATTAGCATAGACTGTAGAACGGACTCTCCTCGCTTGACTTTGACGTTCCGGCACATTAGCATAGGCTGTAGAACGGACTCTCCTCGCTTGACTCTGACGTTCCAGCATATTAGCATAGACTGCATAACGGACTTTCTTCGTTTGACTGTGATGTCCAGCACATTAGCATAGGCTGAAGAACGGACTCTCCTCGCTTGACTTTGACGTTCCTGCACATTGGCATAGACTGTAGAACGGACGCTCCTCGCTTCACTGTGACGTTCCAGCACATTAGCATAGACCGTAGAACGGACTCTCCTCGCTTGACTGGGATGTTCCAGCACATTAGCATAGACTGTAGAACGGACTCAACTCGCTTGACTTTGACGTTCCTGCACATTAGCATAGACTGTAGAATGGACTCTCCTCGCTTGACTGTGACGTTCCTGCACATTAGCTTAGACTGTAGAACGGACTCTTTCCGCCTGACGGTGACGTTCCTGCACATAAGCATAGACTGTAGAACGGACTCTCCTCGCTTGGCTGTGACGTTTCAGCACATTATCATAGACTGTAGAACGGACTCTCTTCGCCTGACGGTGACGTTCCTGCACATTAGCAAAGACTGTAGAACGGACTCTCTCCACCTGACGGTGACGTTCCAGCACATTAGCATAGACTGAAGAACGGTCTCTTCTCGCTTGACTGTGACGTTCCTGCACATTAGCATAGACTGTAGAACGGACTCTCTTCGCTTGACTGTGACATTCCTGCACATTAGCATAGACCGTAGAACGGATTCTCTCCGCCTGACGGTGACGTTCATGCACATTAGCATAGACTGTAGAACAGACTCTCCTCGCTTGACTGTGACGTTCCAGAACATTAGCATAGACTGTAGAACGGACTCTCCTCGCTTGACTGTGACGTTCCTGCACATTAGCATAGACTGTAGAACGGACTCTCCTCGCTTGACTGTGACATTCCAGCAGATTAGCATAGACTGTAGAACGGACTCTCCTCGCTTGACTGTGACATTCCAGCACATTAGCATAGACTGTAGAACGGACTCTCTCCGCCTGACGGTGACGTTCCAGCACATTAGCATAGACTGAAGAACGGTCTCTCCTCACATGACTGTGACGTTCCTGCACATTAGCATAGACTGTAGAACGGACTCTCCTCGCTTGACTGTGACGTTCCAGCACATTAGCATAGACTGCATAACGGACTCTCTCCGCCTGACGGTGACGTTCCTGCACATTGACATAGGCTGTAGAACGGACTCTCTTCGCCTGACTGTGACGTTCCGGCAAATTGGCATGCATAGACTGTAAAACGGACTCTCTTCGCCTGACTGTGACGTTCTGGCACATTGGCATAGACTGTAGAACGGACTCTCCTCGCTTGATTGTGACGTTCCTACACATTAGCATAGACTGTAGAACGTACTATCTCCGCCTGACGGTGACGTTCAAGCACATTAGCATAGACTGTAGAACGGACAGAAGAAGGCGCTCCGTTGGTTGAATACACCCTTTATTCTAATAGAAGAATGTTTTCCGTTGGTTGAATACACTGTCGATTGTGGTAGAAGAAGGCGCTCCGTTGGTTGAATACACCGTCGATTCTGGTAGAAGAAGGCTCTCCGTTGGTTGAATACACTGTCGATTCTGGTAAAAGAAGGCTCTCCGTTGGTTGAATACACCGTCGAATTGGTAGAAGAAGGCTCTCCGTTGGTTGAATACACCTTCGAATTGGTAGAAGAAGGCTCTCCGTTGGTGAATACACTGTCAATTCTGGTAGAAGAAGGCTCTCCATTGGTTGAATACACTGTCGATTATGGTAGAAGAAGGCTCTCCGTTGGTAGAATACACCGTTGAATTGGTAGAAGAAGGCTCTCCATTGGTAGAATACACCGTCGAATTGGTAGAAAAAGGCTCTCCGTCGGTTGAATACACTGTCGAATTGGTAGAAGAAGGCTCTCCATTGGTTGAATACACTGTCGATTCTGGTAGAAGAATGCTCTCCGTTGGTTGAATACACCGTCGATTCTGGTAGAAGAATGCTCTCCGTTGGTGAATACACTGTCAATTCTGGTAGAAGAAGGCTCTCCACTGGTTGAATACACTGTCGATTATGGTAGAAGAAGGCTCTCCGTTGGTAGAATACACCGTCGAATTGGTAGAAGAAGGCTCTCCGTTGGTTGAATACACCGTCGAATTGGTAGAAGAAGGATCTCCGTTGGTTGAATACACCATCGAATTTGTAGAAGAAGGCTCTCCGTTGGTGAATACACTGTCGATTCTGGTAAAAGAAGGCTCTCCGATGGTAGAATACACCGTCGAATTGGTAGAAGAAGGCTCTCCATTGGTTGAATACACCGTCGAATTGGTAGAAGAAGGCTCTCCGTCGGTTGAATACACTGTCGATTCTGGTAGAAGAAGGCTCTCCATTGGTTGAATACACTGTTGATTCTGGTAGAAGAATGCTCTCCGTTGGTTGAATACACCGTCGATTCTGGTAGAAGAAGGCTCTCCGTTGGTTGAATACACCGTCGATTCTGGTAGAAGAATGCTCTCCGTTGGTTGAATACACCGTCGATTCTGGTAGAACAAGGCTCTCCGTTGGTTGAATACACCGTCGCTTAGTCGTGAATATGTCGTTATTTACTGTGCTGTTGATTGTTGAACTGCTGTTTAAGTCTTTGCATCGAAACACTCATTTTTATGGTCACTTTAAACGCATGAAGCAATTATATTTTAAAATAGATGTCTCCACCATTCATGAATGTAGAGACATCCGCGGTTGAAAAGACCGCTCACATGTCATCTATCAAACATTTTGATTCACAATAATCTTCATTTTTACCCACTTTGAAGGCAGGAATGGAGTTGCATGCATCCCTGTAGTCGCTTGAAGAGTGAATGGTATAAAACGAACACTCCTCGCTTGGGTCCATGACATAGCAGTGAGATCTGAGCATGTTGATTGATCAGTTGATTTAGCGAAAGTATGATGACGTCATAGTTTGGTTAACAGTTAAAGAACTATCAATTGTGGTATACGCATCCCTGCTTGATGACGTCACAGTTTGGTCAGCGTTAAAGTAATATTAATTGTGGTATTAGCATCCCTGTTTGATGACGTCACAGTTTGGAATGATAAAGTACTAACACTTGTGGTATAGGCATCTATGCTTGATGACGCCACAGTTTGGTATGCGTTAAAGTACTATAAATTGTGGTATACGCATCCCTGCTTGATGACGCCACAGTTTGGAATGATAAAGTACTAACAAGTGTGGTATATGCATCCCTGCTTGATGACGCCACAGTTTGGTAAGCGTTAAAGTACTATAAATTGTGGTATACGCATCCCTGCTTAATGACGCCACAGTTTGGAATGATAAAGTTCTAACAAGTGTGGTATAGGCATCCCTGCTTGATGACGCCACAGTTTGGAATGATAAAGTACTACCAAGTGTGGTATATGCATCCCTGCTTGATGACGCCACAGTTTGGTAAGCGTTAAAGTACCATAAATTGTGGTATACGCATCCCTGCTTGATGACGTCACAGTTTGGAATGATAAAGTTCTAACAAGTGTGGTATAGGCATCCCTGCTTGATGACGCCACAGTTTGGTAAGCGTTAAAGTACTATAAATTGTGGTATACGCATCCCTGCTTGATGACGTCACAGTTTGGAATGATAAAGTTCTAACAAGTGTGGTATAGGCATCCCTGCTTGATGACGCCACAGTTTGGTAAGCGTTAAAGTACTATAAATTGTGGTATACGCATCCCTGCTTGATGACGTCACAGTTTGGAATGATAAAGTTCTAACAAGTGTGGTATAGGCATCCCTGCTTGATGACGCCACAGTTTGGTAAGCGTTAAAGTACTATAAATTGAGGTATACGCATCCCTGCTTGATGACGCCACAGTTTGGTAAGCGTTAAAGTACTATAAATTGTGGTATATGCATCCCTGCTTGATGACGCCACAGTTTGGTAAGCGTTAAAGTACTATAAATTGTGGTATACGCATCCCTGCTTAATGACGCCACAGTTTGGAATGATAAAGTTCTAACAAGTGTGGTATAGGCATCCCTGCTTGATGACGCCACAGTTTGGTAAGCGTTAAAGTACTATAAATTGTGGTATACACATCCCTGCTTGATGACGTCACAGTTTGGAATGATAAAGTTCTAACAAGTATGGTATAGGCATCCCTGCTTGATGACGCCACAGTTTGGTAAGCGTTAAAGTACTATAAATTGTGGTATACACATCCCTGCTTGATGACGTCACAGTTTGGAATGATAAAGTACTAACAAGTGTGGTATATGCATCCCTGCTTGATGACGCCACAGTTTGGTAAGCGTTTAAGTACTATAAATTGTGGTATACGCATCCCTGCTTGATGACGTCACAGTTTGGAATGATAAAGTTCTAACAAGTGTGGTATAGGCATCCCTGCTTGATGACGCCACAGTTTGGTAAGCGTTAAAGTACTATAAATTGTGGTATACACATCCCTGCTTGATGACGTCACAGTTTGGAATGATAAAGTTCTAACAAGTGTGGTATAGGCATCCCTGCTTGATGACGCCACAGTTTGGTAAGCGTTAAAGTACTATAAATTGTGGTATACACATCCCTGCTTGATGACGTCACAGTTTGGAATGATAAAGTACTAACAAGTGTGGTATATGCATCCCTGCTTGATGACGCCACAGTTTGGTAAGCGTTAAAGTACTATAAATTGTGGTATACGCATCCCTGCTTAATGACGCCACAGTTTGGAATGATAAAGTTCTAACAAGTGTGGTATAGGCATCCCTGCTTGATGACGCCACAGTTTGGTAAGCGTTAAAGTACTATAAATTGTGATATACACATCCCTGCTTGATGACGTCACAGTTTGGAATGATAAAGTACTAACAAGTGTGGTATAGGCATCCCTGCTTGATGACGCCACAGTTTGGTAAGCGTTAAAGTACTATCAGTTGTGGTATACGCATCCCTGCTTGATGACGCCACAGTTTGGAATGATAAAGTACTAACAAGTGTGGTATAGGCATCCCTGCTTGATGACGCCACAGTTTGGTAAGCGTTTAAGTACTATAAATTGTGGTATACGCATCCCTGCTTGATGACGTCACAGTTTGGAATGATAAAGTACTAACAAGTGTGGTATAGGCATCCCTGCTTGATGACGCCACAGTTTGGTAAGCGTTAAAGTACTATAAATTGTGGTATACGCATCCCTGCTTGATGACGCCACAGTTTGGAATGATAAAATACTAACAAGTGTGGTATAGGCATCCCTGCTTGATGACGCCACAGTTTGGTAAGCGTTAAAGTACTATAAATTGTGGTATAAGCATCCCTGCTTGATGACGTCACAGTTTGGAATGATAAAGTACTAACAAGTGTGGTATAGGCATCCCTGCTTGATGGCGCCATAGTTTGGTAAGCGTTAAAGTACTATAAATTGTGGTATACGCATCCCTGCTTGATGACGCCACAGTTTGGAATGATAAAGTACTAACAAGTGTGGTATATGCATCCCTGCTTGATGACGCCACAGTTTGGTAAGCGTTAAAGTACTGTTAATTGTGGTATACGTATCCCTGCTTGAGGACGCCACAGTATGGTAAGCGTTAAAGTACTATCAATTGTGGTATACGTAACCCTGCTTGATAACGTCACAGTTTGGTAAACGTTAAAGTACTATTAATTGTGGTAAACACATTCCTGCTTGATGACGCCACAATTTGGTAAGCATTAAAGTACTTCCAATTGTGATTTACGTATCGCTGCTTAATGACGCCACAATTTGGTAAACGCTAAAGTACTACATGTATCAATTGTGGTATACGCATCCCTGCTTGATGACGTCACAGTTTGGTAAGCGTTAAAGTACTATCAATTGTGGTATACGCATCCCTGCTTGCTGAAGCCACAGTTTGGTAAGCGTTAAAGTACTATCAATTGTGGTATACGCATCCCTGCTTGATGACGCCACATTTTGGTAAGCGTTAAAGTACTACCAATTGTGGTATACACATTCTTGCTTGATGACACCACAGTTTGGTGAGCGTTAAAGTACTATCAATTGTCGTATACGCATCCCTGCTTGAAGACGCCACATTTTGGTAAGCGTTAAAGTACTATCAATTGTGGTATATGCATCCCTGCTTGATGACGCCACATTTTGGTAAGCTTTAAAGTATTACCAATTGTGGTATACGTATCCCTGCTTGATAACGTCACAGTTTGGTAAACGTTAAAGTACTATCAATTGTGGTATACTTATCCCTGCTTGATGACGCTACAGTTGGGTAAATTTTAAAGTACTGTTAATTGTGGTATGCGTATCCCTGCTTGATGACGTCACAGTTTAGTAAGCGTAAAAGTACTATTAATTGTGGTATACGCATCCCCGTTTCATGACGCCACAGTTGGTGAAATGTTAAAGTACTGTTAATTGTGGTATGTGTATCACTGCGTGATGACGTCACAGTTTGGTAAGCGTTCAAGTACTATCAATTGTGGTATACGCATCCCTGCATGATGACACCACAGTTGGGTAAATGTTAAAGTACTGTTAATTGTGGTATGCGTATCCCTGCTTGATGACGTCACAGTTTGGTAAGCCTTAAATTACTATTTATTGTGGTATACGCATTCCAGTTTGATGACGCCACAGTTGGGGAAATGTTAAAGTACTTTTAATTGTGGTATGTGTATCACTGCTTGATGACGTCACAGTTTGGTAAGCGTTCAAGTATTATCAATTGTGGTATACGCATCCCTGCTTGATGACGACGCGGTCGGGTAAATGTTAAAGTACTGTTAATTGTGGTTTGCGTATCCCTGCTTAATGACGTCACAGTTTGGCTAGCTTTAAAGAACTATCAATTGTGGTATACGCATCCCTGCTTGATAACGTCACAGTTTGGTAAATGTTAAAGTACTATTAATTGTGGTATACGCTTCCCCGCTTGATGACATCACATTTTGGGTAATGTTAAAGTACTACCAATTGTGGTATACGCATCCCTTTTTGATGACGTCACAGTTTGGTTAGTGTTACAGTACTATTAATTGTGGTATACGTATCCCTGCTTGATAATGTCACTGTTTCGTAAGCGTTAAAATACTATCAATTGTGGTATTCGTATCCCTGCTTGATGACATCACAGTTTGGTTAGCTTTAAAGTATTATCAATTGTGGTATATGTATCCCTGCTTGATAACGTCACAGTTTGGTAAACGTTAAAGTACTTTTAATTTTGGTATACACATCCCTGCTTGATGACGCCACAATTTGGTAAGCGTTAAAGTACTACCAATTGTGGTATATGCATCCCTGCTTGATGACGCTACAGTTTGGTAAGCTTTAAAGTACTACCAATTGTGGTATACGTATCCCTGCTTGATGACGCCACAGTTTGGTAAGTGTTAAAGTACTATCAACTGTGGTATACGCATCCCTGCTTGATGACGCCACATTTTGGTAAGCGTTAAAGTACTACCAATTGTGGTATACGCATCCCTGCTTGATGACGCCACAGTTTGGAAAGCGTTAAAGTACTACCAATTGTGGTATACGCATCCCTGATTGATGACGCCACAGTTTGGTAAGCGTTAAAGTACTACCAATTGTGGTATACGTATCCCTGCTTGATGACGCCACAGTTTGGTAAGCGTTAAAGTACTATCAATTGTGGTATATGCATCCCTGATTGATGACGCCACAGTTTGGTAAGCGTTAAAGTACTATCAATTGTGGTATATGCATCCCTGCTTGATGACGCCACAGTTTGGTAAGCGTTAAAGTACTACCAATTGTGGTATATGCATCCCTGCTTGATGACGCCACAGTTTGGTAAGCTTTAAAGTATTACCAATTGTGGTATACGTATCCCTGCTTGATGACACCACAGTTTGGTAAACGTTAAAGTACTATCAATTGTGGTATACGTATCCCTGCTTGATGACGCCACAGTTGGGTAAATGTTAAAGTACTGTTAATTGTAGTATGCGTATCCCTGCTTGATGACGTCACAGTTTGGTAAGCGTAAAAGTACTATTAATTGTGGTATACGCATCCCCGTTTCATGACGCCACAGTTGGTGAAATGTTAAAGTACTGTTAATTGTGGTATGTGTATCACTGCTTGATTACGTCACAGTTTGGTAAGCGTTCAAGTACTATCAATTGTGGTATACGCATTCCTGCATGATGACGCCACAGTTGGGTAAATGTTAAAGTACTGTTAATTGTGGTATACGTATCCCTGCTTGATGACGTCACAGTTTGGTAAGCCTTAAATTACTATTTATTGTGGTATACGCATTCCCGTTTGATGACGCCACAGTTGGGGAAATGTTAAAGTACTTTTAATTATGGTATGTGTATCACTGCTTGATGACGTCACAGTTTGGTAAGCGTTCAAGTATTATCAATTGTGGTATACGCATCTCTGCTTGATGACGACGCGGTCGGGGAAATGTTAAAGTACTGTTAATTGTGGTTTACGTATCCCTGCTTGATGACGTCACAGTTTGGTTAGCTTTAAAGTACTATCAATTGTGGTATACGGATCCCTGCTTGATAACGTCACAGTTTGGTAAATGTTAAAGTACTATTAATTGTGGTATACGCTTCCCCGCTTGATGACATCACATTTTGGTTAATGTTAAAGTACTACCAATTGTGGTATACGCATCCCTTTTTGATGACGTCACAGTTTGGTTAGTGTTACAGTACTATTAATTGTGGTATAAGTATCCCTGCTTGATAATGTCACTGTTTCGTAAGCGTTAAAATACTATCAATTGTGGTATACGTATCCCTGCTTGATGACGCCACAATTTGGTTAGCTTTAAAGTATTATCAATTGTGGTATACGCATCCATGCTTGATGATGCCACAGTGTGGTCAATGTTAAAGTACTATCAATTTTGGTATACGCATTCCTGCTTGATGATGCCACAGTTTGGTAAGTGTTAAAGTACAATCAATTGTGGTATACGCATTCCTGCTTGATGACGCCACAGTTTGGTAAGCGTTAAAGTACTACCAATTGTGGTATACGCATCCCTGCTTGATGACACGACAGTTTGGTAAGCGTTACAGTACTATCAATTGTGGTATACGCATTCCTGTTTGATGGCGCCACAGTATGGTAAGCATTAAAGAACTACCAATTGTGGTTTACGTATCGCTGCTTAATGACGCCACAGTTTGATAAACGTTAAAGTACTATCAATTGTGGTATACGCATCCCCGTTTCATGACGCCACAGTTGGGGAAATGTTAAAGTACTGTTAATTGTGGTATGTGTATCCCTGCTTGATGACGTCACAGTTTGGTAAGCGTTCAAGTACTATCAATTGTGGTATACGCATCCCTGCTTGATGACGCCAAAGTTGGGTAAATGTTAAAGTACTGTTAATTGTGGTATGCGTATCCCTGCTTGATGACGTCACAGTTTGGTAAGCCTTAAATTACTATTTATTGTGGTATATGCATTCCTGTTGATGACGCCACAGTTGGGGAAATGTTAAAGTACTGTTAATTGTGGTATGTGTATCACTGCTTGATGACGTCACAGTTTGATAAGCGTTCAAGTATTATCAATTGTGGTATACGCATCCCTGCTTGATGACGCCACAGTTGGGTAAATGTTAAAGTACTGTTATTTGTGGTTTGCGTATCCCTTCTTGATGACGTCACTGTTTGGTAAGCTTTGAAGTACTATCAATTGTGGTATACGCACCACTGCTTGATAACGTCACAGTTTGGTAAATGTTAAATAACTATTTATTGTGGTATACGCTTCCCCGCTTGATGACATCACATTTTGGTTAATGTTAAAGAACTACCAATTGTAGTATACGCATACCTGTTTGGTGACGTCACAGTTAGGTAAGTGTTACAGTACTATTAATTGTGGTATACGTATCCCTGCTTGATAACGTCACTGTTTCGTGAGCGTTAAAATACTATTAATTGTGGTATACGTATCCCTGCTTGATGACATCACAGTTTGGTAAGCTTTAAAGTACTATCAATTGTGGTATATGCATCCCTGCTTGATGACGCCACAGTACTATCAATTTTGGTATACGCATTCCTGCTTGATGATGCCACAGTTTGGTAAGCGTTAAAGTACAATCAATTGTGGATACGCATCTCTGCTTGATGACGCCACAGTTTGGTAAACGTTAAAGTACTATCAATTGTGGTATATGCCGCAGTATGGTAAGCATTAAAGTTCTACCAATTGTGGTTTACGTATCGCTGCAAAATGACGCCACAGTTTGGTAAACATTAAAGTACTACATGTATCAATTGTGGTATACGCATCCCTGCTTGATGACGCCACAGTTTGGTAAGCGTTAAAGTACTACCAATTCTGGTTTACGTATCCCTGCTTGATGACGCCACAGTTTGGTAGGCGTTAAAGTACTATCAATTGTGGTATACGCATCCCTGCTTGATGACGCCACAGTTTAATAAACGTTACAGTTCTACCATCCCTGCTTGATGATGCCACAGTTTTGTAAACGTTAAAGTACTACCAATTGTGGTATACACATCCCTGCTTGATGATGCCACAGTTTTGTAAACGTTAAAGTACTACCAATTGTGGTATACACATCCCTGCTTGATGACGCCACAGTTTGGTAGGCGTTAAAGTACTATCAATTGTGGTATACGCATCCCTGCTTGATGACGCCACAGTTTAATAAACGTTAAAGTTCTACCATCCCTGCTTGATGACGCCACAGTTTGGTAAACGTTAAAGTACTACCAATTGTGGTATACTCATCCCTGCTTGATGACGCCACAGTTTGGTAAACGTTAAAGTACTACCAATTGTGGTATACGCATCCCTGCTTGATGACGCCACAGTTTGGTAAGCGTTAAAGTACTACTAACTGTGGTATATGCATCCCTGCTTGATGACGCCACATTTTGGTAAACGTTAAAGTACTATCAATTCTGGTATACGTATCCCTGCTTATTCATTGGGGTTTAACAAACCTGATAAATGAGATATATGGATGGCCTGATAAACAAACCTGATAAATAAGATATATGGATGACCTGATAAACAAACCTGATAAATGAGAAATATGGATGGCCTGATAAATAAACCTGATAAATGAGATATATGGATGGCCTGATTAACAAACCTGATAAATGAGATATATGGATCGCCTGATAAACAAACCTGATAAATAAGATATATGGATGACCTGATAAACAAAGGTAATGAGACATAGTTACCCGAATGAAACAGATGCGTATATTTTCAAGTTGGTAGAAGTGACGTTTAAATACGGTACATCATATCAAAGAAAAGCCTAGTCACAATTAATTTAATTTTGTCCGTAATATTAAGTTATTTGAAAGATAACATTAATAGTATACTGCTTTTTTACTCTATGTAGTGTTGCACTTTCGAAATAAATAAATGTCTGTTATAAGAATTTATTTGTGCAATATATTCACGTTCGTGTTCCCTTATATAGCTGAATGTATTTCTAAATTCAATATTGGACGATACGT
This sequence comes from Panopea generosa, assembly GCA_029582155.1. Classification (NCBI taxonomy): domain Eukaryota; kingdom Metazoa; phylum Mollusca; class Bivalvia; order Adapedonta; family Hiatellidae; genus Panopea; species Panopea generosa. The sequence goes on along the minus strand of CM055904.1, from coordinate 25,127,654 downwards.
CTGTCTGGCACGTGGCACGTGTCACTGTTCTTTATTAATAGACATAAATAGCAATCGCTTTTAACTTGGATGGTACCAAGAGTATGTGCCCTTTCGTCATTTATTATGGTAAATCGAATATATATCTCGCTAGTTAATTCTCGTTGACTAGATGTGTGTCTGGTTAGATCTATGTGTATATATAAACTAAACCTGTTGTCTATCTTCAATACTCTGTTATTAATATAACTGATATAGCCGCCGCCTAAGTACAAATTTGCATTTAAACCACGTGACCTCCGAGTGTTGTTACAAGTTAAAGAAATAGGTCAATATTATTAGTCAATATTTAAAACGATTTAAAACTTAATATACTCCATAACAACAAACTTTAGATACAATGTATAATGCATTTCATCATAACTGAATGGTCTGTTACATATCCTACTAGAATAGACACAAGGTCGACCAAGCCATTATGGGACAGTTCAACATCGTGTCACAAATTGTTATCGTTATATCACAACCGTAAACGTTTGGTATTAACCGTGAGTTAAGGGCCGTGACTCACACAAGCTATTCCAATTTTATCAATTCATGAACTTCTTTGATATCCTATACTAAGATACAAGTTTAATGACAATCTGTCAAAAAAGGCGAGTGTTATCACGTAAACATGGAAATGTTGTACACATTTCTTCACATTTTAGTAATACTAAACATATAACTCAATAATGATCAGATAATGATAAAATAAAAAACTTGTTACAGATATAATATTTATCATATCAGTGTACAAAATATTTTAGAAATTAATAAGACGATGACAGTTTGCAACATTGATAATTCACTCCTATAGCATTTATCTAATCACGTTAGTTAAAAAAGACACCAGACTCAAATATTAATATATTACCTACTGTGCAAAATCCATTGAAATATGGCTTACACTGCAAAGACCTACACGTGTCAAAAGTGTGACCAACACTGTCCAACACGTGTCTTACAGGAGATGTGACATTCAAGGACACAAATACCAAAACATTGCACAAATAGAAGAAGTATAATAAAACTGATAACAAACGGAGGTTGATTGGTCGATTGGTCAGAGACAGCCCGTTACTGGGAAGATATGATTTAAATATTATATTCATTCTACGATTGATTTTCATTTAAGTCATATTTAGATAAAAGACAGTCTGGCGACAATTTGAAAATATTTACATGAAATCAATTTGCTTGCCTTCATTGATTACATAAAAATTGTGTTCAAGAACTTAATAAAGTCAATCAACTAGTAGTCGGCGAAACATCCCGGATGACTGTCAATAACATTGTAGATTTGATATGACCATATATAAACCATTTTGTGTGCGATTCGCTGCATGAAATTTGGGATTTACTTTGCATTTAAATGTCTCCTAAACTATAACTAAATTTCGAATATAATTGCATGGAAGTGAATTTAATGTAAACTCAGTTTGGTAATTTACATTGAATAAAATAAGCATTTAATTTTTTATGATATTTCCAGATTTCCTTGGCATCTAAGTCGCTCTGAAATTTCATGAAATCCTGAAATCAATGAAATTGAAGGACAATAAATCTGATGAAATATATGAATTAAATGCATCTTCACATGATTGAATGTTGAATGTTAGTGAATTAAATTTTACAAATTTCACGATATCAAATCTAATTGTTCCCAACAATTTAGTTTTGTCCATAAATATAGAACACAAAAAGGTTTAATTATTTCGAACTTTCTGATAATTTACTTATATTTAAATACTGCTAATGAGATATCCTGGAACTGATGTTTTCCCATTAATGCATTAAATGGGATTGTCATTAGAAATATTTACGTATTCTGTACAAAGAATTACAGTTATACCATTTATTAGTATAGGTATTATTGTTTAAATCTCACGGAAGTGAAGAAACATAATTTTCTCTGCAACAGTTTAAACATTTATTAAAGAAAATTCATTGTGTAGTATTGTTTTATTTCATAGTTGAACATCATAAAGTAAATGAGTACAATGTTGACTAGATAAGAAATAGATGCGACCGTGCGGGTCTTAAAATTATTCAAAGTTAAAAGGGGATGAAATGCAAAGCTACTGAAATGTTTTATTAAACAAGTCCTCAATCTTTCATTGTCCAAAATCCGACACATGCAAGGTGTTCAAAATTACGCCATTCCTGTTGAGGGTGGCGGTGAACCTTCCATACTCCTCGGCAACTCCTGCAGATGACCATGCAGTCTGTAATATAAATACAAAATTGATAAGACACAATGAGTTAAAAAAAATGAAAAAATCACAATCGGTGTAAAATACAAGTTTAACATTAGATAATACAGATAAAATTCAATCATATCATGCAATAGAGCATTATTTGAAATGTATATATATATATATTCTCTTTCCTCGTGGCCAGCTCTAGAGAACATAACGTCATAAAGACCAGTTATGACGTTATATCCGTTAAAAAATACTAAATATACTAAAATAATGTACTTAGGATAAATATGTGTCGTGCTCACGAGCTCATTCCCAAGTCAAATTTAATAATTTAAGTACTATTCGGTACTGATAAGTTGGTGTTGAAGCGATTTTTTTTGTTTCCGATATCTGGCCGCTAGGGTCGCCAGCGGGCCTCGAACCTGGGTCATGTTTTGGCACGTGCAAGTAATGTGTGAGGTACGTGCATCGGGTCAATGTTTATATATGTTGTGTATTTAATGATTCTAAGCAACTTTTGTTCTTCAACAAATAAGCTATCTATCTCCGTTTTTTGGAAATTCGTCCCGTGCCAACAAGTGCCGATCTCTGGTTCCAACTGCTTGTACCCTTCATGAGAGCTCATTCCTTGTCAGAAATTCATTATTTTAGTTCCATTTGTCATATATTGACTAAATGTTGAGGAAGCGTTTTTATTTATTTCCGATATCTGGCCGTTATGGGTCGCCAGCAGGCCTCGAACCTTGGTCAAGTTGCGGCACGTGCACGGCATATTTGAGACACGTGCATTAAGTTCATGTCCATATATAATTTTAATCCTAAGTAACTTCTCTTCTTCAACAAATGAGCTGTCTGTTTCCGTTTTTTCGGAAATGCGGCTCGTACCAACACGTGCAATTCAACAATTTTGGCAAATTGAGGTGTCATGTTCAAACCCCTGCCCAGAAGCGATTTCTTGTCGAAATTTGATGATTTTGGTGGGGGTTTTTTTACAGGTATTGAATAGTTGCTAAGGTTGCCGTACTTAATTGGCCAAAAAGCGCTGGTTCAAGGTCATTCCTCGGCCTAGAACTAAGGTAGTCTTCTTGGCACGTGCGTCATTCTGAGAGCCACGTACATTTGGTTCAGCTTCATATATGTTGTAGAGAATTTAGTTCTGAGCAACTTTTGCCTTTGACTTATGTGGCTTACTCAAACTGTTTAGCCAGTATAATCTTAACTCCAACTCACATATGGTCAGATGGCGGGCCAAGAAGGGCTCGAACCTGAGCCGAAAGGCCATTTCTTATCCATTTTTTTCGACTTGGATATCATTGGAAATGTCTGGGCGAGCCTGACAAAACGACGTCAAGTTTTTTTAGAAAATCTGAAACCCGTGCACGTACACATGCAAAACTCAAATAAAAGACTTGGGTTCAAAAAAAATTAGCTAGATCTCATCAACTAAAGGCCTGTTTATTCTTACCATTTCTAAAAATAACTTTTAATATATCTGAATTTTAACATGTCATTTTTGCCATTTTTGGTCATGTACGAGCCTCCATAGATCCCTTAGGACGCAACACAAGGCTATAAAACCATATATTTTTTAAAAGATCCATTCAAGTACTCGAACATGGTACCACAATACCTGACCCAGACACCTAGAAAGGTCATAAGGGGTCATCTAAAATAAACACATATTCTATTTTTGGGGTTTTAAAATTTTTGATGATATTGTCCCTACAGCCATATCTAAAATTTTATAAAAATAGGTAATTCATAACTTTGCCAATTATGTACTTATTGGGCCAATACAACAATATGTTCTTCAATAATTTCCCTTTATAGGTGTCAATATTTGAAGTTATGATTATCAGAACTACACTTAAATTTAAATTACATTTTGCACAAGAATTTATTATAAACAAATTTAATTTTCATGTAATTTTTAAATATAATGTTTTCTAGAATTAAATTTGAACGAAATTTGAAATAAAGATAAAACAAGTTTACTTCAAAATTTACTAATATTAAAGTTGAATGATATTATCCTGCGTTTGAAATAAACTTGAAACAAGTTTACTTCAAATTTACTTGTACTTAAACTTGGATTAAATTTTACACATGAAATGTTAGAAAATCTTATTTCTTAGTAAATCACTTTTCATGCAGTGATTATAATACTAGCTACACTCTTAAACTCTGATAAAAGCAACCAATATCAAATACATGCGTATGGATGACATATTAATAATTGATATGTTTTTTTCTCTTTCACTGTATTTCTTGCTTACTTTGCAATCTTTTCTGGGTTTTTTTCTTCATAATATTGGTTAAACAACAGTTTAAATTTGTCACTTTGATACTTATTGTAAGTGTTGTGAAATTGTAGAGGACGAGCCAAACCTAATCTTATAAGAACTTGTGACCCATTCCCATTTTATGTTGAAATAAACTATGTTTAAACATACTAATTGCAATTAAATGGTACAAAAATAGACTTTAAGAAACACTATGATATTCACTTATGATACAATTGAAATAATATCGTTATATTCTTGCGTCATTGTGTTCAAATCGCTGATGATTTATTTGGTAAAAAGTATTTCAAATATTTAAAATGTAATTCAGTTGCCATAAGAGCTATGTATAACATACTATAAGGTTTTTTTTAATGTTTATATTATGTACCTTTGGATGCGCATATACGAGGGGTAATCCAGAAGTTCGTGGATAAATTTAATAAAATCTATATTTATGCAAGTGCATAGCTATATTTTTCACAACTTAAGTATTTGTGTATTTGTCATCGATGTACGGTGTTTTGGTATATTTTTTATGTCAGTAATAATGTTATGGTATCCCTAGCAACATACATACATGATAAGTGCCGCAGCTCAAAATGTTGAACAATTCGACAGACAAATATGTGAATAATAACAATCATTTTCCCGTAACACTTGCGGTAAATCATATATTATTGAGGACACGGCATCAATGTCTGCAGGGCAATGTCATTCCAGCATTGCGCGCAGGTGTTAGGAGTTTAAATCAACTTCTATTGAAAATGTAGATGCATTCATATGCAAATAGTGCATCTAATGAAAAGGTAAAACAACGAACAGTAATACAGTTTAAGGCAATATTAGCAAAACACTTGATTCAGACGATAGATATGTATAGTAAAGCTCCGGGAAAGTTATTTGTAGTGCATTTTGCAGTCTACAGATAACACAAACGATACAGTGAGGAACGAGAAACAATAATGGATGATAACATATGTGGTCGCCCTGTGTCAAAATCGCGTCAATGTCACGTTAACGTGTTAAAAACGGCATTAATAAGGATTGCCGTAATACAATTCATGAACTATGTTGCGAACTAAGAATAGGTTACAATACAGTGCACACGATAATTAAGAAAAAAATAGCATGCATTTAAGTGCTCGCTGGGTTCCCCAGTTGCTAAACGAGTATAAATGGAGCAACGAGTAAGAGTAGGAAAATTGCTTGTATAATAAATTGACGTCACAACGACGTAACCTAAATCTGGCCTGCGGCAGATAGGCGTACATGACATATTTGAAATACATGTTACTGTTTTATTTGAAAATATATTTTCTTCATACTTTGCATACAATGTGCCGTTAGATTAAATATAATACATGAAAAACTCCAAATAAATCAGACATGTCATGTTCATATTATGAAATTTGTTCACGAACTTCTGGATAACCCCTCGTATATTCCCAGAATGTTTTACTGCTATACAAGGCTAGTAAACCCTGAAAATGTGCACACACAAAACAAAATGGCTTCTACACTCAACATAATTTGAAAAATAAGTTACACTTTTATCTTGTAGATGTAAAGAACATTTACCTCTGAAATCGAAAATAAAATACAACAGTTCCAGATATTCCCCAACTAGCAAGTCAGTGTGAAAATTCAGAACATAGCTATTTAAGTGAATGTAATTCAACAGCTATATATCAATTCAGATTTCTTAACATTTCGCATAAAGTAACAGGACATTGTTTTACATACAGGCAAAATCACAATCTCTTTTTAGCATATATGGTTATTTAATATATAGATACTAATTGACCATGTATACTTAAAAGGTTGTGACCGATGTCTGTGACTTTATGCCATTAGGTTTATATATGACTGTGTTCTAGCAAATTTACATACCATGTTTGGAAACAATTTTAATTCTATTCTTTATCACATGCACACAACTATAAATGTGTTCTAAAATGAAATAGGTCATATCATATCCAAGAGAAAATGTTGCATTTAAATTTATTTTTATAGGGATAAAAAAAACTCCCTTGGCAACAAGGTGCGTCCTAAGCGCATAACATCATTTTCTATTACAAAGATATGGCAATTTTAGGGAGTATGAAATCTAAAATGGCTGTGACGTTCGACGGAGATATACATATATGTATATTTCCATCGAGTACTCGGAAAGACTTGTAAACTTTAAAATTTACGAATATATTTATAATCTGTGGTTTTATACAATATAAGAAAAATACCAAAAGAGTTTTATTCATTGACTTTTTTCAGAGGTTTTACAGCGGACGAAAATAAGTAATTATGCAACATTAGGATATGGGTTCAAATCCCTTTATTTTAGATTATTTTAAAAAAAACAGGTTAATTATGACGTCAAACATTATTACATTGAAAGTCGAATGTTTGACTGTGTTATTACTTTTAGAATTGTTCTATATAAATGTCATCGTTAAGTCATTTTCTATTTTAGGCATTGCTTCCGATGTCAGCTTTTATTTTCAAATTGCCTGTTTGAATATCTATAGTAAACGGTTTAAAATATTAATGGCTCATAAATATTCAAGTAGTAACAAGGATATGGTTATGCTTTAGTTCTATTTCACTGCTCGTTACGTTAGCTAGTTTAGCTGTTGGCAATAACTTAAATACACTGACGGAGCTCAACATGACCACATTTACATACAGCACGCGGAATACACTGACGGAGCTCAACACACCCACATTTACATACAGCAAACGGAATACACTGACGGAGCTCAACACACCCACAGCGGAATACACTGACGGAGCTCAACACACCCACAGCGGAATACACTGACGGAGCTCAACACACCCGCATTTACATACAGCACGCGGAATACACTGACGGAGCTCAACACACCCACATTTACATACAGCAAGCGGAATACACTGACGGAGCTCAACCACCCACATTTACATACAGCAAGCGGAATACACTGACGGAGCTCAACTCACCCACATTTATATACAGCAAGCGGAATACACTGACGGAGCTCAACACACCCACATTTACATACAGCACGCGGAATACACTGACGGAGCTCAACACACCCACATTTACATACAGCAAGCGGAATACACTGACGGAGCTCAACACACCCACATTTACATACAGCACGCGGCATACACTGATGGAGCTCAACACACCCACATTTACATACAGCACGCGGAATACACTGACGGAGCTCAACACACCCACATTTACATACAGCACGCGGCATACACTGATGGAGCTCAACACACCCACATTTACATACAGCAAGCGGAATACACTGACGGAGCTCAACACACCCACATTTACATACAGCACGCGGCATACACTGATGGAGCTGACTGATGGTTCAGAATTATCCAAATAATAAAAATGTGTAAAATTACGAGGCGACATTTTACTTACGCCATAAGTTAAAATAATGCCCACGAACGCATAAATCCTTCCCATTTACGTTTTGTTCGATAATTTTGTCTCCAGTGTTTCATTATAAATTTTATGAAAGGTTTGCAATGGATATTCTCTGGTGTGCAAGCTGAGTGCGTCCTCAGCACATAATATCGTATTACGGAGATAGCAAAATTAATAATAAATTGATATATGGATAATACTACGGTTGTGCTTTGAAAAGCAATAGTATTAGATTAGGCAAAGAAAACTCACCAAGACAAGGCCCTGCCGACTTATTGTTTCATTTACGTGCCGAATCTAATAAACCTTATAGGGAGAGGCACGTACTTTAGTTTCATATCTATCCTTTCTAGTCATTCTTTTGACTAGACTTACAAGCGTGCATGCTTAATTGGCAATATTCCGATAAATTTAAATGGAATTAAATGTAAAAGTAGTTAGAATTTTTTTTATTTCGTTACCCAATAATCTTAAATTAATTATGTGGAATAATACTTGTTACTAGTGAAAAGTCCAATAACCAGCAATCACTGAAAAGTTCCATAAACATTTAACTAAATTATTTCAGTACCAATCAGATATAATTAGCTTGAGCTGCAAATAAATAAAAAAATATAATTATAGTAAACTTGAAAGATGCAAGTTTCGTAACATTAATCGATTCTCGTCTTTTACCTGGGATTGTATAAAGTGGCAATTTCCTGCAAATATACTGTATTACGCGAGTACTAATTATATATCTAATTAGGTAAAGATTGAAAGGCGTAAGCCATTATAATGACGATAAACGTTACAAATGGAAGCTTAATCAGTAAAGCCATTTCTGCCTTATATATGCGATTGTTGTAGGATGCATTGTTATCGTTGAAGACAATATTGATCATGATAAACTCACTTCGTGTTATAACAGTTTGCTTTTGAATTGTAAAGCATATCAATATTTTATCTTGCGTAATCGTTTAGTCGTGTAAACATTTGATTTCCGTTTAAATTAAATATTTCAAAACGATCTTTTCAACAAAAGTCATCGATCAAATTATTGATGGATTATCTTTATTTCTGTTTTTAAGTCTTATATACAACAGTATAACAATATTATCTCATCCATCTACAGTAATATAATAATAACATTAATATCATACAGTTTATGTACATACCTATTCAAAATATGAATTACAGATCATCACACAATGCAAAATACAATTGAACTATTTACATAATGTGTAATGCTGCAAATCTATTAATTAAAAGTGTGTTAAGATTTTAAGAAAATTACTAAAACTATGACAAAAAAAATAGCACTGTTTTGCATGATATAATACGTCTAAAAGAATCGAATATCCTCTCGGATCACTGATTTGTAGCATACAAATAGAAGTTGATAATAAGGTAATATTATACATATAAACAAAAATATGCATTATTTACACATATAAGATGCATATATATGATTTATGTGTGTACAAGTAACAGGAAACACATAAACAAATATAAAATACATTAAATATGAAATAATATGATATGATAAATATCAGAGAGAGAGAGAGAGAGAGAGAGAGAGAGAGAGAGAGAGAGAGAGAGAGAGAGACAGACGGACGGACGGACGGACGGACGGACGGACGGACGGACATGGTAGGATATCTGATATGTATATATTCACGTCAACAATAATATTACATATGCATTCATATAAGAAACAAATTGAATGTGCATGCTCGTAGATTTGCTTTCCGTCATTTTTTGCTATTTCGTTATATACTTGATTATTTAATCATTTTGTAAACTCCTTAATAATATCTTTAAAGCTCATTAGTTTATTGCATGCAACAATTTCAAACAACTTCCAACCTATACAAATATATTAAAATCCGAAATTTATAAAAACTGTAATTTGATATATTAAAAATTTATATTATTCACATGAAGAAGGTGAGTATAAAAATATATATATTACATGATTTATTTGGGGTTATTGCAAAATATATAATTATAAATCAATAAGTTAGATCGATATACTGTTCCATTATACAACTTTTTACCTTTATAGTGGTCAATTATTAACATTATCTATCCAAGGAAAATGACTATTGACCAAGGACACTATTGATCGAACTAATGTCCGGGGATTAAATAATACAATTTAAACGTTAATTTAAAGTTAAACGTGAACAGGTGTTTCATTGGTTAAAATATCAAAACAATGCACTTTGTTTATTGCAAGAAACTCACTGCGCCTCTGATGGAAACAAGGATGAGAAGGCGAAACTTTTTCAGTGGAACTAGTTTAAACAGCAAAGGAGTCGGTATACTGTTGAATAAATATTATCATACACAGTCAATAAATACAGTGAGCTAATTGAAGGTCGTCAAAAGCACTTGGTATATGTTTAAATGCGAAAGGTTTGACTTTAATTAATGTATACGGTCCTAATAAAGACGGCTTGTCATTACTAAATACATTAGAAAACTATATTGGTGAAAACGATGATAAAACATTTGTAATGGGGATGATTATTAGTAAGATTATTTCTTAATTTCCCGAAACATTGCAAATTTTATTAAGCACTGTGAAATAAAACCCGGTTACAAATCAGATCATTCATTAGTTAATATAATTATAAACTTTGTAAACCTTAGAAAAGGAGTGGGTATATTTAAAATGAACAATAGTGTAGTATTAGAAACCCAAATACATTATGGAAACTTATCAAAGGAAATGTAACAATGAAACAACCAATTTTCATTAGCTAAAAATAAAAAAAGAAAGTGAAAAATGTAAATCAGATTGATATTAAAATAAACAAATTAAAAACAGATATATATAAAACATCTAATAACATAACGATTGAAATATTAAAAACCGAATTAGATAAATTGTAAAAATGAACTAAACGATATATTCGACATCAAAATAAATGGCATGATCATACGGCCAAAGGTAGACAAGGTTGCATATTGCGAAAGAAATATAATGTTTATTTGCAAATCTAGAAAAGAAAAATCAGAATCTAAAAGTATATCAAGGTTTAAAGTAAAAGGTTATCACAGACCAGAATGAAATTCTTAGTGCAATAAACAATAATATGCAAAAAGTATATAAAAGGCAGAAGTGCAAAGAGACAAATTACATTTTTTTTCAACCACAGAATTAAAAAGCTTTATGACAATGAAAACCAAATGTGTAAAGAAAAGTTAATAAGATATGAATGTGCTGTTGTCCTTAAAAATGAATAATAAAAAAATGTCCAGAAACAGATGGAATATGAACCGAAGTGGTTTTTGGAAGGACATAAAGCAATGTCTTATAAACTCTTTAATCTGCTCTTTCGAAAAAAGCTAATGCATCGTTTAATAACATTATTAGCAAATCAAGGTAAAGATAATATTATGTAAGAAAATTGACTAAATTTAATTTCTAAACTTGAAGAATTTAAAATTTGTTCGAAAAGTTTGCAACATAGAAAGCTTACTCTACTAGGTAAAATTACTATCAATAAAACATTTGCGCTTTCAAAACTTATTTATCCATATCTGATTTACCAAACCCACCACCGAGCATAATAAAAACAATAGTAACACGATGTACGAGTTTTTATGGGACTCAAAACCTGATAAGATAAAGAAAGACAGCACAAATTCAAAACAATGAAAATGGAGGTCCAAACTGATTGATATTGAAATGTTCATTAACTCTCTACAATCAAGGTGGATAAAGATCATTGATATTGAAGCAAGTAGACACTACGACACACAGGAATCCGAGGACATTAAAAAGAAGCAAACAGAAATTGAAAATATGTTAAAAACTGAAACAGCTAAAAATGCAGAAATTCAAAAGGAATACAATAAGCTGCAATCTGATAATACCCGTCTTTCGGAAGACATGATAGATATGCAGTCGCGATCCATGAGGGACAATCTTTTATTTTTCAATTTTGATGAAATATCCAACCATCAGGAACGTCCAAACGAGAACTGTACTCGGAAAATCACCGACTTAATAAAATCAACTCTCGATAAAACGGATGCTGATACCATCAAGATCGACCGTGCTCACCGTATCGGCCATTTCCAAGCGGGGAAAAAAACGCCCAATCGTGGTCAAATTCAACTACCATCAGGACAAGCTACGTATCAAACAAACGTCATTTGACAAACTGAAGGACTCAATCATCAGAATTAGTGATCTGTACCCAAAAGCAATCCAGGAACGCAGAAAAAAACTTATTCCAATCATGATTAAGGCAAAATCTGAAAACAAAAAGGCTGTATTAGCCTATGACAAACTTTACATTAACAGTTCTTTGTACAGAGCGGACAATTTTACAGATGCCTAGGACAGACCCAAAGAACAGTTGAAATTCCTACTCTGGAATGTACAGGGGATTAAACAAAAACTGTCAGACTGTGATTTCTTAAACTTCGTAAATCAGTGATATTTTGCTTTTAACTGAAACTTGGAACTCAAATATTTCTTGCGTGAATATTGATGGTTATAACGAATTTTCATGTTTTAGACCGAAATCTAATCGGAAAGCTAAACGTCATAGTGGGGGTATAATTATATATTACAAGGAAAAATATGAAAATATGATTGAGCTTGTTAATGTAAACAATAACGGTATTATATGGTTTAAATTAAAAAAGCAGTTTTTTGGTAGCTCTAACGATCTGTACTTTTGCACATGTTATATCCCCCCTGAGAGCTCAACTATTTATAAAAATGCAAACTCAGATCTTTTTGAATACGACTTCTTTAACCAATTAAACACCGATATTGTTAAATATCAATACTATGGTGATATTTATGTCACAGGTGACTTCAACTCCAGAGTAGGTCAACGGTCAGATTTAGTCGATAGTATTAATCTTGACCGATATGTTGACATGCCGTTAAGTGATTTCCCCGTGCAAGGCATACCTGTACGGTATTCCCTGGACAATACAGTGAACACGTTTGGCAACAAGCTGTTAAATCTCTGTAAAGAGAATAGCCTAGCTATTGTGAACGGTCGCCTTGAGCAAGGTAAATTTACCTGCTTTAATTTGATCAGAAATCGAACCGCATCGAGTGTTGTGGATTATTTAATTACTGAGTTGAATAATTTTACAAGTTTATCGGATATGAATGTACTGGATCTAAATGAATTTTCAGATTATAGTCCGATAGAGTTTTCGATTGACTGCGATAAAATAATATTATATAAAACTGATAATTTAACATATGATAAAATCATTTGGAACAATTCAGATTTAAATGATTTTAACAATTCATTGCATGAAAATAAACATGTATTTGATGATATTTGTGATAAATTATTACAAAACGAAATTGATATTAACACATGTGTAAATAATTTATCTAGTATTATATATGATATTTCTTTTAAAACAAATGGGAGAACATTTAAAATAAATTCAAAACATAAAATAAAAAAAATCTCCATGGTTTAATGAAACTTGTCGAAATGCAAAAAAACAATTTCTAAATGATAAAAGGGTCTTTAAATCTAACAAAAATGAAGAAAATAGATTATTATTTTTGAATAGTAGAAGGGTATTCTGCAAAGCAAAAAGAGTAGCAAAATTTGATTTCCATAAAATCGAAAAAAGTAAATTATCGTCTCTAAGCAAGAAAAACCCCAGGAAATTCTGGAAACATATAAATAAATACAAGAAAATGAATAGTCATAATTCAAGCGATATTAATATGCAAGATTTCGTGGACCATTTTAAAAATATTTCAAATACACCGCATGGGCAGTTCGATCCTGATGAGCATATTCCGGATATGCAACCGAAGCACTGTCTATTGATGCTCTTGACTGTCCAATAAGTATTGAGGAAATTTCAAAAACCATTTCCAGTCTAAAAAGACATAAAAGTTGTGACTTTGAAAATAATGTTGCCGACTTTTTTATTGATTCTAAAGATTTTATTAGTCCATATTTAAAGCATATTTTTAATCATATATTTGACTCTGGTATATACCCTGATGCGTGGTGTAGGGGAGTTATAGTTCCTATTCATAGAAAAAGGAGATAAAACTGACCCTAGTAATTTTCGAGGAATTACTCTTGTAAATATAATCTCGAAAATATTTTCATTGGTTTTACGGAATAAAATTAATCGCTGGTGCGAAACTGAAAATGTATTTAACGCTTCACAATTTGGCTTCAAGGATAAACGAAGTACAGCTGATAGTATATTTATTCTTCATTCAATTATTCAAAAGATTTTAGCTAATAAATCCAAACTATATTGTGCATTCATTGACTACGAAAAAGCTTTTGACACCGTTATTAGGGATGCCCTCTGGGTTAAACTTATACAATCAGGATTAAGCTGTAAAATGGTTAAAATCATTAAATGTATTTATGAAAATGTTAAATCTTGTGTAAAAATTCCGTCTAACAGTAATTTATCGGAATTCTTCGATGTTACGCTTGGTTTAAAGCAAGGGGAGCCACTCTCGCCTCTTTTATTTATACTTTTTATTAATGCTATTCAGTACAGTATTGACTTTCAAGGTTTGTCTGAGAATGATCTAAATCAACTGTCTATATACATGATTTTATTTGCCGATGACATAGCGCTATTCACTACTGACTCAAAAAGTTTACAGACTCAGCTTAATGAAATATCAAACTATTCACGTAAATGAGGTCTCAAAATAAATGTTAATAAAACAAAAATATGTTCTTCGAGAAAAGAAAACAAATTAATAACTTTGATTTTTTTGTTAACGGGGAACCTATTGAAGTTGTAGATATAGAACGAGAAAAACTCATAATCATTACAAGCTAGAAACTCATGAATCAAAATGGAGACTTTTTCTCTCTTAAACTATTATAGGGGTCCTCCGTGGCCGAGTGGTCTAAGGCGCCGTCTCAAGATCACTTACCTCTCACCGCTATGGTCGTAGGTTCGAGTCCCGCTCGCTCCAAAAACTTTATGTGAGAAAGTTTCCAGTTACTTGCGGAAGGACGGTGGTTCTACTCAGTCTGACTCAGTCTGAGGTCTTCCTCCACCAGTAAAACTGGATATGCCATATATAACCTGAAATGTGTTGAAAATGGCGTTAAACCCATTCAAAAAAAAAAAAAAAAAAAAAAAAATAAACTATTATAAAAAAACTATTATTCAATACTGGGAAAGCCGTTATGAATTATTAACGATATTCATATGGACAAAGCAATTACCTAATCTCTTTATCAATCTTTCCATTAATATTCTGTAACTATATAATAGTAAATATATATTCAAATTCTTCTTTCATTCCTTTTATACAACAAAATAAAACAACATTTTTTCATCATATTATCGTTATAAGGCGTTTTTTACTTATTGGCAAAAACCGCGACATGTCATAGGTTATTGATGCTGTGTTGATATGTATGCAATTATCATTTAAAACTGAACTATGTGAAATATATACAACAATAATATAACCAGAATGTATGAAAAACATTAAGTTAAACATGTTTTCTATCGTTTGTGTAATAATAAAGATACTTCGGTGAAAAAGGTTAAATTACAAAAAAAACAGTACATAGTTACCTGTTACCAATTATCAAGCAATAAACACAATGACAAGTTCCAAATTGTAATGTTAATGAAATATATGTAAATGTTGGCAACAACAGGACGCTGTAAGAAATATTCAATCTTCGTTTTCAGCAGTTTGTTATAGAATAGAATAAAAATGTAAATTTCATCCACGTGCAAATTACATACAAAATATTTCTGTCATATCTGATAAAATATTATTTAAATATTCCCGTCAGTAGGTTGTTCTTTATTGACTTCGTGTGGTCAAAAAGCAATTAATAAGAGTGAAGTACGTGTGAAAATGTAAATAGAAATACTACTATAATGTGGCTATTCCTGTAAACGTGTTGTCTGTCATCGTCCGCTGTTATCCTCGTATGGTAAAAATGAGACAGATTGGATATGACATGATATACGTAACTATTAAACATTTCTGTTTTATTGTCAATATAAAGATTCCTATTTATTGTTTTCATATTTATGAAACATAGCTACCAGCGTCACACTGGGATAAACGAACCTCTACGTGACACAGGTTTTCTTTCGTTAATACAAATGAAATGTTCTGTCTCGACAACATTGTTTTATCCATATTCTTCGTCGAAATGAAGTTGATTTCACATTTCATGACATTTATATTTATTTTATTTTCATGCTAATTGGTTGTTGAACATTATTTACTCTCATTAGACATGTTTATTCCTTCTCACGAATGGACGTTTTAATGAAGATGTGCTTGAAGCTGAGAGTTAATGAGATGGCCCTGCTGCACTGTAGCTGTTTCAGTGCATGTGTCATTGATTGGTAGGCATGTCTTTAATTGTTCAACAAATTGCATAGCCTACGTGACCACAATACTTTTTTATTAAAAACCAATCGCATTGTGCACTTTTAAAACGTCAGTAACTCTAAAATTATATTTGAGCTCGATATTCATAAATATCAAAGGAAAAACGCTAAAAATGTCTTAAAAAAATAAAATATTTTTAAAATAGATAAAAAGCCTCTCATTACCATTAATAAATAAAACCCAAATGGTTTAGTATATCAATCCCACCAAAACGTGACAAAATCGATGTTTCAGTTGATTTGGTAAACTTTAAACAAAATTCCCATTCCAAAAATAGAAAGCACTTAGATACTGTACATCGTCATACGGATTCAATCTTAGATAAACAAATTTTACAACGCTTGGAGCTGTGTGACGGATCGATTTGAATCATGTGGCTTATTTAATAAGTCATAAAATATGTTGCAGTTTTAAGCGGAAAATCTATTTTAATCTAACCTAAGCGCGTTGCTCAAGTTAGATAACTCCTTTTTAATATGTTATTTTAGCATGTTTTCATATACATCCTTTTGGTATTGCGGGGTTATGAGTATAATATTATATAGACATGATCTATTTGGTAAAAATGTTTTAGCCAATTTCAAATTTTTGAAAAATCCTAATAAAATCCCTTTAAAATATAAGAAAATACATAAAGTGGAGACCCCTATTAAAATTTGGTTCTGTACAAATTTCACGTTTATCATTTCATAGATATTAGAAGCCAGTATAAAAGCTTTTGTATTATAAAAAACACACTTAATTTATAAATTTTCTTGGCATAAAGATGGATGTATTTTCGGTGTCGTTTGCCTGTAGATTAACAAATGTTCCATGATTATTAAACATATCTATGGAGACAAAAACAAGCAGAAAACAACCGAGAAAATAAAAAATAACTGTGACAGTCTTGGTTTTATCAAATCTGTAAAAGAAGCGGTAATATAAGATGCAACAAATCTCCAAGCATTAGAGTTTAGGAATTAAGGTTTTTATTCTATTAACAACCGCATTGAATAAGTTCCATGCGTCCACGTTTTATAACACAATGTCAATAAACGGTTTTGAGAGACCATTGTGATACACATAAAAACAGTAGAACAAGGGTATACAATGAATGATATTCACAGTTGAGACATTCACAACAGTATTTAATCGTTCTTTATGTTATTTGTTGTAATCTTCCCTGTAAGTAAAGGTTTGTTAAATATATTTTATTAAGGTGACCATTCTTGTCATTTTAAACAAAATAAAGTTTATAACAACAAATGCTAGCAGACGAAGGTTTTTTCATTATGTAAGGAATATATCAATATCTGTAGATATGAATCATAAATAAGGTCGTATTAAATTCAAATATGTCCGAAAAGACCGATGTGTCATCTTAGATAATTTAAGTTGAAAAAACGTCAAAGCAACTCACGTAAAACAGTTTATATCATGATAAAGATAAAAATGAAGACAGACAGAAAATATGGAATGAAAGGTATCAAAAATACAGACATATCCATCAACATATTTATGGTAAAGCATGTCAAGTAAACCTTTGTAGACAGTAATGGTGATAATAGTTTATATAACGCTTCTACTTAAAGTGTACCCCTGAATTTAATTCCTCTGTGAATAACAATACTTTATGTAACCTGGGTTTTGGACCAAAAGGGCTCAATATCCAAGGTTTTCAAAAATAAATATGACCTAAAACAAGTGATGTTTAATTCATCTGAAAATGAAATAGACAGTGTAGAAACTAGTGATTCATAACATGCCACTCATCTAAATAAATATTTTGAAATTGAAAATTTCGAACAATAACGAAAAGATAGAATGTGTTCAATGGCGAGAAAAGAAACGGGAGGTGGGATTTTAGTATCAACAAGAAAAGGAATATAATGTAAGGGAAGATTTAGAACGTATGACACTGCGTGTATATGGTATATAATGTAAGAGAAGAGAAGATTTAGAAGCGTATGACATTGCGTGTATATGGTATATAATGTAAGGGAAGAGAAGATTTAGAAGCGTATGACATTGCGTGTATATGATATATAATGTAAGAAAAGAGAAGATTTAGAAGCGTATGACATTGCGTGTATATGGTATATAATGTAAGAGAAGAGAAGATTTAGAAGGTATGACATTGCGTGTATATGATATATAATGTAAGAGAAGAGAAGATTTAGAAGCGTATGACATTTCGTGTATATGGTATATAATGTAAGAGAAGAGAAGATTTAGAAGCGTATGACATTGCGTGTATATGATACATAATGTAAGGGAAGAGAAGATTTAGAAGCGTATGACACTGCGTGTATATGGTATTATAATGTAAGAGAAGAGAAGATTTAGAAGCGTATGACATTGCGTGTATATGATATATAATGTAAGGGAAGAGAAGATTTAGAAGCTTATGACACTGCGTGTATATGGTATATAATGTAAGGGAAGAGAAGATTTAGAAGCGTATGACACTGCGTGTATATGGTATATAATGTAAGAGAAGAGAAGATTTAGAAGCGTATGACATTGAGTGTATATGGTATATAATGTAAGGGAAGATTTAGAAGCGTATGACACTGCGTGTATATGGTATATAATGTAAGACAAGAGAATATTTAGAAGCGTATGACATTGCATGTATATGGTATACAAAGTAAGAGAAGAGAAGATTTAGAAGCGTATGACATTGCGTGTATACGGTATAATAATGTAAGAGAAGAGAAGATTTAGATGCGTACGACACTGCGTGTATATGGTATATAATGTAAGAGAAGAGAAGATTTCGAAGCGTATGACATTGCGTGTATATGATATTATAATGTAAGAGAAGAGAAGATTTCGAAGCGTATGACATAGAGTGTATATGGTATATAATGTAAGAGAAGTGAAGATTTAGAAGCGTATGACATTGAGTGTATATGGTATATAATGTAAGGGAAGAGAAGATTTAGAAGCGTATGACATTTAGTGTATATGGTATATAATGTAAGAGAAGAGAAGATTTCGAAGCGTATGACATTGAGTGTCTATGGTATATAATGTAAGAGAAGTGAAGATTTAGAAGCGTATGACACTGCGTGTATATGGTATATAATGTAAGAGAAGAGAATATTTAGAAGCGTATGACATTGCGTGTATATGGTATACAATGTAAGAGAAGAGAAGATTTAGAAGCGTATGACATTGCGTGTATACGGTATAATAATGTAAGACAAGAGAAGATTTAGAAGCGTACGACACTGCGTGTATACGGTATATAATGTAAGAGAAGAGAAGATTTCGAAGCGTATGACATTGCGTGTATATGGTATTATAATGTAAGAGAAGAGAAGATTTCGAAGCGTATGACATTGCGTGTATATGGTATACAATGTAAGGGAAGAGAAGATTTAGAAGCGTATGACATTGAGTGTATATGGTATATAATGTAAGGGAAGAGAAGATTTAGAAGCGTATGACATTGAGTGTATATGGTATATAAGGTAAGAGAAGAGAAGATTTAGAAGCGTATGACATTGCGTGTATATGGTATATAATGTAAGAGAAGAGAAGATTTAGAAGCGTATGACATTGAGTGCATATGGTATATAATGTAAGAGAAGAGAAGATTTAGAAGCGTATGACATTGAGTGTATATGGTATATAATGTAAGAGAAGAGAAGATTTAGAAGCGTATGACATTGCGCGTGTATATGGTATATAATGT
Source organism: Panopea generosa (assembly GCA_029582155.1). Classification (NCBI taxonomy): domain Eukaryota; kingdom Metazoa; phylum Mollusca; class Bivalvia; order Adapedonta; family Hiatellidae; genus Panopea; species Panopea generosa. The sequence continues at coordinate 25,107,634 of CM055904.1, read as the reverse complement.
AAGAGAAGAGAAGATTTAGAAGCGTATGACATTTCGTGTATATGGTATATAATGTAAGGGAAGAGAAGATTTAGAAGCGTATGACATTGAGTGTATATGGTATATAATGTAAGAGAAGAGAAGTATTAGAAGCGTATGACATTGAGTGTATATGGTATATAATGTAAGGGAAGAGAAGATTTAGAAGCGTATGACATTTAGTGTATATGGTATATAATGTAAGGGAAGAGAAGATTTAGAAGCGTATGACATTGAGTGTATATGGTTTATTATGTAAGGGAAGAGACGATTTAGAAACGTATGACATTGCGTGTATATGGTATATACTGTAAGAGAAGAGAAGATTTAGAAGCGTATGACATTGAGTGTATATGGTATATAATGTAAGAGAAGAGAAGATTTAGAAGCGTATGACATTGAGAGTATATGGTATATAATGTAAGAGAAGAGAAGATTAAGAAGCGTATGACATTGAGTGTATATGGTATATAATGTAAGAGAAGAGAAGATTTAGAAGCGTATGACATTGCTCGTGTATATGGTATATAATGTAAGAGAAGAGAAGATTTAGAAGCGTATGACATTGAGTGTATATGGTATATAATGTAAGAGAAGAGAAGATTTAGAAGCATATGACATTGAGTGTATATGGTATATAATGTAAGAGAACGTGTATATGGTATATAATGTAAGGAAAGAGAAGATTAAGAACCGTATGACATTGTGTGTTTATGGTATATAATGTAAGAGAAGAGAAGATTTAGAAGCGTATGACATTGCGTGTATATGGTATATAATGTAAGGGAAGAGAAGATTTAGAAGAGTATGACATTGCGTGTATATGGTATATAATTTAAGGGAAGAGAAGATTTAGAAGCGTATGACATTGCGTGTATATGGTATATAATGTAAGGGAAGAGAAGATTTAGAAGCGAATGATATTGAGTGTATATGGTATATAATGTAAGAGAAGAGAAGATTTAGAAGCTGATGACACTGCGTGTATATGGTATATAATGTAAGGGAAGAGAAAATTTAGAAGCGTATGACATTGCGTGTATATGGTATATAATGTAAGAGAAGAGAAGATTTAGAAGCGTATGACATTAAGTGTATATGGTATATAATGTAAGGGAAGATTTAGAAGCGTATGACACTGCGTGTATATGGTATATAATGTAAGAGAAGAGAATATTTAGAAGCGTATGACATTGCGTGTATATGGTATATAATGTAAGAGAAGAGAAGATTTAAAAGCGTATGACATTGAATGTATATGGTATATAATGTAAGAGAAGAGAAGATTTAGAAGCGTATGACATTGAGTGTATATGGTATATAATGTAAGAGAAGAGAAGATTTAGAAGCGTATGACATTGCGCGTGTATATGGTATATAATGTAAGAGAAGAGAAGATTTAGAAGCGTATGACATTTCGTATATATGGTATATAATGTAAGGGAAGAGAAGATTTAGATGCGTATGACATTTCGTGTATATGGTATATAATGTAAGAGAAGAGAAGAATTAGAAGCATATGACATTGAGTGTATATGGTATATAATGTAAGGGAAGAGAAGATTTAGAAGCGTATGACATTTAGTGTATATGGTATATAATGTAAGGGAAGAGAAGATTTAGAAGCGTATGACACTGAGTGTATATGGTTTATTATGTAAGGGAAGAGACGATTTAGAAACGTATGACATTGCGTGTATATGGTATATAATGTAAGAGAAGAGAAGATTTAGAAGCGTATGACATTGAGTGTATATGGTATATAATGTAAAAGAAGAGAAGATTTAGAAGCGTATGACATTGAGTGTATATGGTATATAATGTAAGAGAAGAGAAGATTTAGAAGCGTATGACATTGCGCGTGTATATGGTATATAATGTAAGAGAAGAGAAGATTTAGAAGCGTATGACATTGAGTGTATATGGTATATAATGTAAGAGAACGTGTATATGGTATATAATGTAAGGAAAGAGAAGATTAAGAACCGTATGACATTGTGTGTTTATGGTATATAATGTAAGAGAAGAGAAGATTTAGAAGCGTATGACATTGCGTGTATATGGTATATAATGTAAGGGAAGAGAAGATTTAGAAGCGTATGACATTGCGTGTATATGGTATATAATTTAAGGGAAGAGAAGATTTAGAAGCGTATGACATTGCGTGTATATGGTATATAATGTAAAGGAAGAGAAGATTTAGAAGCGTATGATATTGAGTGTATATGGTATATAATGTAAGAGAAGAGAAGATTTAGAAGCTTATGACACTGCGTGTATATGGTATATAATGTAAGGGAAGAGAAGATTTAGAAGCGTATGACACTGCGTGTATATGGTATATAATGTAAGAGAAGAGAAGATTTAGAAGCGTATGACATTGAGTGTATATGGTATATAATGTAAGGGAAGATTTAGAAGCGTATGACACTGCGTGTATATGGTATATAATGTAAGAGAAGAGAATATTTAGAAGCGTATGACATTGAGTGTATATGGTATACAATGTAAGAGAAGAGAAGATTTAGAAGCGTATGACATTGCGTGTATATGGTATATAATGTAAGGGAAGAGAAGATTTAGAAGCGTATGACACTGCGTGTATATGGTATATAATGTAAGAGAAGAGAATATTGAGAAGCGTATGACATTGCGTGTATATGGTATATAATGTAAGAGAAGAGAAGATTTAGAAGCGTATGATATTGAGTGTATATGGTATATAATGTAAGAGAAGAGAAGATTTAGAAGCGTATGACATTGCGTGTATATGGTATAATAATGTAAGAGAAGAGAAGATTTAGAAGCGTACGACACTGCGTGTATATGGTATATAATGTAAGAGAAGAGAAGATTTCGAAGCGTACGACATTGTGTGTATATGGTATTATAATGTAAGAGAAGAGAAGATTTCGAAGCGTACGACATTGAGTGTATATGGTATATAATGTAAGAGAAGTGAAGATTTAGAAGCGTATGACATTGAGTGTATATGGTATATAATGTAAGGGAAGAGAAGATTTAGAAGCTTATGACATTGAGTGTATATGGTATATAAAGTAAGAGAAGAGAAGATTTAGAAGCGTATGACATTGCGTGTATATGGTATATAATGTAAGAGAAGACAAGATTTAGAAGCGTATGACATTGAGTGTATATGGTATATAATGTAAGAGAAGAGAAGATTTAGAAGCGTATGACATTGAGTGTATATGGTATATAATGTAAGAGAAGAGAAGATTTAGAAGCGTATGACATTGCGCGTGTATATGGTATATAATGTAAGAGAAGAGAAGATTTAGAAGCGTATGACATTTCGTGTATATCGTATATAATGTAAGGGAAGAGAAGATTTAGAAGCGTATGACATTTCGTGTATATGGTATATAATGTAAGAGAATAGAAGAATTAGAAGCGTATGACATTGAGTGTATATGGTATATAATGTAAGGGAAGAGAAGATTTAGAAGCGTATGACATTTAGTGTATATGGTATATAATGTAAGGGAAGAGAAGATTTAGAAGCGTATGACATTGAGTGTATATGGTTTATTATGTAAGGGAAGAGACGATATAGAAACGTATGACATTGCGTGTATATGGTATATAATGTAAGAGAAGAAAAGATTTGGAAGCGTATGACATTTCTTGTATATGGTATATAATGTAAGAGAAGAGAAGATTTAGAAGCATATGACATTGAGTGTATATGGTATATAATGTAAGAGAAGAGAAGATTTAGAAGCGTATGACATTGAGTGTATATGGTATATAATGTAAGAGAAGAGAAGATTTAGAAGCGTATGACATTGCGCGTGTATATGGTATATAATGTAAGAGAAGAGAAGATTTAGAAGCGTATGACATTGAGTGTATATGGTATATAATGTAAGAGAACGTGTATATTGTATATAATGTAAGGAAAGAGAAGATTAAGAACCGTATGACATTGAGTGTTTATGGTATATAATGTAAGAGAAGAGAAGATTTAGAAGCGTATGACATTGCGTGTATATGGTATATAATGTAAGGGAAGAGAAGATTTAGAAGCGTATGACATTGCGTGTATATGGTATATTATTTAAGGTAAGAGAAGATTTAGAAGCGTATGACATTGCGTGTATATGGTATATAATGTAAGAGAAGAGAAGATTGAGAAGCGTATGATATTGATTGTATATGGTATATAATGTAAGAAAAGAGAAGATTTAGAAGCGTATGACATTGCGTGTATATGGTATATAATGTAAGGGAAGAGAAGATTTAGAAGCGTATGACATTGCGTGTATATGGTATATAATGTAAGAGAAGAGAAGATTTAGAAGCGTATGACATTGCGTGTATATGGTATATAATGTAAGGGAAGAGAAGATTTCGAAGCGTATGACATTGAGTGTATATGGTATATAATGTAAGGGAAGAGAAGATTTAGAAGCGTATGACATTGCGTGTATATGGTATATAATGTAAGAGAAGAGAAGATTTAGAAGCATATAACATTGGGTGTATGTTTCATAGGTCAAATGTATATAGTTATCGAACATTCTTTAAATGCAGGCAGAGTTAAACATTTAACAGAGATTTATTTAAAAGTCAAATTAAACTAAATTGTTTGAAAATATTGAACAAATTGGCATATTTCAAAAAGTAAATAACCCCACTACAAAACCTCTTAAACATTTATTGATCATTTCAATGTAACAACCTCTATATCAGTTCCAAAACTTGGTGTAAGTGATTATTTTCCAATATTTTTTAACGCACAACACAATCTAGTTTCCGACATAACCTTTCCTGTGAATATGTTCGTATAGCTATGTTTGACAATTGGCTAGATGTAATAAATAGAGATTTACTAATACAGTCGTAATTCGACATTTTAGGAAGACATTTGATCTTTTTGATCACCAGCTTTTTTTAAAAGAGCGCAAATATTATCATATTTCAGAACATACCTTAAACCCGCTCTCTTCATATACTTATTAGGTCGAAAGCAAACAGTTGTATTTAGCAATAAAATGTATGATGACGAAAATGATATTAATAAGTCAATACTTGGTCCCCTTTTATTCCTAGTGTTTATAAATTAATTGCCCTTATATATTTTTCAAATGACACTCATTTGGATGGCGATAACACAACATTATCTTAAATAGGAGAATCTCAAAATGACATTCAAACTAAGTTTTAAAATGTTTACAAAGTTGGTGTAAGTAAAATGGCATGCTGATAAATTTGGAAAAACCAAATTCATGTTGATTATACGCATTTACAAATTGAGTTTAAGCTAAAATAAAATGATGCAAACTGTACCTTAATATCAAATGACAAAATATTTGGGGTTCATGTTGATAACAACTTAACCGGGTCTCACCATATCACAACATATGTAACTAAAGGAGGTACATTCCAATATATGGCTTCTTCATTGAATGAATACCTTTCATATAGTAATCGTATTCAATGTTACAAATCTTATATTTTAACCACATATTGACTGTAGTCTGTAGTATTATTTGGGATCGTACTCCTGAAGCTAATTTTACAGAGTATTTTATCTTCAAAGGTGTAGTTAAAAGATTATTTTAGACTACAATACTCATAGAACCATAAAATGTATGGAAGAACTGACGATTTGTTTATGAACGAACTTTTTTAAGAAAAGCAAAACTCATGTATACAATTTCAAAACACTAAATGTTTAACCAAGAGGCAAAAATAATAACCACGACATATTTCACCTAAGAATATTGTTACGTATAGTCACTATAAAGAAGTATTTAAACAGAGTCTAAATAAGCCAGATCCTATCATTTGGAATAGTCTTCCAAATCACCTGACGCTACTAGAATCTTTAATTTTTCATTATTATAACAGTTATGTTGAGCGGACGAAATCAAATGTATAAAATCTAAATTTGTTTTCGGAACAGCTCACAAATGAACATGAAACTATAGTGTGCGCACAGGTGTGTGGGGAAGCGTATTTGCAATCTTGCATTAATTTATGTGTTTTTTCTATTAATTTATGTATGTTTGATTGTTTAACAGTTTTTGCATTTCATTTTTAATATACTATGCATTGTAATTAATAGAGGACCTGCCTGTGGGTAAGACAGCACCGTTATTATAAAGAAGTGGTGATTATCTTATCAATGTCCACATACACATGCCAATAATAATCACCATCGTCACAAAACATCGATATAAATAATGGTAGTGTCTTACCCACGGCCACATACACATGTCAATAACTATCACCAGTACAGTAAATGCGAAAACAGGCGATGTCTGTTCATCACATCACATCGATATAAATAATGATAGTGTCTTACCAACGTCCACATAATATGCCAATAATAATCACAAGTACAGAAAATGCGAAAACAGGGGATGTCTTATCGTCACATCACATCGATTTAAATAATAGTGGTGTCTTACCCACAGCCACATTAACATGTCAATAATAATCACCATTACAGAAAATGCGAAAACAGGGGATGTCTCATCGTCACACCATATCGATATAAATAATGATGGTGTCATACCAACGTTCACATACACATGTAAATGATTATCACCAGTATAGAATATGCAAAACAGGGGAAGTTTAATCGTCACAAAACATCGATATAAATAATAGTGGTGTCTTACCCACGGCCTCAAACGTATGTCAATAATTATCACCATTACAGAAATGCGAAAACAGGGAATGTCTCATCGTCACATCACATCGATATAGATAATGGTGGTGTCTTACCGACAGCCACATACACTAGTCAATAACTATCACCAGTACAGAAAATACGAAAAAGGGATGTCTCATCGTCACATCACATCGATATAGATAATGGTGGTGTCTTACCTACAGCCACATACACATGTCAATAATAATCACCAGTACTGAAATGCAAAAACAGGGGATGTCTCATCGCCACATCACATCGATATAAATAATGGTGGTGTCTTACCAACGTTCGCACTCATTAAATTATGAAATAGTTCAAACGTGTTACGTAACAATACTTACAGCTCATTGGAAAACTCAGTACAATCGACATTTGACATTTTCTGTTGTTATGTTTTCTTTTGTGATTGTGTGTGTGTATGTGTGGTGGGGTGTTTGTTTGTTTTTCTTTTGTTTATTTGTTTTCGTTTTTTTGTTTTTTTTTGGTTATGTTCTGGGGCTTTAACGTATATTATATTTTGTTCTATTTGATTAAGAACCTTATCATTTTATTGTGTTTGATTTTTGCCGTAAAATTTGCCAAAATCACTGTAATATCCAATAGTGCATTAGGAAACGTATTTTTTCACTTTTGTCATTTTAAAGATTTTTGGGATACAACTTTTAATTAAGAAATTAAAAGAGAAAAACAGATAAAACTTACTTCGTGTCAAATCAAAACTTCCAAATAATATTTACATTAAGGTAAGTAACTATATTAGTCTCAGTGTTATTTTTTCAACAGGTTTTAGCAATATTTGAAATATGTGACTGCACAAAAAGTGATTAAAAGAAATTGAAGTAAATATTTGTAATAACTATTTGTAAATTAATTATTAACAAGATTAAATCTACATAACCGTGTACCTCGTGAATCGTCTCAATACATTTACAAATATTCAGAAGCGCTTCTGTTTCTGTAAACAACACGCGGCTCTGTCGCTAAACATTCCAAACTTTGTTTTTCCTTGGAATGTGGGGTGGAAGCCTTCTCAAAATATATATAGTATTCGATAAAACGTATTCGTTTTTAATAAGATAGATGTATCTTTAAAAGAGCTGCTAGATATCAAAATTAGCATATTGCAAAATAACCCAATGTAATAACTATAATATTGCAAAATAACCCAATGTAATAACTATAATATTGCATTATTGCAAAATAACCCAATGTCATAACTATAATATTGCAAAATACATATATCCTGCTTTTACGTCACGAACATTTCTACATTTATAATCAACACATAAAAAATATGTTTATTGTTTTAATTGTTTTATCTTGTACATATGTATGTATGTCTGTCTCAATGTGCTTTATTTATATCTATAATAAATATTAGAATAACGTAAATTGTTTGCAAACGACAATAACACTCCTTAAACCAACCCATGATTTTGCACTCAGCATGATATGTCTGATTTAATTGATACAGGGCTGTATGTATCGTCAACTTCATTTCATGTCAGATTTATGAAAGGTTTTTACCTGAAATGGTTGTTAAGGATCATTCACTGAATTTCTATTTATTGTAATTTTATTATGGACTGAGTGACAGCATTATTGAATGAAGTTAAGAATATGTAATAATAAGTCATATTTGATTTGTGTTGACGACAACAACTCTTCAAGTAACGAAATTGAATAAAGTGTCCCAAATTTGTTGAAATACTGAATACAGTTTCAGCGCAGGTTTTGTCTTTATTTCCAATGCCAGTATCTTTAAATGAAGAAGAGATTCCAGAGACAGTTGAAATTATCTGAACTATCATAGTAACCGCGGTAATGTTGATATATTGGGCAGCATCAAACCTAAACATCTGAAATGGCCTCCACCAACGGAACATAGTGACAAAGTTTCTTTAAAATATGTCCATCCGTTTTAAAGGGACACTTTCTAAATAAAGCATTGTAGAAATAAACGACGACTGCCTGCAATGTATTCAAATGAGCTAAAAACGATAATTGATTCACAACTTCAACCGTATAGATTCATACAAAAACAAAATTATAAAGAACATTGAATATTGCCAGAACACGGTTGTTTGTGAAACAATCGATCTCTTCATGCAGATATACTTATGGAAATAATACTAAACATTGCCGTTTGTAAAAATGTAATAAAATATGTTTAAACTAAATCTTGTTTTTGTTTTTTAGACAGAACTTGTATAATTGATAATAGTCCATAACGCATCCATGTGGTGCACGTGTACTGCTACACACTTTTTTTTTTTTTTACACGAGTGCAAGTGCACACATACATTGTTGTTTTGATGCTGTTATTGTCTAAGTTGTGTCTGTCTGTTATTTTGTCATTTTCTTGAAACGACCTTGATTTTTGGCAATTTTCAAGTAGTTTTATATTTCAAAATGATCGTCGCAACTTTGACACGTGTGGCATTTTAATGTCAGACAACCCCATTGTAACATTGCATGACTGGTATATATCTTACAGAGATGATACGCTTATTGCTTATTGCTACGGTCGTTAACAAGTTTGAATTGGTTTTGCTTTGTTGCTTAACTTGTTTGGTATAACACGCAATAGTGCATCCCATTGCAACGAAGATGTTATTATATAAAATGAATCATCAAAAAGTATCTATTTATCTAGCCTTTATTGGAATACACGTCTACATTATTTTACATCAAAGAACGAAGAGAGGTCTGCAGACCGTTATCTCATTTGTCACGATGATGAATTTACAAGACGACGTCTGCTAAAACTGCCAAACGGTTTGTAAATCGACTCATCTTACAGTTTTACGCAGTCTGGTTGCCTTCCGAACAAAAGTTATTGTAGGTAAAGAATCAGTCAAATCTATGATAGATTGTTTTATGTATTTAAGTAAATTGTGAAGCAGAAGCCATGTTGTCTTCTGAGCAACAGTTAATTTAACAGTCGTGTTAACATGTCATTGGTCATAACGCGCATATGGTCATTTTTTTGTGGAAAATAAACAAATCGCTATAACAGCATGTCGTTATTCGTAGATAAATATAAAGCTGTTAGTTCAGTGTTAAATTGTAAATGAATGTAAAGCTGTTAATTCAGTGTTCAAGTGTAGGTAAACGTAAAGCTGTTAGTTCAGTGTTCAAGTGTAAGTAAATGTAAAGCTGTTAGTTCAGTGTTCAGTTGTAGGTAAATGTAAAGCTGTAAGTTCAGTGTTCAAGTGTAGGTAAATGTAAAGCTGTTAGTTCAGTGTTAAATTGTAGATAAATGTAAAGCTGTTAGTTCAGTGTTCAATTGTAGGTAAATGTAAAGCTGTTAGTTCAGAGTTCAATTGTAGATAAATGTAAAGCTGTTAGTTCAGTGTTCAAGTGTATGTAAATGTAGAGCTGTTAGTTCAGTGTTCAATTGTAGGTAAATGTAAAGCTGTTAGTTCAGTGTTCAATTGTAGGTAAATGTAGAGATGTTAGTTCAGTGTTCAGTTGCGGGTAAATGTAAAGCTGTTAGTTCAGTGTTCAGTTGTAGATAAATGTAAAGCTGTTAGTTCAGTGTTCAATTGTAGGTAAATGTAAAGCTGTTAGTTCAGTGTTCAGTTGTATGTAAATGTAAAGCTGTTAGTTCAGTGTTCAAGTGTAGGTAAATGTAAAGCTGTTAGTTCAGTGTTCAATTGTAGATAAATGTAGAGCTGTTAGTTCAGTGTTCAAGTGTAGGTAAATATAGAGCTGTTAGTTCAGTGTTCAATTGTAGGTAAATGTAAAGCTGTTAGTTCAGTGTTCAATTGTAGGTAAATGTAAAGTTGTTAGTTCAGTGTTCAAGTGTAAGTAAATGTAAAGTTGTTAGTTCAGTGTTCAAGTGTAGGTAAATGTAAAGCTGTTAGTTCAGTGTTCAGTTGTAGGTAAATGTAAAGTTCAAGTGTAGGTAAATGTAAAGCTGTTAGTTCAGTGTTCAATTGTAGATAAATGTAAAGCTGTTAGTTCAGTGTTCAAGTGTAGATAAATGTAGAGCTGTTAGTTCAGTGTTCAATTGTAGGTAAATGTAAAGCTGTTAGTTCAGTGTTCAATTGTAGGTAAATGTAAAGTTGTTAGTTCAGTGCTCAAGTGTAGGTAAATGTAAAGCTGATAGTTCAGTGTTCAGTTGTAGGTAAATGTAAAGCTGTTAGTCCAGTGTTCAAGTGTAGGTAAATGTAAAGATGTTAGTTCAATGTTCAAGTGTAAGTAAACGTAAAGCTGTTAGTTCAGTGTTCAGTTGTAGATAAATGTAAAGCTGGCTGTTAATTCAGTGTTCAGTTGTAGGTAAATGTAAAGCTGTTAGTTCAGTGTGCAAGTGTAGGTAAATGTAAAGCTGTTAGTTCAGTGTTCAAGTGTAGGTAAATGTAAAGCTGTTAGTTCAGTGTTCAATTGCAGATAAATGTAAAGCTGTTAGTGAAGTGTTCAATTGTAGGTAAATGCTAAGCTGTTAGTTTAGTGTTCAGTTGTGGGTAAATGTAAAGCTGTTAGTTCAGTGTTCAGTTGTAGGTAAATGTAAAGCTGTTAGTTCAGTGTTCAATTGCAGATAAATGTAAAGCTGTAAGTTCAGTGTTCAATTGCAGATAAATGTAAAGCTGTTAGCTCAGGGTTCAATTGTTGGTAAATGCCATCACTACATATCTGTGTTGATTAGCAATACTCTTATATTTTGTATTTATCCTATATTAAGAGCATCTTCAAAAGCATTGAACAATGTCACTGCATCATGTTCATCGTCATAAACAGAAATGTTTTTACTAAATCTACAGTCAGACATATGAATATTAACGTGTAAACAAGACATGCCTTAACGCATACTTATGTTTGTAAGCATTGACGGCTAGTACACCATACATAATGATGAGGAAACTATATTAATTATATGTATATATGGCACAATCAAATGTCGTATTTAAACGTGAAATAAATAACATAAAAAGGTCAAATCTTAGAAAATGACCAATTTAACATGGTTGTGAAGTTTAAAAGGCAGCTAACCAACCATTGCTATGGAAATTGCATTCAAGTATAGTTTCGTTTACGTTTAATAGCGATGGTTTTATTTTACCCAGATAGCATTGATTCTTACGTTTGTTTCTTGTGACTGAAGTTGATACTAACTATATTCTGAACATTTCGTGTTTTTGTTTCTGGTCCTTTGGGTTCAAAAGAAAAAGAAATTATATAGCTGAAAGTAGACGCAGCGTTGAAATGACCGTCACAAAAGCAGTATGAACACAATGTTGTTGTTGTATGGTGTTTAGCGTCGCTTTCAACAATTTTTCAATGATATCGCGACGGTGTCTACTTGAGACAGTATTCTGAGCGCTGTCACACTGGAGTATCATGCCGCAGACACATGGTATGATACCCCTGCCAGTCACATTATACTGACACCGGGCCGACCAGACCTAGAAATCTCCTCTAAATGCTGAGCGTCAAGCAAGGAAGCTTCTAGTACCATTTTTAAAGTATTTGGTATGACCCGGCCGGGGATCGAACCTACGACCTTCCGCATGCGAGGCGGACGCTCTACCACTAGACCACGCCGCGGTCTTTTGATCAAAGATAAACAGGCCCCGGTTTCACAAAAATACTTAAGTCTCTTATTTTACTTAAACTCGATAGTGTGCTCAATTTTATATTTAAATTGAGCACACTATTTGAGTTTAAGTAAAATATCAGACTTAAGTATTTTCGAGAAACCGGGCCCTGAACTTTAACATTAAAAGAAATAATGCATTTTTAAAAAGTAGACACTCTTTTAATAGTTTGGCATTACACGAAGAGCTATAACAAGTCAATTATTAGGCTGTAGAAATGGTTATAGCTGTCGTTAAATGTCAGCGGTAGAAACAAGCGGATTGCTTATCATATATAGTACGAGCACGCTGATAGGTCAGTGCGAATGTCGATGTAAACAACCTCAACAAGCGGCTACCGAACATGAAGAATTTTTAAACCTGCAGCTCTAGATTTCAAAGTTAGTGCTTAGACAAGATTTTGCCTAGCAAAAGGTTCCTTCTAGCGCATCCCCGGATGTTTTCGTCACTTGATTAACACATACGAGCACCTGCATATATATATATACATACACACATTTTACACATATGCATTTACGGAACGCAAGAAAAAAAATCTAGACAGGTCAAAATATATGAAAGAAAACATTTGCAAACCTGAACTTCAACATTTGCAAATATTGCATAGATATATTTGAAGCTAAATTATCATGTGACAGGCGACTTTTTCATTACGTGATTATTTGGCGGGAGTCTATGCATATTCATTATATTAATCTCTATTCAATATTATCAAATATTCAATGCAGGGGTTAATACTCTATACGAATGATTATTCCTTGTCGGTCTGCTGTTAAAAACATTTTTACAATAGATTGATCTAAGGCGCATGAATATACATTGGCATAGAGGCTATTTGTAATGAATATGCTCCAAGAAAGCGGTAGACTGGTCCTCTGCGTACTACGAAATTTTGAATGGATACCATAATAGGACAGGGAAACAGATTAAGACGGCGGCACCCTACTGTTCGGCATGCCTTTGACAGTACCCTTGTATTCATTACCTGCTCAGTCAAGTGTAAATTGTTCCTTCTAGGAACAATGATTATTTTAAAGCTGTGCGGTGATCGATAAAATGAACGGCGGATTCATTATTCTTAAATATTAGTTAACCTACCACAATACTGAGTAACCGTACTTGGAATCACGTAACCATGACGACAACATGACGTAAAATCGGTACTGTGCCATATATGCACATGATTATATGTATTCTGGAGCAATTGACACTTTTCTCATTTATTTTCTACAGCGTGTGATTTTATATTTGCTCGGTTGTTGTGATAAAACCATTATTTCGTTTTTTTATTACAACTCAACATACATGTCCATGTAATTAACTTCGGAAGAAACCACTTGAAACAAGTTGATGAAGTCAAATATGTTACCCTATGTTGACTTAAGTCAAGTATTTACATGTACAATGTTCACTCATTTATCACTATAGTTAAAAACTGTTTAGCTTTTTTAAATGTAGCTTTTTTTTATTTATACGATCATATTTTTAAAGCATAAATTCATCTAATTCTCATTTGGATACGTTTGCAATTTTAACTTCATTAAATTCTTTTATGTTCAACGAATATAATTATATTAATTGATATTAATAATATATGAACGTGTTACATATATTGTAATTAATTCAGTTTGTAACAGATGTTAAATCGATAAGATATTTTTGTCAATAAATATTAATTTAAATAAAACATGTTGTAATAATGACATGTCATTCAGGAATTAAGTGAATTTATAGTACAGTAAATTTTCAAGAGATAAGTGAATTTGTAGTACATTTTCTTACAAGTTAGCCCTCAAGAGTAAGGTGAATTTGTAGCACATGTACTTACAAGTCAGTCCTCAACAGTTAAGTGAATTTGTAGTACATGTACTTACAAGTCAGTCCACAATAGTTAAGTGAATTTGTAGAACATGTACTTACAAGTAAGTCCTCAATAGTTAAGTGAATTTGTAGTACATGTACTTACAAGTCAGTCCACAATAGTTAAGTGAATTTGTAGTACATGTACTTACAAGTCAGTCCACAATAGTTAAGTGAATTTGTAGAACATGTACTTACAAGTAAGTCCTCAATAGTTAAGTGAATTTGTAGTACATGTACTTACAAGTCAGTCCACAATAGTTAAGTGAATTTGTAGAACATGTACTTACAAGTTAGTCCACAAGAGTTAAGTGAATTTGTAGTACATGTACTTACAAGTCAGTCCACAAGAGATAAGTGAATTTGTAGTTCATGTACTTACAAGTTAGTCCTCAACAGTTAAGTTAATTTGTAGTACATGTACTTACAAGTTAGTCCACAAGAGTTTATTTGAATTTGCAGTATATGGTCTTACAAGTTACACTTCAAGAGTTAGGTGATTTTGTAGTGCATCTTCTTACAAGTCAGTCCTCAAGAGTTAGGTAAATTTGTTATACATGTACTTACAAGTTAGACTTCAAGAGTTATGTGAATTTGTAGTACATGTACTTACAAGTTGGATTTCAAGAGTTTAGCGAATTTGTAGTACATGTACTTACAAGTTAGTCTTCAAGAGTTAAGTGAATTTGAAGTACATGTACTTACAAGTTAGACTTCAAGTGATAAGTGAATTTGTAGTACATGTACTTACAAGTTAGTCTTCAAGAGTTGATTGAATTTGTAGTACATGTACTTACGAGTTAAACTTAAAGAGTTGAGTGAATTTGTAGTACATGTACTTACAAGTTAGTCCTCAAGTGTTAAGTAATACATGTACTTACAAGTTAGTCTTCAAGAGTTAAGTGAATTTGTAGTACGTATACTTACAAGTAAGACTTTAAGAGTTATGTGAATTTGTAGGAAATGTTCTAACAAGTTAGACTTCAATAGTTAAGTGAATTTGTGGAACATGTACTAACAAGTTAGTCTCAAGAATTAAGTGAATTTGTGGTACATGTACTTACAAGTTAGTCCTTAAGAGTTAGGTGAATTTGTAGTATATGTACCTACAAGTTAGTCCACAAGAGGTAATAGAATTTGTAGTAGATGTAGTCACAAGTTAGTCCTCAAGAGTTAGGTGATTTGTTGTACATGTACTCGCAAGTTAGTTTTCAAGATTTAAGTGAACTTATAGTACATTTACTTTCAAGTTAGTCCTTAAAAGTTAAGTGAATTTGTAGTACATGTACTAACAAGACCTGAAGTTTATTGCTGTCTCTTTCCTACACCGAGAATCACATTCTGGCGGGAAACATCTCCTTCTGTGATATATTCGATAATATATATGTTTTCTTATGTATGCCAAATTGATATATGTCACCAAGTTAGATTACTGCAGAGAACCTCTGTGACCGAGTGATCTAAGGTGCCGTCTCAAGATCACGTATCTCTAACCGTTTATGTCGTAGGTTCGAGTTCCGCTATCTCCAAAAACATTCTGTGGTAAAGTTTGCTAGTTACTTGCAGGAGGCCGATGGTTCTTTTCAGATTTATTTGGAGATTTTCTTCCACAGTGACTATTAAAACTGGATATGCCTGATATAACCTGAAAAGTGTTGAAAATGACGTTTAACCCAATTCGAACAAATATATTACTGGGAGAGTATGTTCATTGCTCATTGCTCAAAATCTTCTGCACCAAATCACACACTTTCTAAAGAGATAGCCAGATAAAATTCTAGACCAGTATACCTACTATAGACGTTTTTATTGTATCTACCAGAAATTAATGTGCATTTGTGTGCGAATAACTGTCGCACTTTAGCATTATAATCATGGTTATACCAAATTGTAAAGTGACATGTTTATTTTCAATAACCTTACGTTTAGATGGTTTTCATTTTTTATATTACGTTATTAAGTTATTGGGTCATAACGCAATGTTGAGACACGCGTATTTATGTATATGAAATAACAATGTATTTATTCCAAGCTATGGCAACATGTCATGATTTTGTCATTATTTGCATACTCATGTTTTTCATGCCATTGCCAGGACGTAGGAAACATATACCGGCGAAGGGAAGAGACATTCGTACAACTGTACTAACTATCGACAAATCCTTGTCACAGACACACATTTCATCATAACACCTCAGATTATACACTTTCAGTAGGTTTCCCGATGCAAGCGGATAACATTTCTGTCTAGGTGCCAGCGACAACAAGCAGAGTAGTGAACACGTTAAACCGGTGTGTGAACACGTTAAACCGGTGCGTGAAAACGTTAAACCGGTGTGTGAACACGTTAAACCGGTGTCTACATACCCGCCATCGACGATCATGCTTATGTCTTGCTTGAAAATAAAATAACGTTTGCGGCATTTTCCATTACGCTGCACGAACAGACTCAATAACACTTGGTTCATTGTATTTTATTTTGGTTAAATTATCTGCTTTCACGGGTCAAATATTGATCTAGAGGTCGGCATCACTGTGTACCATAGTGTTTATAATCCTATATTGTTGAGGTTAAACTCGGAAAGGGGCGTAATTGAGCTTGAAATGTAGATTTAGTACAATTCGAATGCCGTAGCATCATGCTCATGTCTTTTTAAATGCTAATAAAATTCTCTGTCTCGTTCATTTGAATCTGAAATTATATAGTCTAAGACATAGTTAATATGCCATGATGTGCTAAACGTATGTATGAAAAAGGAATATTACTCTTGTGAAAATAATGCTGTGGAATTATGTTAATATCCTGCCAACTTCATTTAATAAATTAGAAAGTCATGAAATCAAATCAAACGAATACGTTAAGGCTAATAATATTTCAAAAACAGTAATATACTACCAACACGAGGGGAAAGCAAAGCAATCTTAATTATCACAAAGAAGCAGTGAGAGGATATATGTATATCAAAAAATAATTCTTTCGTCTATCTGTATCTCTCGTCTCTAAACATCGTCTTCTTTTTTCCTTCCATATTATTTAGTCTCTTTATTTATTCATTTTAAAAATAATATAAAATAATTTTATCACACAGAAGACGTCAACACTCACACATTAAAACATCTACAAAAGAAAAATGTTTTTATGCATGAAATGGAAACATATGGACAATACTACTATTCTGTATTTGTTAAAAATATTCGTTTTCAGGCCTTTTACTACTATCCAGAGTAAAATTGTGAATGTCATGATGTATTGATGTATCAAAAATAATATTGTATATTTGTTCTGTGCTGTTAAAATATAAAATACATATATGTATATGTTAAGAATATGAAATAAAAAAATTGATTACAAAAACTTCATTTTTATAATGTATCACCTAAATTGAATTGCACTTAAAGTATAAAGGATTAGTCTAATTTAGCGTCGCGTACGACGCGCTAAAATATTAATATCCGAAACATATTGAAACGTCCCCGAATACTTGTACTCGTTTTTGGAATTATACTTATGATATATATAAGGTCATGAAACGATATTTTCAGCTGACGGATATAACAAATGCTGTTGACATGATCTATATATTTTCAGTTGAAAATAATTCACATTTAACGTCATTTTCCCCATGTCCCGGCGTAACAGTTAACACGGGTCCCGGCTTAAAATGCTATATTTTAAATGGCCGCAAACTGGTAAAACGTCAGTTCTGTGCACTAAAGAAAGTGACATAATTCCCGGTAAACAGACGTTGTGTTATTATTACACCAAACTCAATGGCCATTACGCAACACGCTATTCATTACGCAAATGCTAAATGTCCCGAAAAATAAACGACTTTTGGTGAATGTATAAATAAGGGGCAAAGGTTTGGGAATGTCACCAGAACTATTCTCATCAATATATTATGTGCATGATGACAATCCAGTTATCCCTTAGTTTCAAGTTATAAACCGAATACGCTATTTTGAAACTGTTTCATTCTAATTTTAAATGGAATCTGTCATATAAGGGATGCTAGCACATTTATCTGTTACATAAATTATGCAATACAATAAATACAATATTAATGTGTTACCTGTATTGGACGAGTCTAACTATAAATAGATGTGACGTAGTTTCGGTTTAAAATTGATCAACACTATGGGAAGAAGCTAGGTCGACACCACGCGTCATGTGTATGATGTAACAGCAGACGGAGATAGACGATCGAATATGTAAGGTACATAAAGAAGTGTGTTTATACCGAGTAAATACCATAATAAACCTAAATGTTTTTAAAATAACACTAAACAAAATATTGACAGTATTACCTCCGTAAACATTCGGAACATAGTTTCGCATTGCCGAAAATAACCGCGCACGCACCTGATCAGTGGTAAACTATGCATATGTACAGAACTACTTACACCGTCGCGGTTTACGATGGCTGATCGGACTACTGAAGGTATTCGTTCAAAATGAAAAGGTAAATTATTTAGCTTCTGAAAACCGACACATATAAAAAAGCGGCAATATATACTTTGCATTCATAAACATGTCAGGTGTATGTATATGATTGTATTTGTAATGTGTATTTATGACACCATATTGAGGGTAGTTAAATGCCATTATACTCCCTTTAAATTGTTTTTTGGTCATATATCAATCATTGAAAATAATATATATGCAATTTAGCGTGAACACTTTTCTCATTGTTAACAGCATAATAATGCTCCAAACTGATATTTAATTATGAAATAGATGTATCGTATTGCATATCATTTGAGAGAAATAATTAGATTATACAGAAATGTTAGTTTTATTTTGTATTTACAATATAAAACAAGCACTCAGATTGAGATTGTCCGTAGAGAATCGTTCCGTGAAAGCGAGCAGGTGTATAAACTGTTGTGAATGTACAACAATCTAAATACAACAATCGTGATCAATACTTTATTATGAAATAATGACCAGAATTGAGATTAATTCAAAATATATTTAGTTATTATTTAAGATTAGTGTATGCTGTCAGAGTCACCAAGGATTTTCGGAAGTGTACACTTCATAAACTTCACGACTTTGCTGACAATAAATCATTCATCATTTCCTCGATTGAAATCTCCTAAGAATTATATTACTACACGGAAATCGTTGCAAGACATGTTAATTGTTTAAATTATCGAATTAAAGTGAATAGAACAAAATTGCCACAATCATTTTCAATTACATTAAAATATCAAATTATATTACACTATTATTAATATGTTCCACTACTTTCTCGACTGCTTATGGTTTTGCAGATTTTGTAAACTAAATCTACAACTACACCATGTTGCAATTGATGTGTTAATGTTTATTGATAGAGATTGTATTATTCAATTTACTAGGTTAAATTCATTCAATTCACATCCATCTTCAGTTCTTATAGCTTCGAACAAGAAAAGCTATAACAAAATGTTATAGCAAAGGAGTACTGATTTTTTATGAATTTATATACATGGTGTGATCAATTTATAATCCAGAATGTCAACTTTAGATTTGGGTAATTTTATAGATATTTTATGTGTTATTTACAGTGATATGAATCGTTTGTCTGAACATTATAATGATTGCTGTCACAATTATAATGATTGCTGTCAAAATTATAATGATTGCTGTCAACATTCAAAACTTGATAATATATGGATCCAGTGAATGGTAACAAAAATGGTGGAAGTTATAAAAAGTGGTCAGTATTCCATGGTATGAATGGAACTTAAGACTCAGAAGAAATGCAAGTGTATTATAAATATTAAACATATTGTCAACAAGCAATCCTGTTGGTATCTCTCTTCTGTGCCACTAGTAATCTCATACCACATACCATTCAATAAACAGCCCTGGACTCAGTTCATTTTTCAAAACAATTTTATAATTGTTTCGCAAGCAAACATTACAATTAGGCTTCTTTGTACTGAAGCCGGAACTGATTAGCTCAGTCGGTAACGCGTCTGACTATCAATCTAGGGGTCGTGAGTTCGAATTCCCGCCCGGCAACAGTCTCCGTGATGATTGATATACGACATTGTGTCTAATTATCATTCATCCGTTACCGCTGATTAAAGTGGGAAAGTTATCAGTTACTTGACGAGATGGGGTGTACTCGAGTTCTGGTTTAACTTTCAGAAAACAGTGTTTAGGTTAACTTATCGTCTGTTAGCGCTCGACGGCATTAAATGACGCTTAATATTCAATTAATCAATCATTTTTGTTGAAAACGCTTACATATTTATCATAAAGGGTAGCTACGAAAACGTGACACTGGTTTTAAATCCAACTGGCTGTCTTACAAGATACTTGTGTATTCTGCTAATATTTTAACTGTTCATGAATTCACATTTTATAAGTATCTTATTGCCTTAAAAATAAATTTCATGGTACCATTCTGTTCCCATAATATATGTAAATATGGTAAATAATCAGTCAAAAGAATTACTACTGGCCTATTAGAACTGATAAGCATACATATTTTTAGCTGCATCAACCAATCAATCTTCAAATGGGTACGTTAAAGAAAAATAGGAATGTAATACTGTTCCTGGTCAGTATATTGAAACAGTATTTGTAGACACACAATAGCAGTATAAGTATATAATATGTAACCGTATATACATTCAACTGGCAAAAATGCAATGACTTTGCTGAATTGGTGTTATTGTGACTTATAGACGATTTCTACTGTTTTTCGTACACTTCAATTCAGCGCACAAAGGGAAGCAACTTTGTGGAGACTAGTCAGTGCCATTACATTCTATTATACTACAACTGACCCTATTTCAGACGGCACCCTCATTTACGGATACGCCTGAAATTGGCCTCTTGTATTGTGTTCAATATATAAAATATGCATACCGGCATAAAATAATTGTTTATTGCAATTTAACCTGAATATAGAATATTATAGAAATCGCCATATTTATACAAATATGTTCATTCAGTACAATTTTGCAACTGTATTTTATTAACGATTGCATACTTTAAAAGCTTTTAAAATGGGTATCAGAGAGTATTTTGTGAGATTTAAGGCAAAAGTAATCCATACACTATATCAAAATATTAAAAAAACTCTATATTTTTATTGCAAAATAGAAAAAGAATTGTTTTTAAAAATCTTGAAAGGTTAACACAAGCTTAAAATTATCTTTTTCATGACAATAATTAGTATATACATGCATCTTAGTATTAGTTTTAATTAAAAACTAGATGTAAACAATTAAAATATTTGCTTTGCACTTCTTGTAAATCTATATTTTTTCAAAGTAAAACAAACATCCAGATTTTAATAGGAGAAAAAATATGTACGGTAACATGTTTGTTTTTTATTTCTGACATTGCGTAAACATACATTAAACTTAAATACTCTGAAGTTTCATAAAAACTTATCCATTGGAAAAAATTTGGCAAAATCTATCGAAATCGAAAACATGAAATACGGTTAAAAACTGAACTTTGGACTTAGTGAGTGAAAAATTAGGTCACTACTGGAAACATTTTGATAACATTATTATCAGTATGAAATGATTTAAGTACAGAGTAATACACATTTGATAATAAAAGTTTCATAAATAAAATAATATTAAGTAGCATGAAGTCATTCTGACAATGCAAAATAGGGGGAGTATCGAATCCAAGTTGAACAAACTTGTGGCCCGACCCGATTTCAACATTTTTGAAATAATAAATGTTTTAATAACATAACAATTAAAGTGATTAAGTTCCCTCACGTTATTCAGCAATCTTACGCTTCTGTTTCAGCATGCTTACTATGTTATTTTACATGCAAGCGTTGTGGCTATAAATAACTTTATCGTGGGGTATAAATGTCAATTTGTGTTGTTCTTGGTTTTTTCTTTCTTTTTTTAATGTTTTTAATGTTTAAACTTAAATTATATAAACCAAAGGTTAGTTAAAGTCTTAAAGACATTTTATTTCTCAATTTAAATTCACTTTATACAATACAACATTTAGATAGTTATTAAAGAAAAAATAAGTTGCCACCCGATGTTTGATATTGGCCTGCAGTAAGTCTCTGATGACTTAATCCCCGGTAACGTTTTTCACAAGTTGGGCAGCGGTTTATCACTCTACAATCCTATAATATAATACCCTATACAGCCGTGTAAGATGGACTACTAAGACCTAAGTCGGTACATTTGTCAGCACTCTAACCAGGATATTTAAAGCGCTACAGTAATTCATTTGGTGGGTTGCGTTAGCGTTAGTTGACATGTGAATTCTGAAGCTCCGCCAAAAGGTGTTTACACCTCATAACACAGTGTACCAACATACCAAAAATATAGTGCAAAGACATTCCAAAAAGTACATAATATTCGATATATAAAGACAAATAAATAACGTAACCGAATAAATCAATATTTATTTGTTTGCTTCAAATGTGTAAATAGCATCTGTTGAATGTAAATAACATATGATGAATATATATGAAATTACTACGCCATTGAAATCTTAGATTGTGTATATTTATGACTGAAAGACACGACGCTGTAGCGTGTAATGTTGGTCCATAAATTGAACAGTAGTAGACAATAAAATACTGTTAACTAATATATTTAATCTAGCCAAACATGTTTAAATAATAGTGTTAGTGAAGGATCCTTTCCCATTATTTTATTAGTTAATTTAAAAAAGATTAATCAATTTAATTAGTCTATAAAGAACTATATTACAGCTAAACATGAAAATAGTACAATAACACAAAGACGTTTTTGTCTTACGCCGTGCTGTGTGTACACAATTTCTTATACTATAAATTTAAACTGTACGATCTAACCATAATGTGCACTGGTCCTGTTATCGCCTGATAGTTATTTATTGAATATTATATCGTTCCAAATTTAAACGATAATTTTCATTTGAAGGTACAAAATTGAACATAAACTTTCAGATGATTATATAAGAGAATCACAAACACGTCACCACTATAACATCATTATCATCATCATTATCATCATCACCATCCTCAACATCCTCATCATCATCACCATCATCACCATCATCATCATAAAACTAGTTTTGCTAATCAGACATAAAAAAAGGTTTAGTCAATGTTTAAAAAATTATACCAAACGGAATTAAAATTACTTGGAGAAAAAAATCAAATCATATGAGGAGAGAGAGAGCATATAGATGAAACAGTTGTACATTATGAATTAGATAGATTATGCTAACTTGGTATTGAAAACCTCCTGATTTACTTTACACAGGCCAGTGTTGGTGAGTGAAACTTTGACTGAAAAATTATCTTTAATTTGGTTATATGTTTGCACAGTATTATTCTTGTTATTAAACTGATAGATCATATTCGATAATTTCAAATAAGATGTTATACTAACACCTGTATTATTGTCAATAATTACTACCAATCTACCGTTTTAATTGTTTTCCAGTTATATTTTCAAAAACACTGTCTAGCTTATTTAAAATACAGAGGAAGAACCCATCGGACATTACCTCCCTTTACTAGAGAAATATGTATACGTTATTGGTACATAATGCGGACATTAGATACGTATAAAATTTAGACATCATTTATTTATGAGTCATAATAATTCGAAAACACAAACTACTTTAATGGTATCCTGCATTTATTCTATATTTGAAGTCTGGATGGGATATCATATCATATAACATGATATTCAAATGTGACAGCCCTTAGAAAACTGTCTCAAACAAACACTACGGTGATATAACTGAAACAAATTGTTGAGTTGAATGCGATGCTTTACACTTTACAATAACAACTCATAAACGTCTAGTAGCAATCCCACCTTCAGTACATTGAGTACTTTGATTTCTTATTTTCAACGTATTTCAGAATTCCTAGTGGACGCAATTGGCATGACAACAGAAAATATATGCATAGCATGAGACATTACATTAGACGAAATATATTGTTATCCTTTTTTTTGTTCATATTTTACTGCTGTCTTCTTTCAACCATATTTCCGACATCTAGGCATGCCAGGAAATCCGATAAAACTTCAAATTTACCATATCTAATGCAATACAAACTTGCACACAATCATGATCAATACGTCTGTCTCAGAACTGGTTAAGTTTGAGGATTAAAAGAAAACCATTTGTCCTCGTGGATCATCTACCAAAATTCAATGACAGCCATTCTTTATCGCTGTCTGTGTCACTGTCTGAGACAGATATGAACAGCTGTACATTCACTACTTAACTGATCCACTGGAATTAAATGTAGGGCTTATATCTCAGAAACGTACAAGTGTATATCATAAATATTCATATTTACATTCGACTATGGTGTGTTATCTGTTGAAGTTTCCTTATTTTTCTCTTTACGAAGCAATATTTATATTCGTGAATCTATATAGAAGTTTGACATTCATTTCCCAATGAACGTATTTCCATGAACCTTCATTGTAGTTTCGGGCAACCTTGTTCAAGCTTTGCGATTGAATAACGTCATCAATGTCACAATTATTAACAGGTTTCGACGACATAAAGCAATGGCTGGGAACAAAATGTTTAGCCCTTGCCGCTTCGTTTGTCAACTTAAACTTAAGGATGCAACGCATATTTTATATGTTCACCACAGCTAGATAAATATAAAACAGGACAATGTGGTGCCAATCGAGTACATATAAAATAAATATAAGAAATAAATTGTGCGTGGAATATTAATTAGATATGAACTTCTTTGTAACTAATAACGACTATGTGAACCAATTGGGAGTTTTAGCTTTCAACAAATAACATTCATTCTTAGAAAATCATTTATAACCAATAGCCAAAAGTCATATTATATCCATAGTTCATTCATATTTAATGATTGTTTTCATTTATATGCTATTAGTATAATTTATAGAGCACGATATACATGGAATAAAGATACTGCAATGAAAAATGCAAACCCATGAAAGATACGTCTATGCCACTTATGACAAATAAATAAATAGTTCGAACAGTCTATCAGCTTACTGTCGTTTCAAGCACACTTTAAAGTCTTACTTAGATATCGATATGAAGAAAAAGTTCAAAATAGATTTATCAAATTTAGATAATCTTCCAACTATCTCGTCAAAGAAAGCGGCAGATACGAAAATGTTCAAAGAAATGAAAGGATATGTCATTATTGTAACATGAATTTTATTGAAAATGAATATCACTTCTTACATGTTTGTCCATTCTATAAAGAATTAAGACAAACATATTTTAAACATTACTACTACCGATGGCCAAACTTAAATAACTTCGATATGCTAATGAAAACTATAGAAAAACGTAATGTTCTTAATTTAGCGAAATTTATTTATTTTGCTTTCAGATAAAGAAGCATAACCTAATGTTTGGATTAAAAAATCAAATTGTGTGCTTCTTGGTAAATCTGATCTAGGTTGATGATATAAATGTAACTAATGATAGGTTTAACTGTTCATGTTCTCACTTTATTCATATTTTCATGTTATTTGTGTAGGCTATAAACGTGGTGTATGTTTAATTGCTGAATAAAGTTATTTGTATTTGACAAAAGTGACTTTGCGTCCATCAAGAATCATATGGCAAAAGTGCTTCGGAGATTGATTAATAAAGTGAATAAACAACAATATATCCAAGTCAATGATAAGTATGAGAACGTAATAGAAGTAGGTGCACATGGCGAAACAAAGGATGTACAAAGTCTAGAAAAAGAATTCAGCGTGGAAGTACTATACATCAATAACGGAGGACACCAGTTGATTGGTGTAAATATAAGCAATCTAGAAACAAAGTAAATAACATAAAAAAACAAGCTAAAGAAAACTTTTTCAATAATCTGGAAATTTCATTAAACGATTTACAGTCGAACGACAGTCGAACGATAAAAGAGGTTTCTGGAAAATCATTAGACATTTTGTTAAAAATTCAGACTCTTCATCTACAATTCCACCTCTTTGTAAAACAAATATAAATGGCACTAAAGATTTTCTTATTTCTTGCAAAGAAAAGGCTGAGCACCTTAATGACTATTTTACATCTATATCGACTCAAGACGAGATAAATGTCCAACTACCAGTATCTACACCAAAAACATATGAGAGTCTTACAAATTTTGTTATTTCAGAAAATGATATATCTGACATTTTAAACACTGTTAATATAAATAAAGCATGTGGCCATGACTCTATAAGCCATAAGATGCTTAAAGGGGTAACAAAACCCATATCTAAACCTTTAGCCATACTTTTTAACCGCTCTCTGAATGAAGGGATTTATCCTGACGTTTGGAAGAAAGCAAATGTTACACCAATATATAAAAAAGGTGACAAGTCTATAGCTTCAAACTATAAACCAGTTTCTTTACTTAGCTGTTGTGGTAAAATATTTGAAAGAATCATTTTTAAACACATATACAACTTTCTTCTTACAAATAAATTATTGTATAAATATCAATCAGGATTTCTACCAAACCATTCAACAACATTTCAGTTAATAGACATCTATCATCAGTATTTTATGAAATATTTATTATAACACTTTTTGACTTAGTTTATCAGATTATACATATATTTAATAATTTTAATAGTTTTATTGCGACAAATTATTCTAAGATAGAAAAAAATGCAAAATAATGGCTAGGATCGTCAAAATTAGCAAACATTTCTATTATTTAGATATTATTTTACACTTTTGTACAATGTTTTCATCAAATTTTACAAAAAGACATGCTTAAAGATACAAAATTGCTAAAATAATGCGTAGGAAAAGTTTGTATCTATATGCAACTTAAAGTGGGTGGGGCATATCAATATGACATTATGTACCAGCATCAGTCAATGCTAGAACAAATTAAAGATTAAGTCTTAGAAATATCCAGCAGCTACTGGTATATTATTATGATTTACACAATACTTTAGCCTTTGTACATTAACATTTTTTTAAATACCCTTTTGTCAGCATGTAGAGAGACGACCAGATTGGTTTTCATACTTTTTCCCAATATGTTTTTTTTTTTTTTTGCTTGGAATGGTAATAGGAAAATACCTGATAAACTGTTCGTTTAGTGCATTATAGCTGAGCTGACGATATAAAGGTCGCTTTTATGTGTGAACAATTCCTTTAAGGACTCATTTACATTTGATGAAGTACTTGTTGGGACGAATACAAATTACTTGTGGAGCGCGTGGTTCAGTGGTAGAGCACTGAACCCATGGTCGCAGGGTCGTGGGCTTGATCCTCCACCACGACCATGTATGGTAACCTTGAGCAAAAATACTTTTTCCGCATATACTTAGTTCTGGTTCTACACAGTAAGACTTCGAACGTTATTTGTATAAGTACTTGTTTCATAATCGAAGTAAAATAAATAAGTGTAAACTAAATTTAAACTACAAATCCATTTATAAATGACATTACACTTTTATGGATTCTTTACAGAAAGTAGTGAATAAAGTTGCAAATGTCTTATTGTTTCCGGTTTCCCCTACTCAATAGTTTTCCACTAAATAATGCAGTTTGGTCACACACCGTGAATGAATGAAATGCTGGCAGGGACCTCGTCCTCTCTTTATTACGTTGATATGAAACGGTATGCATACTAGAAGCATCTGCCAGTTCAAAAACCCAACCCAAGTAACACTTAAATCAGTTTGTCAACATAAATCATTGGCTAATTCCAGGACATATGTATCAACTGCTTTCTATCATGTTCAAATACATTTAGTGGCAGGCCATGTCTGTGCTTGTTTGAAACACATATACAACATATTACTGAATGTTCTTTCTTGTTGGCATTTACCCTAAGAAATGCGCCCCGGAAGTTTGGAGCTTCACATGGCTTTCAATGTATCCCTTTTCTATCGTAGATCCTATTAAAGATTACCATGCACAAGCTAATCCCTGCAAATCTGCTTACATTCTCTTCTTATACTTAGTTTTAACACATTTTAACCGAAATATTGGGATGTCTTCCAGGTTTTGGTCTTCATTTAGATTTGGTCACCAAGAACAACATAGTTATTGTGTTATCTTAGTTGTGATGCAAACAACAAAAGAAAATGTTTACTGAGACAATCATCTGTATTTTGGTTTCTTAATCCAAAATCATTTTACATACATATGTGAAATGCACAAGCAGTAACCTGATAGGCTGATAAATGTGTTCTTTTATGTGGATGGCCTTCAGGAATGACCTGGCCCTCTGATACATTATCTGCCCTTTCCAGAGCACTAATACATTCATTACCTCTAAGCCAGTTGCCAAGAATGTTTAAAGAAGCCGCCCGTCCCAATGTAATGGTTTCCAAACAATATGCAATACTATTATCTTCAAATGTACGTGGTCAGAATTTGTTAGAGGCTGGTCACAAGCAATAAAGGTAGTTTGCTCGAGATTGAAAAGGTTTACAGACGCCTAGTGATGTCTACTAACTGGCGAACAGACAACATATTGAAGTAGAAGGGCACATTTGTCAATGATGAATATGTAGCTGATCATTCCAACATATTGGCGTATTACAAAACGAGCATGATTCTGTAAAAACAGTTTATCATGAAACTAATGATGCTTTTGAATTCTAAATTTAACAAATAATGAATAAGCAACAACTTGTAACTGATAGTTTGAGACAACAAACACAATTAACATCAAACCCCTTAACATAAACATGTATATATACATGTTTCTGCTGTATTTATCTTTTGAGTTTTGATACTTGTATGCATAGAAATTATATGAATCAGTAAGCAAAGCATCAAAACAATAAAAACATACCGGCATTTAGGTATTTTTTACAATTTAAACCAAAATATATGTTTTCATATCACTCACTTAAATATTTTTTCATTTCACTTTTTTTTTTAATTCAATTAAGAACCTTTAACACATTTCGTTAAATTTACAGGAAAAAGGTACACTAAATAATGTAAATAGCAGGTCACATCAGTATGTATATACATTTAATATTGATTAACCCCATCCATCGTATCTTGCATATAGATACAATGTTTTGTTCTATATTATCAGAAACTTTATTTTTATAGGTTTATAAAGTGTGTAACTATTATATTGTAAAATATCTATGAAAAAGTTGGGCAAAATTATAATAGAATATTGTTGCTTTTTTTTAAGATTTTAAGACATTTGCATATTTTTATATTTTAAAATCTTCTTTCGCAATAAAAGCATTAAATTCAACAAATAAAATATGTTTTGATAACATTAGTCGTTAAGAGCTATCAAATATCATTAACTACTGTAAATATAAAGACAAATAGGGATTTTGTTAAATTTGGCGGCCATTTTGGCAGCAATCTTGGATTTTCCGCCATTTTGAAAGTGGGTCTCGGTGTTAAAATAATCAGTTAATCTTGTTCTATGTTTGTGCCAAGTTTGGTGCTTATCTCAAAAATGGCACAATTTTTCACGAAATGGCTCCACTATACAAAAAGAATATCAAAAACATACACAAAAATGTTTCACAATGAAAGCTTACATACCATTAAAATCATAAACAATTAGACGTAAATTGCCTGTCCTGAAAGAAATGATGATCCGTTCTCTCCTTTAATCTTCATTTCCGTTTAATGACTTTGTCCGTCTGTCCAAAACTAGTTTATCTGATATATGTTCTGTCATAAATGTTAAGTGTTCATCGAAAACAACAAGCAATGTATTAAGAACGAAATACATTACGTATACATTACTAAAGGAAATATGTACTCAAACTCTAAAACATATCTACTGGCAACTTTGATGCATATAAATCACTAAATAATCCTGAAGACTGAAGGTTAATGATGACATATATTTCATTGAAAGATGTTTTTTTTTCATTCTGAATTGCGTATTATGTTTAATAAGTACCTATCAATGAATGAGAAATCAGGTAAAATGTAAAATAATAAGATCAATACCGTGCAGGAGAGAGGGACACAGGCAGGTTACTGAATGAGTCTTTTTTATTAATGTGACAATAGAGTTTTGTATTTAGACCATTAAAACCATGGATACCGGCTATTATCTAGATGTATGGAGTGATGGGTATATAGTTCATATTCATAAGAAAGTAAACCTATCACATGTTAATGGTTTTAGAGGTTTTACCGTTATTAAGTACATTGGGCAAACTTTTTTCACGTATATTTGATACACGATTAAGAAAGTTGCCGAAGAATATCAAATTTACATTGGGGCTCAAGCCGAGTATAGGGCTGATATTAGTACTACGAATAATATATGTGTTTACATGATTTGTTTAACTGTATGCTTAATGGTAGATTTGTTGTTTTTTTAAAGCTTTTGATTATGTAATAAGAAATTTATATGATATAAACATATCAAATTAGGAGTGAAATGTCTCAACGTTAAATCTATATACAAACATATAAGGTCGAACGTTAAGCACGGAAATCTACAACGTGAGTGTTTTGAATCTTATTTAGGGGTTTGACAAGTGGAATTATTATCATGTTTTGTATATAATATATTTAAACAATCTGGAAGATAAACAGTTCAATAGTGGAGTTGGGATGCTGAGTCGGTTGACATTGGAATGCTGAGACTTTTCTGTACGCTGATGACATTTTTATATTGAGAAAATTGCCGGGAAAAATACAACTATCTTTAAACGTTTTAGATACGTTTTGTAAACGTAAAAGTCATGGTATTTCGTACAAGGGGAATTTACAAAGAAATCTAAAAGTTTCATACAATGGAGCGATATTAGAAAACGTTTATGTTTTTTCATATCTTGGGATAGTCCCATATTGTAAATGTAGGCAAATTTAGGGTTCCCTTAACACAACTAATGGTTTCTTCACATCTTTTCAAAATCGAAGCGGGTCGTTAGACAAACCCTTATTATATAACAAAATAAATAGGTTAAATAGGAAATGTATGTTAGAAGATGAATTTCAATTTGAATGTGAAATATATAATGATTTACGAAAATAATAAATCAAATCTTATTGTTTTAGAAATTGTGGCATATTTAAAAGTATACAATTGCTTAAGTCTGAAAGCAATCTGAAATCTTTCAATATATATATTTTACTCAGCACAGAATTTACCGGCGTATTTCACTGAAAACACGGTATTTTTCTTATAAATTTCACAATTTGCTTTGTATTTTTGTGAAGTATATTTGTGAACGTTTTCACAAT
The DNA here is from genome assembly GCA_029582155.1 of Panopea generosa. Classification (NCBI taxonomy): domain Eukaryota; kingdom Metazoa; phylum Mollusca; class Bivalvia; order Adapedonta; family Hiatellidae; genus Panopea; species Panopea generosa. Next base: position 25,076,322 of record CM055904.1, on the reverse strand, counting down.
TTTATTAATTTTTATTGTGATTTTTCCACACTTCCATGTTTTTATCATCGTAATTGTTTGACATCTTAACATTATCATCATTTATATTTTCATTTTCATCCCCTGAAGAAGGAGTAATATATATTTCGAAAGCGCTCGTTTTTTTTTAAATAACTTTAAGTAATTCAGTATTGTTTGGGTGTATTAATTAATTTTTTATAATTAATTTATTATCTCTCCCATATATATATATCTACAGTAGGGAGAATTACCATTTTACAGTGCTAAAACTTATAACGAGATATCACTAATAATCCCTATCAAATTATGTTTAATAAGTACTTATCAATGAATGAATCGTCTCCCTATTATAATTATATATATGATAGGGAGAATCATACGTCTAACAAAACACCTTTCAGGAGCACCGGATCCGTGAAGGATACATAAATGGTAGAAATAGTGAATACAGTAGAGAGAATTACCATTTACAATCTTCTTCTTCTCCTCCTCCTTCTTCTTCTTCATACAAGCCGAGCCCGATAAGCTCAGTCGTAAGCACATCTGACTCAATCAAGGGGTTGGGAGTTCGAATCCCCACCAGGCCGCAGTCTCCTTGATGGTTGACATACGACATTGCGTCTCATTATCATTCATCTCTCATCGCTGATTCAAGTGGGTAAGTTATCAGTTTCTTGCGGAGATGGGATATGCTCGAGAACTTGTTAACCTTCCAGGATCACAGGAAACAGTGGTTAGGTTAACTGATCGTCTGTTAGCACATGATGACATAAAAATGACGCTAAATATTCAATCAATCAATCTTCATATAAAATAAACAATTGATTTGACCAATCAAATTCGAGTATTACAAAAATTAACTCAATCACGTCATTCCGTCAGTCTCATTACAATAGTGTCACTATATCCGTGACGCATCATCAGGTACATTACAATGAGCAGCCTTGCTTTCCAAATATTAAACCGCCAGCTTTCACCGTTTGCTTCCTAAATAAGGAATCATTATGCATTTGAGGGACTCCGCTTCTTATATTAAACTATGTTAAGTTTAGTTTGACTGTACTGTTGACAAGGACGAACGAGAATAAAATAATGTTCCGCCTCGTAAGTACAAAGGTGAGTAGAGTCAGCCAGCAACTTGACATCCCGGATATCAGATAGGAAGTATCTTGTCATGATATTCACTGATATTAACAGTAACCAACAACTGAGTGGGCATCTAGGTCCGTGACTATTAGGAAACAGACACACAATAGCTAGTACGGTTATATTCTTAATCACTTGTTGCTCAACATGTATATGATACGTATGATTGTCTTCTATATTGTAATTAACATGTGTTTGGACCAAACCATTACGTTTGTGAGGAGAGCACGTGCTTTTTATATATATATATATATATATATTAACGTAGTGTACTGTATTTACCATGACATATATCTTTATTAGCCTAGTGTATTGTATTAACCATGCCATATATCTATGTTAACGTATTGTACTGTATGTACTATTGCATACAACTATTTTACCCTAGTGTACTGTATTAACCATGCAATATATCTATATTAACCTAGTGTTATGTATTAACCATGACATATATCTATATTACCCTAGTGTTCTGTATTAACCATGACATATATCTATATTAACGTATTGTACTGTATTTGCCATGACATATATCTATATTAACCTAGTTTACTGTATTAACCATGCCATATATCTATATTAACCTTGCTTACTGTATTAACCATGCCATATATCTATATTAACCTAGTGTACTGTATTTACCATGCCATATATCTATATTAACCTAGTGTACTGTATTTACCATGCCATATATCTATATCAACCTTGTTTACTGTATTAACCATGCAATATATCTATATTAACCTAGTGTACTGTATTAACCATGCCATATATCTATATTAACCTAGTGTACTGTATTAACCATGACATATATCTATATTAACGTATTTTACTGTATTTGCCATGACATATATCTATATTAACGTATTGTATTGTATTTACCATGACATATATCTATTTTACCCTAGTGTACTGTATTTACCATGCCATATATATATATTAATATTGTGTGCTGTATTAACCATGACAAATATCTATATTACCCTGGTGTGCTATATTTACCATGCCATATATCTATATTAACCTTGTTTACAGTATTAACCATGCCATATATCTATATTAACCTAGTGTACTGTATTTACCATGCCATACATCTATATTAACCTAGTGTACTGTATTAACCATGCCATATATCTATATTAACCTAGTGTACTGTATTAACCATGCCATATATCTATATTAACCTAGTGTACTGTATTAACCATGACATATATCTATATTAACGTATTGTACTGTATTTGCCATGACATATATCTATATTAACGTATTGTATTGTATTTACCATGACATATATCTATTTTACCCTGGTGTACTGTATTTACCATGCCATATATCTATATTAACCTAGTGTGCTGTATTTACCATGCCATATATCTATATTAACCTTGTTTACTGTATTAACCATGCCATATATCTATATTAACCTAGTGTACTGTATTTACCATGCCATATATCTATATTAACCTAGTGTACTGTATTAACCATGACATATATCTATATTACCCTAGTGTACTGTATTTTCCATGGCATTTATCTATATTAACTTATTGTCGTGTATTTACCATGGCATATATCTATATTAACGTAGTGTACTGATTTTGCCATGGCATATGTCTACATTAACGTAGTGTACTGTGTTTGCCATGACATATATCTATATTAACGTAGTGTACTGTATTTACCATGACATATATCTATACTAACCTAGTGTACTGTGTTTACCATGACATATGTCTATACTAACTTAGTGTACTATATATTTACCATGACATATATCTATATTAACCTGGTGTACTATATTTACCACGACATATATCTATATTAACCTAGTGTACTGTGTTTACCATGACATATGTCTATACTAACCTAGTGTACTGTATTTACCATGACATATATCTATATTAACCTGGTGTATTATATTTACAATGACATATATCTATATTAACCTAGTGTACTATATTTACCGATTCATCATTTGTAGATTACTCTAGTACTCAAAATACCGGGCTATTTTCCGACTTGCCGGAATATCTAAATGGTGTCGATTTGCCATGGTAGTATGCCATTATTTTGAAACGTTACTTAAATAATGACTGACTTAAATTGATATTCATACAATATTTGAAAACCAAAAAAAAATAGTTTTCTTGTTTATTACAGAAATATCCTGTAAAATGGTATGTGTACCATTTCTCTGAAGTAACGTGAAAAAAATAAGCTTATATTCGTGCTAATATAGTATCAAATGTATTAATAGCACATTTTTGCCAATTCATTTAATAAAATTAAAAATAGACACTCGTGTAAGGTTCCCTACTTTCGTTCATATTTTATATTTGTTTAATTCATTGTATGAAAATCCGTTAATATGCAAGAAAATCCAATATGATAATTTTTTCACTAATTATTAGTTTGATAGCATTAAATATAAATTGCACGTATATTGGAAAAATGTCACACATATGATAAACACACATTGTACATAAATGGACGTACTATTATTGTTTTTATGCACGAACATATTTTTGGGATAAAGTGTAAAATGGCGAAAACAAGATATGGTGGTTGGACAATGATTCATCTCGTAACGGTCATCTTAAGTTAGATCACAGATGTACGCACAATAGTGAAGCATCTACAATTGAACCATGTGCTAATATCTCGAGCATTTTCGGAAACGCGCATCTCGAGACCTAAGTACAATGTGGATGTCGCTGGTGTGTAGCATTAAATAATGTAAAAATTAAACGATGCTTATTATGTTATCTATATATGAAAACGTTCGCCGCATCGGAAATATTAAAACCATAATGATGTTTTGGTAAAGAATCGATGACACAATGACTTCTTACAACATTAGATCATGTAGGCAGTTGAAGGAACTAGTTCTTGTTAAAACTATAATACGGAAATCTTGTTATTGTTGCACGGATATGTCGGGAACAGTCGTAATTAGTCGAGAACAGTCGGGAGCAGTCGTAAATAGTCGAGAACAGTCGGGAGCAGTCGTAAATTGTTAACTTGAAAGCGAGTCACTTTAAAGTCGTCTGCAACAACAGCAATTCAAGTTATTGCTAATAACGTGACTTTACCAGCGAAACAGAAAAAAAGCAACACATGGTCCAAATAAACATTAAGTCACAATAGAGGATCTTGCGTGAATGTTTGTCATTGAATTTATTAAACGATTGGCAAAATAGTATTAGTTTTTAATTATTGTACATTCGGCATGTAGTATTGAGTAAGTGCTGGAAGCAAAACTCGAAAATTATCAAGCTGCTATTTCAGAGAGAAAACAAACGTCAGTTACATTTATTTCATAATTTGATTGACAAAACTGTAACATTTGGTTTATATTTTTGATTTGTTTTGGCAAGACAACATATATTTATAATAACAGAAAATAGATCAAATAGAAATACATTATTATATATGTAAGATATATAGCAATGTCCGTTTTGTTACCATAACGTTATACAGCCTAGTGCTTACACCAGCTATCACTCACGCATCATCTGTTTACAATAAGATATTTAATTAAATAATCCCTTAGAATCACAGATAACAAATAAAACTAAGAAAGAAATAGACTAGGTTTTATTTGGGTCAATTCATGATGCGTTATGAAACACGCAACAGCAATGTTGCCCGCTGCCGCAGGCTTACTTGATGTTCTATCCGACCAACAGTGTTACGACCTTCACCAGAGCTAATACTAACACTAAGTTCAAGTACAGGTCGACTCTTGATGTCGTCACAAAGAAATAACCACTTCTCTCAACTCTTGTTGTTTGTGTAATTCTTTCATAACGAATACAAATAAATATATGATCTATGTATGCAGTGTTGCCAATTAATCCGATGCAACAAAAACACTAAAAATATTTGTTAATATGACTAAATTTCTATATTTGTTAACCTATTTGAATACTTATTCTTTCTTTCTTTCTTTCTTTCTTTCTTTCTTTCTTTAAAAAAGTGAAAATATTTTTGATAAATCAATAACTTCTGCTAATCCTTGATAAAACATACTTTTTAAGTGTTTCTCCTCCATATTATATAAACCGTGTCACTTAACAAAAACGAAAATTCTTTTTAATATTTGTGTTATTGCCGTGTCTTTGCCATATAAATAATTTACATATGTTATAAATGGCCAAATGCGTCTTGAAGAGTGAACCATTTCAATGAAATTTATTTAAAAAGCAGTAATTGTTGGACAAAGAACATAAATACTTGTATTTAGATATGAAAACGGGAATATTCACTGGTACAATGGCGTGAATGTCAGCGTGATATGCCGATCATTACCACGGTAATATATTGATAGACACATTGGCAAAACAGCAGAATAGCATAATATCTGCATAGCATGCAAACATGTTAAATAGCAAAATATCTACATATATATGCAAATTGATTCTATGAACGATGCGGTGCTGTTATATTTCGTTATGGTGTGCGCTCATAACGTTTTAGTAGATCAATTTATAAATTTCATGTATGATAGAGCTTCTTTATTTCATTTCCATTTAATGATCATTTTTCTTTTTCATAACCATTTTATAATTGTAATTCTATTTCGCAAACATTTATTTATGGTGTTATGTTGCATAGCAATATGCTTATCCTGCAGATATTTATTTGCGGTGTTCTGTTGCATAGCAATATGCTTATCCTGCAGACATTTTTTATGGTGTTCTGCTGCATAGCAATATGCTTATCCTGCAGACATTTATTTATGGTGTTCTGTTGCATAGCAATATGCTTATCCTGCAGACATTTATTTATGGTGTTCTGCTGCATAGCAATATGCTTATCCTGCAGACATTTATTTATGGTGTTCTGTTGCATAGCAATATAGCAATATGCTTATCCTGCAGACATTTATTTGCGGTTTTCTGTTGCATAGCAATATGCTTATCCTGCAGACAACTATTTATGGTGTTATGTTGCATAGCAATATGCTTATCCTGCTATTGTTTCATACGAGTATCGTATGTTTGTGTCAGCGATTTTCGTAACGTGCTTATATTATTACAAAGCTACTTTATTTTTCTGATTCTGTATTACAGACATTCAATTACCATTAATTATCATGGTATGATGTATATAATTGTCACTATCACGTTTCTATAGCCATTATCGTACATTGTTCTATTTGTTTATCATGCTTTTATTCCATAGACATGTGCTTATCGTGTTTCTATTACATGTATATAGCCATAGTCATCTTTTGTCTCATAGCCATTCAAGAATCGTTGTTCTGTTTACCACGACACGAAACGCGTTTGAAAATGTCCAGACAATGACCACGGAATTTTCTGTCGCAGAATATATATACTACTGGATTGGCAACGTTGTTCACAATGAAAATTCTCAGAAACAGCTGGAAGACTTTCACTTGTACTACCGACAAACTGTTGACAAAAGTTTTATCATGGAACGTAATAATCATGAGGGTAAGGTGGGGTATGAATGCAATCGCGAAAATCAATGACACTGTGAACAACATAATTGTCACACGTGCAGTTGTTTTCGAATTTCGAAAGTTGCCAAACTTTGGTATAGATTTGGTTTCTGTTGGCTTCGGTATATTCGTAGCTCGCTGATTTCCGTATGCTAGTCTTTCTGTTGGGGTCATGGTGTTGAATTTGCCTGCGTTTTTCTTTTTGTTCAAACTAGGATCCGATATTGCACGCTTTACTCTGTTACCATTTGCATTTTTATTTGGTTTAAACAGTTCTTTGGATAATCTCCATAAACTCGATGCCTTTTTGTCAGCGTCTGTATGCGATCTGGTGAATTCTTTTTCATCGATATCAGTAACTGCTTCAGACATCGCGTTTGTTTCATTACCGTTACAGTTTCTTGATTGTTTTATATCAGATTTGTCCAGAAATGGTTTACTTGAATCACCGCTTGCGGAAGAGTTCACTTTACTGCAAGTACCACGTGTGTCACGCTCGGAATCAGTTGCATCATTTAATGCATCAGTTGAAAACGAGGACTCTTTCTGGCCATTGTTGGACGTTGATTTCAGCTGCATACTTCTCATGGCCTCGATAAACTGATCACTTTTCCAAAGTTTGCGAATTATAAATGTGTACAATACGCCCAAAATAACTATCGACACAGCTGTTTCTATCATTAATAATCCCATGAAATATTCAAAATAAGGTGGATCTAAGTCCTTATATATATCATCTACGTAACACTGGGTACCGGTTAGATTGTAAACGCCGGTCTCGATGGTATTAGCGCCGAAAAAAATGGGCGCCGGTATGGTGATTATCGCGCTAATGACCAGCGGCGTGCAGCACAAATACAGTGTTTGCCGATGTGTAAGATTTGGTTTGAAAGGACAACAGATCTTCATGTAGCGTTCGATTGAGATCACGACAAGCAGCAGCCCCGAGCTGTTGTTAACGAAATAATGAACGTACCTGATTGTCTTGCACGTCACTACTGACGTCATCAAATACGGCAGACGAAGACTGACAATGAGGTACGGTAGCCCAACACAACACGCGATCATGTCTATCACGGCCAGGAATAAGATAAAATAGCGATGGTTAGATCTATTAAATTTGTTTTTATATATATACAGTACTAGACTGTTACCGATGACCCCGATCACCATGGAAACGATCACAAATACAATGGCTGGAACATGAAGCTGAATTAACTCTTCGTTTAGCATTTGTATGGTGACTGTTCTATTGTCAAGATGCTTGTGAACAAGGGTCACAGACGAATACATGATGAGCGAATTGAAATAAAACTGCTGATCGTGTAATCGTTGGTTTGGTGCTCTTGCTGCTGCTGATGATGATGATTTAATCACCGATATTGCTGTTGATGCTGCTGTTGAGGAGAACTCATTGTTTATTGCTATTGTTGTTGATATTTTTTATGTTGTTGTTGTTTTGTTATTGCTGTTGTTGTTCTTCTTCTTGTTTTATTGCAGTTATTGTTGTTGTTGGTGGTGGTGTTGATGTTGGTGTTGGCTGTAAAGGTGGTAAATATATATCCGTTTACAAAGAATTAGATTTGCATATTATATCCAATACGTTTTACAAAAACTAAGAACACATAATGTACAAACGTATTCCTTCATCGCACTATTAAGGCGTAATTTCATAATCACAAAGATTTAAGATAATGTTTTAATGTCACAGTTTCAAATACACTTAAATATCATCTGGTCTTGTGACCTTATTGTCCTCTAATACGTACTTATATTAAACTGCAATAAGGTGTACCAATCACTCGCATGTGAGCACTTCACATTAAGTGAAACAAGATTTGCATTTTCCTAGTGTGTAGGCAGTTCGAGATTATAGAAACAATAAGTATTTCCCATATAAAACGTTAACTAAAAGAACAATCTATATAGTAGATAGTAATTCCATATTCAACCAAAAGCTCAAATCCTCACATAATGTAAATGATTCCACCGATTTCCTTGTCGAAACAGTAGTTCAGAATCTTAAAAAAAACGCATTGCACAAAAACTTCTTTCATTATACAATATGTGAACGGTTATAGACAAAGTAATAATGAGAAGGTGTTTGATTCATTTCCGGTGACACTTCAGACGACACTTCAAAAACGGAAATGTTTCAAAATATTGATATATATATACTGAACGATGTTGAGAAACTTAGGCTCCGGTTGAAGTGAGGTGTGAACAGTTACGCCCCTTTGATAAAATATATCCATCGTCGTTAGCTGGCTCCAATCTTTCTGATTACGTACTTAAAAATATAAATTGATAAAAAGTATACAGGTCATCTTTAATTGACTTTCCAGGAAAATTGCATTTGGTCACTGACTTTCATTTAATTATAAGATTTTTAGAATTTTTTAAAAGCCAGGACATTTTGTATTCAAGTTCATCCAATTTTATGTTTTTTAAGTATCTACCAGACATCGGACAACATGTACTATTGTTAGGAAATGCAACTGTAACATTTACTAGAGTTGCCATGTTTGGGACTGTTCTGTAAGCCTATATATTGTAACTGACACAACTGGTACGTACATATATCAGTCCTGGTTAACTGTACACTCTCATTGTTTAAGTTGTTGATTATTTTCCAGTTACATGTATATGGAAGTACTGCTACTAGAAAGGATACTACGACTAGAGTATGCATTATGTTGCACTACGATCAGAACAGGACTGTTGTTACAATGCTGATACTGCTAGCATAAAATAACTACAGAGTTTACCCAGTGTTGTTATAGCGACATTGTTATCACTGCGGCCACTGTATGCCTACTGTTGCAGATACTGCGGCCATTGTATGCCTACTGTTGCAGATACTGAGGCTGAATTGATGGCACTACAGTAACAATACTGATATTTCTATAACTACGACCAGTACGGTCATAGTATTGCAATAGTCCTATTGCTAGCACTACGATCAGTGGATATCTACTTTTTGCAATACTGCAATAGGTTAGAAAACGCTCAATGTAGCTTTACTTTAGCAATACTGATATTGAAAGCAATACGCCCACTGTAGCTCTACTTTTGCAATACTGATATTGGTAGCAATGTACCCAATGTAGCTCTACTTTTGCAATACTGCTATAGGTAACAAAACGCCCAATGTAGCTCTACTTTTGCAATACTGCTATTGATAGCAATACGCTCAATGTAGCTCTGCTTTTGCAATACTGCTATAGGTAACAAAACGCCCAATGTAGCTCTACTTTTGCAATACTGATATAAGTAGCAATACGCCAAATGTAGCTCTACTATTGCAATACTGCTATTGATAGCAATACGCCCACTGTAGCTCTACTTTTGCAATACTGATATTGGGAGCAATACGCCCACTGTAGCTCTACTTTTGCAATACTGATATTGGTAGCGATACGGCCAATGTTGCTCTACTTTTGCAATAATGCTGTTGATAGCAATACGCCCATTGTAACTCTTCTTTTGCGATACTGATATTGTAGTAATACGCCCACTGTAGCTCTACTTTTGCAATACTGATATTGGTAGCAATACCCCCGATTCGTCTCTTTATTTGCCATTTGATATTGGTAGCAATACGCCCAATGTAGCTCTACTTTTGCAATACTGCTATAGGTAGCAAAACGCCCACTGTAGCTCTACTTTTGCAATACTGATATTGGGAGCCACACGCCCACTGTAGCTCTACTTTTGCAATACTGATATTGGTAGCAATACGCCCAATGTAGCTCTAATTTTGCAATACTGCTATTTATAGCAATACCACCACTGTAGCTCCTCTTTTGCAATACCGATATTGGTAGCAATACGCCCACTGTAGCTCTACTTTTGCAATACTGATATTGGTAGCAATACGCCCAATGTTGCTCTTCTTTTGCAATACTGCTATTGGTAGCAATACGCCCATTGTAGCTGTTCTTTTGCAATACTGATACTGGTAGCAATACGCCCACTGTAGCTCTACATTTGCAATACTGATATTGGGAGCAATACGCAAAATGTAGCTCTACTTTTGCAATACTGCTATTGATAGCAATACGCCCACAGTAGCTATTCTTTTGCAATACTAATATTTGGTTGCAATACGCCCACTGAAGCTCTACTTTTGCAATACTGATAATAGTAGCAATACGCCCAATGTAGATTTGCTTTTGCAATACTGATATTGGTAGCAATACGCCCAATGTATATCTACTTTTACAATACTGCTATTGATAGCAATACGCCCACTGTAGCTCTACTTTTGCAATACTGCTATTGATAGCAATACGCCCAGTGTAAATACTGGTGCAATGGTGTAATTGCTAGCACTACATCATCCAGTGTAGGCCTACTATTGCAATGGTGTATCTGCTACGAAGTAGCACCAACCAACATGTCTACAAGATATTGTTAAACAACATTTTTCATGACGAAAGTAACTAAGTGAGAAAGGCATATTTTATGTTTACTATTTTTTATGACGAGAACAATGATCGAGCTCACAACCTCTAGCACAAGAGAGCCCATGCCTGTCTGTCCATCTATCCGTCTGAAATCCCGCCCTCGCATACCAAATATATGAGTCGATAACTCTCACGTTTTGAAGTCCTCCTTGTTATATGAGTTAATTCCCTTAGCTGTTTTATTTTATTTTCTTTTGAAAAAAAGAAAAATATGACTTTGTGACAATGTATTAGTTATTTTTATAACTGTGTGACTCTATTGCCTATGTACATGTACCATAGATATGTCAAGTATTTATGAAAAATGTTAAAATCTCGGTCGTCCATGAATGTAATTATAAAAGAACGTGTACAGAAAAAAAAATCATTTGAATGTAAAACTATTTTGAAATCCTTTTACATGTAGCTACAGTCATACATAATCCTAGATCGACTTTTCCTTTTACCATCGTCAGCTGAGGAAAATTAATGCTTACAAATATAAAACATGAACACATTTGGGTAAAAAAAAATGTTTATATAAACTTTCAGTTTTGTTGAAAGTAAATGTTAGTTTGGCTTCTATATGACCCATATATTCAAGGATATACTTAAAAACTTAAATCCAACACAGGCAGCAAGACGATTTTGATTTTAAACTGGATTCAGAAAATGCGTATGGTTGCTTTGATATTGATTATATAAAAGATAAATAACCAGTCAAAACTGAGTTAAGGTTTTATGTATTTAAGTATGCAGTACGTGTAACTTAAAACAATGTTGGTGACAGAAGTCCGTCGATTTTATAACAAACACGCTTCACGAAACATTTTAAAGTGTTAGCAATTCTGCAACTTTTGTCAATTTAGTTGTTGTTGTTTTTTTGTTGTTGTTTTCTTTTATTATGTATGCAATCGATTCGGGACTGTTTCTGAGAACTGGGGTGGTATTCACAAACCATTCTTAATTATATTGTTATAATACTTGAACTCAAGAATTAATTTTGGAAAACACATTTCGAGACCATTTTTAAGACAGTTTTTGCAAGCATATACGGACACATCATGACTACATCTGCCATGGTAAACTAGACATTTAAAGCTCAAGTCCAGGAATATTCTCAAGAATGGTTGGTGAATACGACCCTGGCTTCTTCTGTTTTAATAACATAGTTAAGTATATATACACTGAAAAGCTTTGAGAACGCACATATCTACTCAATAAAGTTCATCTAAAATTGCCAGGTAGGCCCCCTACAGCGTTTAATATCACGTAACTACCATAGTGTGACTTGGGGAGTTCAACCATACGTTACTCACGTAACTACCATAGTGTGACTTGGGGAGTTCGACCATACGTTACCGGAAGCGTTGTACTTTACCTCTATCGTAATGTGCATCAATGAGCTAAGGTGTGCTGGACCAATTAGCACGCGCACATGCAATACAGAACATGGCACGCCATGTCTATAACTTAACGTTGTTCTTTGTCAAAATATAAGGGAAAAACTACCAGTGCGTTTTTAAAACTATTCAGTGTCCCTGCACATAGTGCACACATAGGCGCACACTTCTTGTTGCAGAACAATGGAACTGTCGGTGTTGTTGTTGTTGTCGTTGTTGTTGTTGTTGTTGTTGTTGTTGTTGTTGTTGTTGTTGTTGTTGTTGTTGTTGTTGTTGTTGTTGTTGTTGTTGTTGTTGTTGTTGTTGTTGTTGTTGTTGTTGTTGTTGTTGTTGTTGTTGTTGTTGGTGGTGGTGGTGGTAGTGGTGGTGGTGGTGGTGGTGGTGGTGTTGTGGTTGTCGTCTGTTTACGTTCACATATCAAACCAATCTTTATACCAATGGAAGTATGACTATATGAATACAATAAATAACAATAATCACCAAGTAGAACTGTCGAAACTTCATAGTTAACAACGTATTGATATATATCATAAAACTAGTGAAGTCATTACAGTTATCTCCTTCCAAAATATAACCGACATTGAGCGTATGTAATCATAATGGGGTACTCGTTGTTCAAATGTGCATCATGTTCATACACATACCGACCGGAATGGCCGTATATCGTCAGAATTCTCCATTTCACTAAATCATTATCTAAACCCGTTACACAAAGTTAAAGTCATACATGTAGCAAATATTTAGTCATTGGTAAAGGATAACAGATTTAAAGACCAATGAAGTTCTGGCGATAGAAACATTGGAGTTGAGGAAAAGCTCAGTGCTGTATGTTTAGTGAAACTATGACCTGGAGGCTTCCTGTTTGTGTCATGTATCATTAAGTGGTGGTAAGCCAAAAACCAGAATGTACTTGTCGTTACTTATAACATAAGGTAACGGAATCTATATATTGTATATACAGTCCAACCTGTCTTAGGTAGCCAGTCAAGGGAATACGCAAAAGTAATACAGGTTGTTGCTTTATACAGGTTTATTTGATTTCAAAACATAGAAAGGGGAATAGGAAATGTGGCTGCTTAGTACAGGTGGCCACTTGCACAGGTTTGAATGTATAACTCAGATAAGTTCAAAATAATTGTCTCACCAATCACCATTCCAAATAGTATTAAGTCCATGAACAGCCTTATTTTCAAAACCGCTTTCAGTCCCTTTAATTATTGCACGGTTCGCCGTGGTGCCATCCCACAATCACTTACTTACAGTCACCTTTGTAACGGTTTAAACCAAACTTGTTCCAAAAATTTCATATGAGACAAGCCTTCCTCCACCAACAAAACTGGATTCCACATATGTTATAATTTAACTTTCAAAATGGCATAAAAACCAATTCAAAATATGTTAGTATGCAGTAACTCTATTATTCTAATATATTACAGTATGTACAGTTGCCTTATACAAAAATACACAGCACACTAAATGTTAAAAGTTTTGATTTACCATTATATTTGATATATACTGTTTTATGTTATTTTCAGATTTAAAGTAAAGAAAATTGTGAAAAATGACTTCAAATGACTTCTCTTGTAATATGAAGGACCGGTCCGGTTAGCTCAGTCGGTAGTTCGTCTGACCCTCAATCCAGGGATCGTGAGTTTGAATCGCCGTCCGACCACAGTCTCCGTGAAGATTAATTTAGGGTATTACGTCTAATTGTCATTCACCACCCTTCACCGCTGATTCAAGTGTAAAAAATATTAATTATTTGATGAGATCGTTAACTCGCGTACTGTAAAACGTCAAGGATCACAGGAAGAAATGGTTATGTTAACTGATCGTCCGTTTGCCCTAGATAGCACGAAAATGACGATAATATTCAAACAAACAAAATTAATACGTCGATATGTTAAACCCAGGGTATAACATATTTATGATTGTTATAATTATTATGATGTACAAGCCATTAAAACTATTGTTTGAGAGCGGATCTCTAAATACACTTAACTTTGTTCTGCCTCTAACACAGGCTTGTTCATTTACCTTGAAAGCTTATTTATTATTTGCTTTAATCTTTGATTTATTTTGTATTGATTTTTTTATTCTGATTACGGCTTATCAGCTTTACAATTGGCGATGTTTGACTTACCCAGTCCTGATAAGTTGACACTATCTTAAGATTAAAAGATTAAGCCGCTCAGCAAGTCTATCGTCATTACAATAGAAGGAAAATGCCGTTAATCCCGCCAAGAAGCCTTACCCGATCTTTATTAAAACCTCCACTACTACATCTGACTTCTTCCGAACCAATAATTATCAAACCCATTTAACCGAGATTGGTGTTTGTTTATTTTATATCTTTAGTTTTGACACAATGTGTACGTGAAAAGTATGTCAACAGGCTCTGCTGTGTCTGTCGGTAGGGCATTCCCCACGCCGGTGAAAGGTCTCGAGCTTGAGTTGAGACTCGGGGTCGTGTTTGTCGGTAGGGCATTCCCCACGCCGGTGAAAGGTCCCATGCTCGAGTTTGGACTCGGGGTCGTGTTTGTCGGTAGGGCATTCCCCACGTCGGTGAAAGGTCCCGAGCTTGAGTTGAGACTCGGGGTCGTGTTTGTCGGTAGGGCATTCCCCACGCCGGTGAAAGGTCCCATGCTCGAGTTTGGACTCGGGGTCGTGTTTGTCGGTAGGGCATTCCCCACGCCGGTGAAAGGTCCCATGCTCGAGTTGGGACTCGGGGTCATGTTTGTCGGTACGGCATTCCCCACGCCGGTGAAAGGTCCCAAGCTCGAGTTGAGACTCGGGGTCGTGTTTGTCGGTAGGGCATTCCCCACGTCGGTGAAAGGTCCCGAGCTCGAGTTGAGACTCGGGGTCGTGTTTGTCGGTAGGGCATTCCCCACGCCGGTGAAAGGTCCCATGCTCGAGTTTGGACTCGGGGTCGTGTTTGTCGGTAGGGCATTCCCTACGCCGGTGAAAGGTCCCATGCTCGAGTTTGGACTCGGGGTCGTGTTTGTCGGTAAGGCATTCCCCACGCCAGTAAAAGGTCCCGAGCTCGAGTTGGGACTCAGGGTTGTATTTGTCAGTAGGGCATTCCCCACGCCGGTGAAAGGTCCCATGCTCGAGTTTGGACTCGGGGTCGTGTTTGTCAGTAAGGCATTCCCCACGCCAGTGAAAGGTCCCGAGCTCGAGATGGGACTCGGGGTCGTGTTTGTCGGTAGGGCATTCCCCACGCCGGTGAAAGGTCCTGAGCTCGAGTTGGGACTCGGGGTCGTGTTTGTCGATAGGGCATTCCCCACGTCGGGAAAGGTCCCGAGCTAGAGTTGGGACTCGGGGTCTTGTTTGTCGGTAGGGCATATCCCAAGCCAGTGAAAGGTCCCAAGCTCGAGTTGGGACTCAGGGTCATGTTTGTCGGTAGGGCATTCCCCACAACTCGAGTTGGGACTCGGGGTTGTGTTTGTCGGTAGGGCATTCCCCATGCCGGTGAAAGGTCCCGAGCTCGAGTTGGGACTCGGGGTCTTGTTTGTCGGTAGGGCATATCCCAAGCCAGTGAAAGGTCCCAAGCTCGAGTTGGGACTCAGGGTCATGTTTGTCGGTAGGGCATTCCCCACAACTCGAGATGGGACTCGGGGTCGTGTTTGTCGGTAGGGCATTCCCAACGCCGGTGAAAGGTCCCGAGCTCGAGTTGGGACTCGGGGCTGTGTCTGTCCTTAGGGCATTCCCCACGCCAGTGAAAGGTTCCGAGGTCGAGTTGGGACTCGGGGTCGTGTTTGTCGGTAGGGCATTCCCCACGTCGGTGAAAGGTCCCAAGCTCCAGTTGAGACTCGGGGTCGTGTTTGTCGGTAGGGCATTCCCCACGCCGGTGAAAAGTTCCGAGCTCAAGTTGGGATTCGGGGTCATGTTTGTCGGTAGAGCATTCCCCACGTCGGTGAAAGGTCCTGAGCTCGAGTTGGAACTCAGGGTTGTATTTGTCAGTAGGGCATTCCCCACATCGGTGAAAGGTCCTGAGCTCGAGTTGGAACTCAGGGTTGTATTTGTCAGTAGGGCATTCCCCACATCGGTGAAAGGTCCTGAGCTCGAGTTGGAACTCAGGGTTGTATTTGTCAGTAGGGCATTCCCCACATCGGTGAAAGGTCCTGAGCTCGAGTTGGAACTCAGGGTTGTATTTGTCAGTAGGGCATTCCCCACATCGGTGAAAGGTCCTGAGCTCGAGTTGGGACTCGGGGTCGTGTTTGTCGGTAGGGCATTCCCCACGTCGGTGAAAGGTCCTGAGCTCCAGTTGGAACTCAGGGTTGTATTTGTCGGTAGGGCATTCCCCACGCCGGTGAAAGGTTCCGAGCTCAAGTTGGGATTCGGGGTCATGTTTGTCGGTAGGGCATTCCCCACATCGGTGAAAGGTCCTGAGCTCGAGTTGGGACTCGGGGTCGTGTTTGTCGGTAGGGCATTCCCCACGTCGGTGAAAGGTCCTGAGCTCGAGTTGGGACTCGGGGTCGTGTTTGTCGGTAGGGCATTCCCCACGTCGGTGAAAGGTCCTGAGCTCGAGTTGGGACTCGGGGTCGTGTTTGTCGGTAGGGCATTCCCCACGTCGGTGAAAGGTCCTGAGCTCGAGTTGGGACTCGGGGTCGTGTTTGTCGGTAGGGCATTCCCCACGTCGGTGAAAGGTCCCGAGCTTGAGTTGAGACTCGGGGTCGTGTTTGTCGGTAAAAGAGGAGTAAATTGATTAATGACTAAAATGATATGTATTATTATCATTATTATTATTATTATTATTTTTATTATTATCATTATTATTATTACTATTACGTGTATAATAACTAATATACATGGTTTCTACAAAATAGCAGTGTACGTAAAACCCATTCCAGTTCAATCATGGTTAATGTTGTTTTGCTGAACATAATTTATTACATTTCATTTTAATCATAACACATTTGCGAAATTAACTAATTATGACTATATGAACCATTGCTGTTCTGTTTTGTTCTATTCTAATCTTCGATTTATAATAAGTAAAATGTCACAATTTGTTATCAGATAGACGCTGGTGAATGCTTAGTCTAATACTTATTAAATATTATGAATTTCAGTCTCAAAGAATTGATTTAAAGACTTATGTTATACACCTGTACAATATATTTATTTGGATCTACATGCATGGACGCGTATCGCATGACATGTGCAAGTATAAACTCCTTTTTTAGTACAGATCTAATAAATAAGATTTATTTGTGTATTTTGTGATTTGTTGTCATTTGTTGATTATTGGTATAAACCCAGATTTTTGGTCTTGATATTAAAACAAAGTATCAAAAATCAATACCTCCAAATGGCCATAATAGGTTTTGAAACGCAGGAAATGGCATCCTCGCCTCAAAAAGATCACATTTAGGGATCCTCAGTGGCCGAGTGGTCTAAGGCGCCGTCTCCAGTTCACTTACCTCTCACCGCTAAGGTCGTATGATCGAGTTCCGCTTGCTCCAAAAACTTTATGTGAGAAAGTTTCCAGTTACTTGCGGAAGAACGTAGGTTCTACTCAGTCTGATTCACTCAGTCTGAGGTCTTCCTCCACCAGTAAAAACTGGATATGCCATGATGTATATAACCTGAATTGTGTTGAAAATGGCGTTAAATCCCATTCAAATAAAAAGACAAAAAAGAAAAGACTTTCATTTCTGTCGATGAAATTGATTTATTCAAGTGCGGTGACGACAATGACCTACATTTACAGATAGGAAACTTACATTTCTTTACTAAATGTTGATGAAAAAGCATGCGAAGAATTAATAATTTAGCAAATAAATCATTCAAAATTGACAGACAACTGATTTCTTTTACATAAAATATAATATGTATGTAATCTTAAATGTTTATACTGTTTTAAACATGCAAAATGATCTCGAATTTTAAATATTGCGGTTTGAAGTAAAATATCCAGACTTAGTACTTTCTTGACTTTTCAGTTGCAGTATACAAATTTTGTAATCATAAGTACTTAATCATTTGTAAACACAATTTGCTGGGAATGTTTGGTTGTTTTTATTTTTAGAAAATTTCATTGTGCAAATAAATAATTTTGATTTGTATTTCTTAGACGAATGGAAGCAAGTAATTGGTAGAAGTTGAAAACGAAATTTCGCGAGATTTTGTGTGAATACGCGAGCGTTCATAACATCTCAATCAGTTGTTTTTCCTTTTCTATATAGATCCTCGGCAACGGTCAAGACAGAGAAATAACCAAACCATGATGGTATTTTAAATGGGGTTCGAATCTGTTATATGAACAAATTACATTTGTTGATTATTATAAGACAGTCGTATTTAGTGGCAAAGACAGTTGTTAGAGGTTACTGAGATATTAGCAAGGATATATACATAGACGTAGGAGCGTTTCAATTATTTGGGTTGGGGCGGGGCTTGCAACCTAAGGAGAGAGTGTATGAGAATGTATTTCCAGTATATGCTGAAATGAAATATTGGCGGGGGCCCGATCCCCCTTGGCCCCCAGCTCCTACACCTGTTACATAGAGATACATAAGTTATTGGACATTCGATACAGTTAGTGTTTCTTTCGTTACATATGCATTTATTCTTGTGCATATCGACATAGAATGGATATCACCCAAAGGTCTACAAGACGTCACGTCATCACAATATACAGGCAACGGGAAAAACAGTTTATTAGTAAATTCTTTGACATATGTTTGTATTCACAATTTTCATAGACATATAAAACAAATTTGAATGACGATTACATTTCTCACATAATTAATGTATTTTCATACATTTTATAATTTAAATAACCCAAACCTACCCGTATAAGATTATATATATATATATGAAGTACCCATTCCTAATGCACATGTATGGGTTTATCTGATGCTCCCAGATCAGCCTACCGATGAGTTTAGCCCATCATTTGTTTTCATAACTTCGTGGGGAGTTAGGTTTCGAGTCCGAATGTATGTCTCCCATTTCGCCAACGTGGTCTGCACATGTGCAGCACGAGCACAATGCATTATAAAAGAATGCACGAAACTGAGAGTTAAAGAAACCATAGATAAAGGGATTTATAGCACAGTTCAGAAAGTATGATCTAATGCCTATCTGAAACCAAACAAGCTCTGACACAGTGAATCCGTATACCATATTTTCGTCTGAATACGCTCGCCAAACAGCCAGCGCTAAATACGGGACGCAACTGAGTATAAATACGAACGCTATCACTATCATAATGACAGTATATTTAATGGTGTTTATATCCAACATCTTCATCCGCATGTCTTTCAGATTATCGGTATCAGTATCCATTTTGGAGCTGTCCGTACTTCCGGTGCGCCGTAACGATCCTTTCCGTGACGTAGCACTTCCGTTACTATTGCTTCGTTTTAAACCGCTGCCTTCACTTGCTGTTCGCCGAAGCCCCGTTATGATTTTTGCTTTACCGCTATTAGAACTGTTGTTACGTTTAAGAGTTCCGGTTTCTACACAACCATCGCTTCGCGTTCGTTTAAGTCGAGGTGTCCGAGTCGTGTCAATATTTGTAGAAATAAAATGTGATGTTGTGATGGAGTTTTTAGCTTGGACATTATTGGAGTTCTCTTTTGTTTCTGTTAGACTGTGGATAGACATGCTACTTGATTGACGCGATAGTGAGTTGATGCTGTTGACACTTCCCGGTCTCGTTATGCTGTTTGACCACGTTGAGTCACTCATTGCGCTCTTTGGTCGCCATGATGTAAATGTGTTATCTCTTGGTTCGATGTTGTATATCTGGTTCTCACTGACGTCACATATTGTCACACTCCTCACTGTCATAATGCTACCTTTAGACCGTCCGCTTAAATCTGTCAATATTGAACTAGGTCGACTTAGGTGCCCCGAGTAAGGTCTGTCAGCTAAAAATTCTTTCAAAGCAGACGACGGTCTACTGTCGCTATCTACTTCCGGTAAGTCTCGTGCATCCAGCTCCAGCAAATCCCGCAGATCGGGGATAGACTCCTGCATCATTGGCGGGTCATCGTCCGGACCTTCGTACTCAACTTCGTCATACTCATCCTCATCTTCTTCCGGAATACTTGTAATAGGAACGGAAGGTAAAGCCGGGTCAGACGAATAATCCGTATTCGACGTCATTGTCGTCATATTTCCGCTTGCTGTCCGACGTAAAGATTTTTGTGCTACATAAAACCGAAACTTTTTGTGTTTGTACAATTGCTTACCGACAAGAAAATATGAGATTATCAGTGACAGAGTTATTCCAATAAATCCCACAAATTGAATACCACTAAATACTAAAGCATATGGCTTATATGCTTCTTCCTTAATGGAAGTACAGTCGTATCCGGTTAAGAAAATGGTCTCCCCTTGATATGTCGTATTAATGTCTACCTTTTCAACTGTGTAAAGAGCGACTGACGGCCATCCAAGAAATACTCCTAAACCAGCACAAATGGCGCAGATTACTTTCGACTTCTTCACCGACATTTGTTTATCGAATGGTTTACAGATTCGTTTGTATCTGTCGACTGCGATCGAGCAAAGAGTGAATGCAGACGCTATTACAGCAAAGTGATTGACGAATACTAGCAGACGACACGCAGGAATGCTTTCAAACAGGTAATAGTATCTCAAATCCGTAATTTCTATCGGAATACCAAAGACACACGCGATAAGGTCAAACAAGGCCAAAGCTAAAATAAAACACGTTGCTGATGTTGTTTTAGATTTGAACCCATAGAAGAAAACGACCATCAGGTTCCCGGTAGTGCCCAGCAGCATAAGTACGCCACAGTATACCATAACGGGAACCAGTGTGAGTGCAGTGTCATCGTTCATATCTTCCAGAATAGCTCGCTTGTCCGTCACGTTCATAATGGCTGATAAGGCGTTAACGCAGGCACGAATCCTAAAAGTCAAATATAGATATTACAGCCATTGGATATATTCCCTTCTCATCTTTATCGGTCAGTTCTGTTGTTCTCTGACAATGCAGGGAACACAAATAAACACTTTCAATATGACTCTATACCGCTATCAATGTGTTGTTTTTTTTAAATACGATAATTCCGCTCATGTTACGATGCAGACCAGATCGTATCTGATTTCCCGCCAAATTCATGTCATATAGTTTCTCACATGTCTCGGTTTACACTAGTCCAATATTTTCATTACCGGATACTGATGTGTACCTGAAAGTGAAAATAAGTGTATGGTCAATGGTATTTTTCGGGAAGTTTGTGTTCAAGCCGAGACAAGTAAAAATTAAAAAAGTAAACTTATGCCAGCAACGCAACTGCATTAGCTCTTTATTATCACAGTACCATCTAATTCACGGTAATATACAACTATCACAGTTCATTGTACTTTGTGATAAATTACTATCATCCATTGTAATATCACAGCTCATTAAAGGGTTGACCAAGTTACAGTATTAAATTCAATATTAACAAAAAAATCACAGTTCATTTAATCTACCATCACAGGGTATGCTCGAATGCCGTATCTACTGTGTTTGATCTATATGCGCAAAACACAACTATGACAGCACAGTTCATAGATATTTAATATAGGCATATCTATTGAAAAATGGAACTACCACAGTTAACTGAAGTCGTAACCCTCAGATATCAGTCAATAATATGTCATGGCTTCAACATATGTCGATACTAAAATATAAAAAAGCTGAAATATATCAAATTAAAAAAGAAAAAGAAAAACGAAGATCGATCTTCTATTTAATTTAAAACATTTCTTTATTAATGTCTAAATTCAAATCAGAATGTTATCGTGATGTTGGTATACTAACAGTGCACAAGTATATCGGCGTATTAATGATCATTCCATTCATTTCAATCATTCATTCATCTATTAGTTTATTCTTCCGTTCATTCATTCATTCTTCGTTCGTACGTTCCGCATGCATTCATTATTTCCATTCATATCAATTAGTATTCATATGCTTCTTCATTCATTCATCCATTGAATTGTATTATTATATGCGCATTAAAATTATTATTATTTCAAAACGTTTTGGCGCAAATTCATTTTTAGAATCAAATAAACAAACTACCTTGAAAGTAGCGCGTGTCGCAGTAGTTATCCGAAACTTTAAATAAACTTCACTTTATCTCGTCACATTTAACCACGTACTTGTGTCACCCCGGCATTTAAATGTGCAGCTTTAATTTTATGTATTTTAAATCTCTTCAAAAAATGGTTCCATTAAATATTAAAAATGTCAAACAATGGGAATTAGGGTATTTAATCCTACGCCACATTTAGAATATAGTCGGGGCAGTTTACAGCCACAGTCAACGTTCTGTTCATTTGTTTCTTGACAGGTGAGTTCAAAGTTTGGTTCTATTCAACCAAGTATGTGTATTGTTGCCTAGATTGATTAATGATTAGCTATAATACATGTCCTGTGATGGGTTTGTTTTGTGCTTTTTACAGATGCAGACTTTGTTAAAGGGCCTAAAGTGAGACTTTTACATCTAGTAGACATGTAAATATAAAAAGAGTCACTAATGGGTTTTATTTATCTCCATACTGTCAAAAAGGATAAGATTAATGACGGGGAGAAAACATAGTTTAATTACATAGTACGCTCAGTTTCGTATTGAAAGATATTACCATTACAGTTTGGCTACAATACCAGTCGGAGGAGTGTTTTTAAAAGTTTGATTTTCAATTCGTACACTTATCGCTTAGCATATGATGAGAGAACAATGCTGGGTATGTTGTACCTGGTTGTATTCGGCTACTGACCCAATCAGCATAACAGTGGACCGGGCTGTTTAAAATACAATATGTTATTTAGTAAATAAATCTCAAATATTTTATTCATCTCCGAAAACAAAATACTTAGTTTTAGGTTAAAGTATTTGGCGTTCATTTTGTGCAAACTTTGTATGGACTGAATAGCATTGATATATGTAGCACTTTAACACACAGCACACATATTTTGTTTGTAAGATCTGGTTTATTGTTTACAGTATGAATGCTGGGTCCATTTCGCAATCTATTATCTAGAGTATGAATGTGTTTGAATGGGGTTTAACGTCATTTTTAACACATTTCGGGTTATATATGGAATATCCAGTTTTACTGTTGGAGGAAGACCTCAGACTGAGTCAGACTGGGTAGAACCACCGTCCTTCCACAAGTAACCGGCAAACGTTCTCACATAACTTTTTTGGAGCAAACAGGACTGGAACCTAAGACCATAGCGGTGAAAGGTACGTGATTTTGAGATGGCGCATTAGACCACTCGGCTACAGCAGACACTGAATGTGTTTGTATTTGAATATTATAGAGACATACAGCAATGTTAAACTTAGACCACTCGGTCACAGTGGACACTGAATGTGTTTGTATTTGAATATTATAGACACATGCAGCAATGTTAAACATAGACCACTCGACCACAGCGGACACTGAATGTGTTTGTATTTGAATATTATAGAGACATACAGCAATGTTAAACTTAGACCACTCGACCACAGCGGACACTGAATGTGTTTGTATTTGAATATTATAGAGACATGCAGCAATGTTAAACTTAGACCACTCGGCCACAGCGGACACTGAATGTGTTTGTATTTGAATATTATAGAGACATGCAGCAATGTTAAACTTAGACCACTCGGCTACAGCGGACACTGAATGTGTTTGTATTTGAATATTATAGACACATGCAGCAATGTTAAACTTAGACCACTCGGCCACAGCGGACACTGAATATGTTTGTATTTGAATATTATAGACACATGCAGCAATGTTAAACATAGACCACTCGACCACAGCGGACACTGAATGTGTTTGTATTTGAATATTATAGAGACATGCAGCAATGTTAAACTTAGACCACCGGCCACAGCAGACACTGAATGTGTTTGTATTTGAATATTATAGAGACATGCAGCAATGTTAAACATAGACCACTCGGCCACAGCGGACACTGAATGTGTTTGTATTTGAATATTATAGAGACATGCAGCAATGTTAAACATAGACCACTCGACCACAGCGGACACTGAATGTGTTTGTATTTGAATATTATAGACACATGCAGCAATGTTAAACATAGACCACTCGACCACAGCGGACACTGAATGTGTTTGTATTTGAATATTATAGACACATGCTGCAATGTTAAACATAGACCACTCGACCACAGCGGACACTGAATGTGTTTATATTTGAATATTATAGAGACATGCAGCAATGTTTAACTTAGACCACTCGGCCACAGCGGACACTGAATGTGTTTGTATTTGAATATTATAGAGACATGCAGCAATGTTTAACTTATTGTTTTACTTATGTTCAGTACTCACGCATCAAACAATTATGTACACCTATGAACGTATAATCGTATAAAGATATTAGTCACCAGGCTCCTTTCACCAGTATCTTCTCAAAGTTTACTTAATTGAAACAAAAATTAATTTTGATTGGTTTCTTTGATAGTTTCAACAACGGTCAATGAAACTTAATGCAGTTTTTCTGGAGCCAGTCTAAAAGCATGACCACTTTCAAATTGATGCTTTTCATTGATATAAATATTTAAGTATTTAAATCAACCGGAACATCACTCAGGCATTTGAGCCTACATTCAAACGTAGCTGGAAATGGTCGAGCGATGTTCCGATTACTTAAATATGTTGGTACACGCTTCCTTTCATAAAAGTGCGTGTTTTAGAAAAGAAAGTGATGCAGATGATCAAAACTATTTGGTGAGAAACAGCTGTGGCTAGAGACATATACAGAAGGAGTTTGAGAAACGTGTATAGTTCCTCGATATAAACAAGCCACTCCTGATTTCATTAATATTTATGAAAGTATAATTTTTGTACAACCAGTGGAGTC
This sequence comes from Panopea generosa, assembly GCA_029582155.1. NCBI lineage: Eukaryota > Metazoa > Mollusca > Bivalvia > Adapedonta > Hiatellidae > Panopea > Panopea generosa. Next base: position 25,050,997 of record CM055904.1, on the reverse strand, counting down.
TTAACCAGTTTGAAAATATGAGAGAAAAAAATCTTTGAAACAATACAAATTGATATTTCCTGGGACTTTTTGTATAAAAAGATAACATAATCATCATCTTTACTTTTCTAAATTTGTATTGTATGGTGTTAAACTTTCACCAATAATTCAGTTATATACAGGGCCTAGTCAAAACTAATCCCTCAATATGCTGAATACCAAGCGATAAAGTTTTTGTGCCATTTTCAAGCCTTTAGTATGACCCAGTCAAGACATACACTTTGCCACTAGACTACCACTGTGGTGTTAAAGTTTGTGTAGAGCAGGGGCAGTTATGAAACAGAAATATGATGATTTAATACTATAATATTTGTGGTCAAAAATCAAGACTACTTAAACATGCTAAAGTGTAAATTATAAATTTAAAATAAAACCAAGCTCTAGATGGATTAGATTAAACCATAACACACAGCCTCTTGAGTTCATCTGCGCAAATTCGAAGGCATTGTTATATACGACAACTCATAGTTCGGTTTATTTTTTACTATTATTTACAATACTTTTATTAAATTGTTTCTGTGTTATCTTACACCATGATATAAATAAATTTGTATTGAATTAGAGGGCCTTATGGGAGATTGAGTTGGACTTTATCGTTAAACACACGGTTAACATTACTTGATTATTATCATTGTCATTATTTCTACCATTCTTTTTTTATGTGGGAGGTGGCAATACAACAATTGTTTTATATTTTATCGAATGAGCACTAAAATGGTTCGTCATTAGTTTTGAATGCTCTTCGACTATTAAGCGTCATGTTTATGCCATTGAAGGCTAATAGACGATCAGTTAATCTAACCACTCCTTCCAACGATGCTGGATGGTTAAACAGTACTCGAGAACATCCATCTCTGCAACCAACTGACAAAACAGTACTCGAGAACATCCATCTCCACAACCAACTGACCAAACAGTACTCGAGAACATCCATCTCAGCAACCAACTGACAAAACAGTACTCGAAAACATCCATCTCAGCAACTAACTGACCAAACAGTACTCGAGAACATCCATCTCTGCAACCAACTGACAAACCAGTACTCGAGAACATCCATCTCAGCAACTAACTGACCAAACAGTACTTGAGAACATCCATGTCAACAACCAACTGACAAAACAGTACTCGAGAACATCCATCTCCGCAACCAACTGACCAAACAGTACTCGTGAACATCCATCTCAGCAACCAACTGACCAAACAGTACTCGAGAACATCCATCTCAGCAACTAACTGACCAAACAGTACTCGAGAACATCCATGTATGACAAAACAGTACTTGAGAACATCCATCTCAGCAACCAACTGACAAAACAGTACTCGAGAACATCCATCTCAGCAACTAACTGACCAAACAGTACTCGAGAACATCCATGTATGACAAAACAGTACTTGAGAACATCCATCTCAGCAACCAACTGACAAAACAGTACTCGAGAACATCCATCTCAGCAACTAACTGACCAAACAGTACTTGAGAACATCCATGTCATAAACCAACTGACAAAACAGTACTCGAGAACATCCATCTCCGCAACCAACTGACAAAACAGTACTCGAGAACATCCATCTCAGCAACCAACTGACCAAACAGTACTCGAAAACATCCATCTCAGCAACTAACTGACCAAACAGTACTCGAGAACATCCATGTATGACAAAACAGTACTCGAGAATATCCATCTCAGCAACCAACTGACAAAACAGTACTCGAGAACATCCATCTCAGCAACCAACTGACTTAACAGTACTCGAGAACATCCATCTCAGCAATCAACTGACAAAACAGTACTCGAGAACATCCATCTCAGCAACCAACTGACAAAACAGTACTCGAGAACATCCATCTCAGCAACCAACTCACCAAACAGTACTCGAGAACATCCATCTCAGCAACTTACTGACCATACAGTACTCGAGAACATCCATGTATGACAAAACAGTACTCGAGAACATCCATCTCAGCAACCAACTGACAAAACAGTACTCGAGAACATCCATCTCAGCAACCAACTGACTTAACAGTACTCGAGAACATCCATCTCAGCAACCAACTGACAAAACAGTACTCGAGAACATCCATCTCAGCAACCAACTGACAAAACAGTACTCGAGAACATCCATCTCAGCAACCGACAAAACAGTACTCGAGAACATCCATTTCAGCAACCAACTGACAAAACAGTACTCGAGAACATTCATCTCCGCAACCAACTGACAAAACAGTACTCGAGAACATCCATCTCAGCAACCAACTGACAAAACAGTACTCGATAACATCCATTTCAGCAACCAACTGACAAAACAGTACTCGAGAACATTCATCTCCACAACCAACTGACAAAACAGTACTCGAGAACATCCATCTCAGCAACCAACTGACAAAACAGTACTCGAGAACATTCGTCTCAGCAACCAACTGACAAAACAGTACTCGAGAACATCCATCTCAGCAACCAACTGACAAAACAGTACTCAAGAACATCCATCTCAGCAACCAACTGACAAAACAGTACTCGAGAACACCCATCTCAGCAACCAATTGACCAAAAAGTACTCGAGAACATTCATCTCAGCAACCAACTGACAAAACAGTACTCGAGAACATCCATGTATGACAAAACAGTACTCGAAAACATCCATCTCAGCAACCAACTGACAAAACAGTACTCGAGAACATCCATCTCCTCAACCAACTGACAAAACAGTACTCGAGAACATCCATCTCCGCAACCAACTGACCAAACAGTACTCGAGAACACCCATCTCAGCAACTAACTGACAAAACAGTACTTGAGAACATCCATCTCCTCAACCAACTGACCAAACAGTACTCGAGAACATCCATCTCAGCAACCAACTGACAAAACAGTACTCGAGAACATCCATCTCAGCAACCAACTGACAAAACAGTACTCGAGAACATCCATCTCAGCAACCAACTGACAAAACAGTACTCGAGAACATCCATCTCAGCAACCAACTGACAAAACAGTACTCGAGAACATCCATCTCAGCAACCAACTGACAAAACAGTACTCGAGAACACCCATCTCAGCAACCAACTGACCAAACAGTACTCGAGAACATTCATCTCAGCAACCAACTGACAAAACAGTACTCGAGAACATCCATGTATGACCAAACAGTACTCGAGAACACCCATCTCAGCAACCAACTGACAAAACAGTACTCGAGAACATCCATATCAGCAACCAACTGACAAAACAGTACTCGATAACATCCATGTATGACAAAACAGTACTCGGGAACATCCATCTCCGCAACCAACTGACAAAACAGTACTTGAGAACATCCATCTCCTCAACCAACTGACAAAACAGTACTCGATAACATCCATCTCAGCAACCAACTGACAAAACAGTACTCGAGAACATCCATCTCAGCAACCAACTGACAAAACAGTACTCGAGAACATCCATCTCAGCAACCAACTGACAAAACAGTACTCGAGAACATCCATCTCAGCAACCAACTGACAAAACAGTACTCGAGAACACCCATCTCAGCAACCAACTGACCAAACAGTACTCGAGAACATTCATCTCAGCAACCAACTGACAAAACAGTACTCGAGAACATCCATGTATGACCAAACAGTACTCGAGAACACCCATCTCAGCAACCAACTGACAAAACAGTACTCGAGAACATCCATATCAGCAACCAACTGACAAAACAGTACTCGATAACATCCATGTATGACAAAACAGTACTCGGGAACATCCATCTCCGCAACCAACTGACAAAACAGTACTTGAGAACATCCATCTCCTCAACCAACTGACAAAACAGTACTCGAGAACATCCATCTCAGCAACCAACTGACAAAACAGTACTCGAGAACATCCATCTCAGCAACCAACTGACAAAACAGTACTCGAGAACACCCATCTCAGCAACCAACTGACCAAACAGTACTCGAGAACATTCATCTCAGCAACTAACTGACAAAACAGTACTCGAGAACATCCATGTATGACCAAACAGTACTCGAGAACACCCATCTCAGCAACCAACTGACAAAACAGTACTCGAGAGCATCCATATCAGCAACCAACTGACAAAACAGTACTCGATAACATCCATGTATGACAAAACAGTACTCGGGAACATCCATCTCCGCAACCAACTGACAAAACAGTACTTGAGAACATCCATCTCCTCAACCAACTGACAAAACAGTACTCGATAACATCCATCTCAGCAACCAAGTGACCAAACAGTACTCGAGAACACCCATCTCAGCAACTAACTGACCAAACAGTACTCGAGAACATCCATGTATGACAAAACAGTACTCGAGAACATCCATCTCCGCAACCAACTGACAAAACAGTACTTGAGAACATCCATCTCCTCAACCAACTGACAAAACAGTACTCGAGAACATCCATCTCAGCAACCAACTGACAAAACAGTACTCGAGAACATCCATCTCAGCAACCAACTGACAAAACAGTACTCGAGAACATCCATCTCAGCAACCAACTGACAAAACAGTACTCGAGAACATCCATCTCAGCAACCAACTGACAAAACAGTACTCGAGAACATCCATCTCAGCAACCAACTGACAAAACAGTACTCGAGAACATCCATCTCAGCAACCAACTGACAAAACAGTACTTGAGAACATCCATCTCCTCAACCAACTGACAAAACAGTACTCGAGAACATCCATCTCAGCAACCAACTGACAAAACAGTACTCGAGAACATCCATCTCCGCAACCAACTGACAAAACAGTACTTGAGAACATCCATCTCCTCAACCAACTGACAAAACAGTACTCGATAACATCCATCTCAGCAACCAAGTGACCAAACAGTACTCGAGAACACCCATCTCAGCAACTAACTGACAAAACAGTACTCGAGAACATCCATGTATGACAAAACAGTACTCGAGAACATCCATCTCCGCAACCAACTGACAAAACAGTACTTGAGAACATCCATCTCCTCAACCAACTGACAAAACAGTACTCGAGAACATCCATCTCAGCAACCAACTGACAAAACAGTACTCGAGAACATCCATCTCAGCAACCAACTGACAAAACAGTACTCGAGAACATCCATCTCAGCAACCAACTGACAAAACAGTACTCGAGAACATCCATCTCAGCAACCAACTGACAAAACAGTACTCGAGAACATCCATCTCAGCAACCAACTGACAAAACAGTACTCGAGAACATCCATCTCAGCAACCAACTGACAAAACAGTACTCGAGAACATCCATCTCAGCAACCAACTGACAAAACAGTACTCGAGAACATCCATCTCAGCAACCAACTGACAAAACAGTACTCGAGAACATCCATCTCAGCAACCAACTGACAAAACTTTTGCTTTAATTAGTTATGAGACGCAATGTGCATATCAATCATCACATAGTCTATGTTTGAGTGGGGATTCAAACTCACGACCCCTGGATTGATAGTCAGATGGAATCTTACACAGGATAAACAACAAACAACAAGGGTGGCTTTCCATTTTATTTTAGGTCAACAAATAACATGACATGATCATTGCTCCATCTCAGTTATTACGCTGCTGAAATTTTGTACTGCACATAAAAATATCAACATGTTAAATGGTTTTTTTTAAAATATGACATCACTGATATTTATCTTGGTGGTAGAGTTGTATAAATTCACTTGTTTCAAGTAAACTCTAAATTAAAACAAGAGGATCAAATGAGCCTATTAAAGTCGCTAACCTGATTTCATCTGTCATTTCTTATTGAACTAATGAGTGGACTTAGTCTGTGAAGAGTTTATGAGAATAATCTGTTTTCTCAAATTTTGATAAAATCTGTCCAGAGATTTCAGAGAAAAACTACTTTGAAACCAAAGTTAATAATGGACAACTAATGGACTACGGACATGGGGTGATCACAAAAGCTCTTCAGTGAGCCTTTCCCTCAAGTGAGCTAAAAACAAATGAATTTTCACCAAGATCGACTTTTTTATTCAGTGTTATAAAAACAATATTTTGTTTATTTTCTATTTTTTTTATACAAAAAAAACAACAAGTTTAGCAAGAAAAACACATGTTACATTTAAATTCCTATGGGCTAGTTATTTGAATTATAATTTAGTGGGTACCTAGCTAGTTATTTGAATTATAATTCAATGGGTACCTAGCTAGTTCTTTGAATTATAATTTAATAGGTACCTAGCTAGGTATTTGAATTATAATTTAATGGGTACCTAGCTAGGTATTTGAATTATAATTTAATGGGTACCTAGCTAGTTATTTGAATTATAACTGAATAAGTACCTAGCTAGTTCTTTGAATTATAATTTAATGGGTACCTTGCTAATTATTTGAATAATAATTTAACCAAGTACATGTTCACGTTTATGTATACACAAACTTTACAGTCAACCCTCATATCAAGTGACCAGTACAAAGTGACAGTGAGGCAATGCAAGTGACCTAGCACTCTTGGTTAAAACATTAACCAAGTACATGTTAATGTTTATATATACACAAACTCTACAGTCAACCCTCATATCAAGTGACCAGTACAAAGTGACAGTGAGGCAATGCAAGTGACCTAGCACTCTTGGTTAAAACATTAACCAAGTACATGTTAATGTTTATATATACACAAACTCTACAGTCAACCCTCATATCAAGTGACCAGTACAAAGTGACAGTGAGGTTATACAAGCAACCTAGTAGTCTTGGTAAAAACATGAACCAAGTACATGTTCATGTTAATGCATACACAATTTTTACAGACAACCCTCTTGTCAATTGACCAGTACAAAGTGACAGTGAGGCAATACAAATGACCTAGCACTCTTGGTAAAAACATTAACCAAGTACATGTTCTTGTTTATGCATATACAAACTCTACAGTCAACCCTCATATCAAGTGACCAGTACAAAGTGACAGTGAGGCAATACAAGTGACCTAGCAGTCTTGATATTAGACATTAACCAAGTACATGTTCATGTTGATGTATACACAAACTTTACAGTCAACCCTCATATCAAGTGACCAGAACAAAGTGACACTGAGGCAATACAAGTAACTTAGCAGTCTTGGTAATAGACATTAGCCAAGTACATGTACATATATGTGAACCTTTAAACAGATTTTAATGTGCAATACAAGTTACCAATGTATATGCAATTTTGATATATAACTATTGATGAACTGTTTAAAAAAAAGGTATCAGACCTTTAGCTACAAGCAAATGAAAAAAGTGGTGACAACCATTAATCTACTATAAAGAGGCCCTGCATAAATATGTATAACAATAGCGCAATGACAAATTGTTATTTTTCTATGATATACCCTGAAAATCAAAACTGAAAAAAAAAATCAGGTAATTTTTTATGGAAAAACTGTTAAAAAACTGTGGGTTATTTAGATTTTTTTTAACATATCATTCTTACTTTTTTTACACACACATGCATGCGCACACACACACAAACTAGAGTGCAACATTGGGACTTAAGCCCTCACCTGTGGCAGAGGAGACATTGCCAAAGAAGGGAATTTTTGATAATGCAAGGCCATACCTCAGGCATTTTGGTCATTTGAGGTATTACAGATATATACTGTGTAAGTTTGGTGAATATCAAATGAAAACTGCAGGTATCAAGTGCACATAACTTTAAATAATGCAATTTTTTATGCTTCAAGGGCCATAATTGACATAAATTATATGATATTATGGTTATATAACTACTATGTAAGATATTGGTGAAAACCCATTGCAACAAGAGGCCCAAGAGGGCCTGAGGACGCTCTACTGACTCATAGTGGCCATAGCACTTTTTGAAATTCCACAATATTTACTCTCTTTTTTTTTGGGGGGGGGGGGGGGGGGGTGGTGTGTTAACAACTTCTGGATAAATACCCCCACCACACCCATACTAAACAAAAACTTAATTGCTATGAAAAGGAAAAACTTTAAATTCCCATACCATTCATCTGTAAAAAAAATATAGTCCCCTGTACAGAATCCTTATACAACCCAGCCCCTTAATTTGTCAAAACTTCAATCACCCACTCTTAGCGATTTGTTATGAGCAGAAATGATTCAGATTTTAAAAAGAAGTTGTTTTTTTGTACAGTGGGATGCAAAATGAAAAAAAATCAGTTTTCACTATAATATTCCTATGTAAAAGTCACATTACAGGGCCCCAATATATCCCAGCCCCTTGATATGCAGAATCTTCAATCCTTGTTAATGTAAGGATAATTTATATCAAATATGAACTAGTTTGACTGAAAGGATATTGAGAGGAAATTCATGAAAATTCCAAATTTTAACCTTATTGCCCCATCCGCCTTCACCCCATAGTATTCCTATGTAAAACTCAAAGACTTTTACAGGGCCTTTATACATCCCAGTGTCCTTTGATTTGTACAAACTTAGATTTCTTAATCATAGGGATAATTTATATCAAATATGAACAAATTTGACTGACCGGTTGTTGACGATAAGATTTATGACAATGTTCAATTTTAATCATTTTGTGACCTCACCTGGCTCCTTTTAGGAAGTCAATCCCTCGTATTGAACAAAATCATATTTAAAATTGACTATAAGTTGCTCCAAAACTCAAACTGAATAAAAAAAGTCATAAATGAATGATAAAGAAGAGAATTTTCCATTTTCCAATAGTATTCCTATATAAAACTCAAAGTCCCCTTACAGGGCCCTATAAATACAAGACCCTTGATTTGTACAAACTTTAAACCCATACTCATTCAGATAATCCATATCAATTATGAACACATTTGACTGACCGCTTGTTGAGAAGACGATTTTTGAAAGTTTTCTATTTTAACCCTTTTATTACCCACCCTGGCCCCTTATGGAAAGTCAGTTCTCCTTATTGAGCCAAATCTTATTTCCTATGACTAGATAATACTTCAGAACTACAACTGAATAATAATTTTGTCTAAACATGTTCCTATGTAAAATTCTAAGTTCCCTTACAGGGCCCCTATATATTTTAGCCCATAATTCTTATCTGCAATGAAACCCCTACACATAGGGATAATTCATGTCAAATATGAACAAATATGACATACTGGTTCTTAAGTAAACGATTTTTGTAATTCCAAATTGTTACCCTTTTGGGGCCCCTCCTGACCCCTTAAGACAGTGCAACCCTGTCATTTTTACAAAACTGAACCTCCTTCACCAACCAATGCTTCTGGGAAGAAATAGGCAAAATCATTTCCATTTTAAAAAAAAAAAAATGTTTATTATAATGACAAGTGTCCCTTAATTGAACCCTTGGGGCGGGGTCATTTTTAACCCTAGGGTCACCATTTGAACAAATCATTACTACATAAACATTTTGGAATCTGTTGGGCCTTCATGAGAAGAAGATTTTTTAAGTTTTGGAGTATTTTTAGTAATAACAGCCATCTTGAATTTCAGATAAAAAAAAAAGTTCTGTATAGTCTCCTATGCAATAGAAACATCCATGTGAAGTTTCAGTTTAATTGGCCTAGTGGCTTCAGAGAAAGTGCTGCTAACACACTTTGGAGACGACAGACGATGGACAATGCACCATCGCATAAGCACTTCTGGCCTTTGGCCAGTAGAGCTAAAAATGCAGGTGCTAGAGGGCACACAACCAAAAGTTCACTGACAGAGAACAGACACATGGTGATCAAAATAGCTCACCTTGAGCTTTGCTCAGGTGAGCTAAAAACTACAGCTTTAATGGCGAATCAGCCTTCACAAAATATCTTCCATTATATACATGTACAACAAATATACGGTTAAATGTACTTAATAATGAATGATATATAATAAACCAACATGAGTTTGCATTGTACTTTTGGGAATAATTTCCAAACAATAGTGACATAATGTGATATGGACAAATATTACTTCCACACATAATATACAAATTTCATTTTGATTGCTGTTCCTGGTATATACTGATTATACTTCAACTCTTATAAAGGTAATTTTGATATTTACATAAAAAATGTACAGCATATCAGTTCACCAGTCATTTTAATTTGAAATAAAATTCTTTCAAAATATGTAATTTGCTTTCAGAATCATTTTGTTGGACGGGGCAAATTATGGTTTCTTAAAAATATTTAGAAAAAATCCCTTGGGAATGTTTCTGTTTCGCTGACATCTTATAAGCTGGACATAAATTGACCAATGTGTTGAGGCAACAATTTGAACAAGATTTTCCTACAAACACAATGAATTTGAATGATTCATTACCAAAAAATAAACAAAAATACATTTTTAACTACTGTAAATATTTTGCTATTAGAATGTATTTTAAAATAGGCAATAAGTTATTGCCAAAATTCTCCTTGTTTACATCCCGTTTGATGGCATTAAATATGCCAAGTAATTTTGTCATAACTTAAGTTCTATTGTTCACAGCAATAAAACACAGTTTTGCCTGAAAATATTCCAGCTTGACTGAGGTAAAACATTTTTTTTACTCATCAATAAAATTAAGGTTGAACTCTTTTATGTACAATAAAAGTATGACAAACAGTTTTTTTTATAAATGCCATCAAACTGGGAAAACCTATTGACATTTCTATTTCTATCCCCTGTACTCAGGGACTAGACCTTCCCTTGCTGTTAATGAGTCTCAAATCATCTTTACAATGTGCTACATACCAGGCAATGTTTGTCGTTTGCACCCTCTTTACGCAACCATTTGTAAAGTGTAGTAAATTTTCTATTACTATATTCTATATAAATAACTTTCCAAATTCATCAGGTTTAGTTTTTGAGAGTAAGAGCAGGAATTAGACATCAGTATATAATCCTAGTAACTGTAAAAAGTGTAATATGTTGGTTTCCAAATTTACCAACAAGTATTGTAAATTCATTACCATAAAAATATTGGAAAGGGCCATAGTCATGTAAAATTTAACAGACATTGAAAAATATCTAACTTGGTGTGCATTCTGTATTATACAGCTACACACCAAACATTTATTAAATAAATAAATAGTCCCTTACAGAAGTTATTCATCGGAATCTGATTTGACATACTCACAACCCGTGGAAAGAAGTACAACTTAACGCCCCTTCATCATTCTAAAAATAGCAAAAAAAATTTATCTTGGCTTACCTGCCAAATTATCGAAACTAGAGTTGGGAGAGAGCAAACATTTGTTTGATATTGCCCTCCTTAACCATGTTTACAATCTAAATAGTTTGTACCAAAGTACAACAATGTTATAAAATAGTTCACAGGTCTGAAAATCAGCATATCAACCATATGTACACAACATCATAGAAGTCATATTTACATCACTATAGCAACAATACAGTAACACACAACATAAAAATACTATAAACTTAACAATCACAATAACAAACAAGAAAGCCATAACAGCCAAGATACAGATCCGACCTATGGCAAGCTCTATACGAGAGGGTATTTAGGTATATTTTATAGCCATATAGATTTATTTGAACTCAATTGTATATCTCAGGTCAATTCTTTATCTTGTATACCACAATATATTTGTTTTCTAAACAGGTCAGTTGATTCACACTCTTCTGAGAGTATCAATACGTCATATTGCAATGATACTGATACATGAATTATTCACTTTTCTGAGAGTATTATTAGGTCATATTGCGATGATACCAACACATGAATTATTCACACTCTTCTGAGAGTATCATTAGGTCATATTGAGATGATACTGACACATGAATTATTCAGTCTTCTGAGAGTATCATTATGTCATATTGAGATGATACTGACACATGAATTATTCACACTCTTCTGAGAGTATCATTATGTCATATTGCGATGATACCAACACATGAATTATTCACACTCTTCTGAGAGTATCATTAGGTCATATTGCGATGATACGGACACATGAATTATTCACTCTTCTGAGAGTATCATTACATGATATTGCGATGATACGGACGCATGAATTATTCACACTCTTCTGAGAGTATCATTACGTGATTTTGCGATGATACTGACACATGAATTATTCACACTCTTCTGAGAGTATCATTATGTCATATTGCGATGATACAGACACATGAATTATTCACACTCTTCTGAGAGTATCATTAGGTCATATTGCAATGATACGGACACATGAATTATTCACTCTTCTGAGAGTATCATTATGTGATATTGCGATGATACGGACACATGAATTATTCACACTCTTCTGAGAGTATCATTACGTGATTTTTCGATGATACGGACACATGAATTATTCACACTCTTCTGAGAGTATCATTAGGTCATATTGCGATGATACGGACACATGAATTTTAACTCTAAGCCTGGCTGAGATTATAAAAATCTTACATAGGTTTGAAATTTTGATAGAAAATTCCATCTTGAGGGATAATTGTTTGGACAGGAATGCAACTCTACTAAGTAACTGCATAAAAAGCTTCCCCAGATTTTCTATCTGAACTGAAAAATCCATGAATGATTCTTTTTCTTGCATACCAAACACATTCAATTTGATAGTTTCTAGTATTCAAGTATAAGTCATCTGTATATTTTGACCACGATTGCTTTTAAAACATTAAATTAGATAAATTACGTCACTCCATTGATGGTTTCAACATCTTAACACAAGAATTTTAAATAACCCTAAGTTGAGACAGAAATATCTAGCCCCAGTTAAAATGCAGATATCCTTATCCAGTATACCAGAAATATCTCACTATCTCTGAAGTAGAAATATCTCTGGACAAATTACAAATGCCCTTCTCCAGTATAAAAGAAAACACTGTACTGAACAGATACGACAAATAGTAAAAGTTCTAAGCAGCAGTAGGGAAATGGCAAGATGTGGACAAACAACTGTCCAACTTCACTGTGTATACATTCCAGTTACATAACTTGAAGAACTTTATGAACACTGGTAAAATTTTATGAAAATTCAATAAATTTGTACCCTTTTTGAGGACTCCACATACAAACAATGAATACATCAGTTTCTATTTGAGGACTCAAAAAATACAGATATATACCCACTTTTAGGACTTTATTTAGACCATATATTAAGTTTTACACTCCTCTTTAAGTCCATAAATGAATGTGTTTATGAAGTTTGGTCAATATAACACAAATAGTTTGTTCAGAGACAGAGAAAAAACTGAGCTAAACATAAAACTTAAACTGGGGGACAATGATGACAACAGTAACAATGTAGACTCCAGGGTCATTGTAACAGCTCTTTGCTTCTTTCAAAAAACTACTTATTTAACTCATATGCAGTAAGGTGATGATTTAGGACTTCCAAAGACGTAATTCATTTGAATATACATTTAGGACTGTGAAAGAGGCCATATTGAACACAGATTTAGTACTGTAAAGGGGTGATTAATTTAAACGTACATTTAGGACTGTGAGAGAGGCCATATTGAACACAGATTTAGTACTGTATAGGGGTGATTAATTTAAACGTACATTTAGGCCTGTGAAAGAGGCCATATTGAACATAGATTTAGTACTGTAAAGGGGTGATTAATTAAAATGTACATTTAGGTCTGTGAAAGAGGCCATATTGAACAAAGATTTACTACTGTAAAGGGGTGATTATTTAAACGTACATTAAGGACTGTGAAAGAGGCCATATTGAACATAGATTTAGTACTGTAAAGGGGTGATTAATATAAATGTACATTTAGGACTGTGAAAGAGGCCATATCAAACAAAGATTTACTACTGTAAATGGGTAATTAATACAAACATACATTTAGGACTGTGAAAGAGGCCACATTGAACATAGATTTAGTACTGTAAAGGGGTGATTAATATAAACATACATTTAGGAGTGTGAAAGAAACCATATTGAACATAGATTTAGTACTGTAAAGGGGTGATTAATATAAATGTACATTTAGGACTGTGAAAAAAGCCATATTGACCATAGACTTAGTACTGTGAAAGAGGCCATATTGAACATAGATTTAGTACTGTAAAGGGGTGATTAATATACACATACATTTAGGACTGTGAAAGATGCCATATTGAACATAGATTTAGGACTGTGAAAGAGGCCATATTGAACAAAGATTTACTACTGTAAAGGGGTGATTAATTTAAATGTGCATTTAGGACTGTGAAAGAGGCCGTATTGAACATAGATTTAGTACTGTAAAGGGGTGATTATTTAAACATACATTTAGGACTGTGAAAGAGGCCATATTGAACAAAAATTTAGTACTGTAAAGGGGCGATTAATTTGAACGTACATTTAGGACTGTGAAAGAGGCCATATTGAACATAGATTTAGTACTGTAAAGGGGTGATTAATTTAAACGTACATTTAGGACTGTGAGAGAGGCCATATTGAACACAGATTTAGTACTGTATAGGGGTGATTAATTTAAATGTACATTTAAGTCTGTGAAAGAGGCCATATTGAACATAGATTTAGTACTGTGAAGGGGTGATTAATTTAAACGTACATTTAGGACTGTGAAAGAGGCCATATTGAACAAAGATTTAGTACTGTAAAGGGGTGATTAATTTAAACGTACATTTAGGACTGTGAAAGAGGCCATATTGAACATAGATTTAGTACTGTAAAGGGGTGATTAATTTAAACATCATTTAGGACGGTGAAAGAGACCATATTGAACAAAGATTTAGAACTGTGAAGGGGTTATTAATTTAAACGTACATTTAGGACTGTGAAAGAGGCCATATTGAACAACGATTTAGTACTGTAAAGGGGTGAATAATTAAAACGTACATTTAGGACTGTGAAAGAGGCCATATTGAACATAGATTTAGTACTGTAAAGGGGTGATTATTTAAACCTACATTTAGGACTGTGAAAGAGGCCATATTGAACATAGATTTACTACTGTAAAGGGGTGATTAATTTGTACGTACATTTAGGACTGTGAAAGAGGCCATATTGAACAAAGATTTAGTACTGTAAAGGGGTGATTAATTTAAATGTACATTAAGGACTGTGAAAGAGGCCATATTGAACATAGATTTAGTACGCGATTAATTTAAACGTACATTTAGGACTGTGAAAGAGGCCATATTGAACATAGATTTAGTACTGTAAAGGGATGATTAATTTAAACGTACATTAAGGACTGTGAAAGAAACCATATTGAACAAAGATTTAGTACTGTAAAGGGGTGATTAATTTAAACGTACATTTAGGACTGTGAAAGAGGCCATATTGAACATAGATTTAGTACTGTACAGGGGTGATTAATTTAAACGTACATTTAGGACTGTCAAAAAACCAAATTGAACAAAGATTTAGTACTGTAAAGGGGTGATTAATTTAAACATACATTTAGGACTGTGAAAGAGGCCATATTGAACATAAATTTAGTACTGTAAAGGGGTCATTTATCTAAACGTACATTTAAGACTGTGAAAGAAACCATATTGAATAAAGATTTAGTACTGTAAAGGGGTGATTAATTTAAATGCACACTTAGGACTGTGAAAGAGGCCATATTGAACATAGATTTAGGACTGTGAAAGAGGCGATTTATTTAAGTGTTCATTTACTGCAGAAGAAGCAATGTACAATTACTGTGGAAATAGCAATGTACAATTACTGCAGAAGGAGCAATGTACAATTACTGCGGAAGAAGCAATGTACAATTACTGGGGAAGGAGCAATGTACAATTACTGCGGAAGAAGCAATGTACAATTACTGTGGAAGAAGCAATGTACAATTATTGCAGAAGAAGCAATGTACAATTACTGCAGAAGGAGCAATGTACAATTACTGCGGAAGGAGTAATGTACAATTATTGCAGAAGAAGCAACGTACAATTGCTGCAGAAGGAGCAACGTACAATTACTGCAGAAAAAGCAATGTACAATTACTGCAGAAGAAGCAACTTTCAATTACTGCAGAAGGAGTAATGTAAAATTACTGCAGAAAAAGCAATGTACAATTACTGCAGAAGGAGCAATGTACAATTACTGCGGAAGGAGCAATGTACAATTACTGCAGAAGGAGCAACGTAAAATTACTGCAGAAGGATCAATGTACGATTACTGCAGAAGGAACAATGTACAATTACTGCTGAAGAAGCAATGTACAATTACTGCAGAAGAAGCAATGTACAATTACTGCGAAAGGAGCAATGTACAATTACTGTGGAAGGAGCAATGTACAATTACTGTGGAAGAAGCAATGTACAGTTACTGCAGAAGGAGCAATGTACAATTACTGCGGAAGAAGTAATGTACCAATACTTCAAAAAGCAATGTACAATTACTGCAGAAGGAGCAACGTACACTGCAGAAGGAGTAATGTACGATTACTGCAGAAGGAGCAATGTACAATTACTGCAGAAGAAGATATGTACAATTACTGCAGAAGAAGCAACATTCAATTACTGCAGAAGGAGCAATGTACAATTACTGCAGGAGGAGCAAAAAACAATTACTGCGGAAGGAGCAATGTACAATTAATGCAGAAGAAGCAACATTCAATTACTGCAGAAGGAGCAATGCACAATTACTGCAGAAGGACCAATGTACAATTACTGCAGAAGGAACAATGTACAATTACTGCGGAAGGAGCAATGTACAATTACTGCGGAAGAAGCAATGTACAATTACTGCGGAAGAAGCAATGTACAATTACTGCAGAAGGAACAATGTACAATTACTGCGGAAGGAGCAATGTACAATTACTGCGGAAGGAGCAATGTACAATTACTGCAGAAGAAGCAATGTACAATTACTGCGGGAGGAGCAATGTACAATTACTGCGGAAGAAGCAATGTACAATTACTTCAGAAGAAACAATGTACAATTACTGCAGAAGAAGCAATGTACAATTACTTCAGAAGAAGCAATGTACAATTACTGCAGAAGAAGCAATGTACAATTACTGCGGAAGTAGCAATGTATTTACATGCACAGTTAGGACTCAAGGAACACAGGGAGTATATACAAATATGACTTCATGAACTTCAAATAAATCAATACACATTTACTTTAAACTAACAACCCATCCTCATAACAATTCAAATAATACTGCTTTGTTAATATAATATATCTGTTGAACAAAACTCTTCAAAATCAGTTATAAACAACCAACTTTAAAATTACAATTTCTCTTTAAATTTTAAGTAACAAATTATAAACTATTTTTTAAAAACCAACAAACAATGAGCATGGCCAAGTGTTTGGAGCACTGTCAAGTGTCAAATGTCTGGGAGTACTGTCAAATTTTCTGAGAGCATGGCCAAGTGTTTGGAGCACTGTCAATTGTCAAATATTTGGGAGTACTGTCAAGTTTCTGAGAGCATGGCCAAGTGTTTGGAGCACTGTCACGTGTCAAATATCTGGGAGTACTGTCAAATTTTTGAGAGCATGGCCAAGTGTTTGGAGCACTGTCAAGTGTCAAATGTCTGAGAGCACTGTCAAGTTTCTGGGAGCATGGCCAAGTGTTTGAAGCACTGTCAAGTTTCTGGGAGCACTCAAGATTTTGTGAGCATGGTCAAGTGTCAGGAGCACTGTCAAGTTTCTGGGAGCAATGCCAAGTTTCTGGGAGCATGGTCAAGTGTCAGGAGCATGGTCAAGTTTCTGGGAGCACTGTCAAGTGCTGGGAGCACTATCAAGTTTCTGGGAGCATGATCAAGTATCTACAAATGTATTTACTGTCGTGACCTTATCTTACCAGTGTACTTATAGCAGAGAAACAGTAGTCGAGTTGGCTATGTTAAATTTGTAATACAGTAAAGACTGGCTTCTGTTATTTTGCAAAATATACATACCAAAACAGTTCAAATAAAACTGACAACAAATGGAAAAATAGTTGCGGGGTCTATTGGAAAGGAATTGGAAATGCCAGTTTGGAGACCTGGTCTAGAATGGAATTTATTCATAAATAGCAATGGCCACTGTTATGCTACACAAACCCCCAATGTGTTTATAAGTGCCCCCAAACATTCTTGCAATTTCTACAAATTACTAAATATTCCTGCTTGCATCAAATCAGGCATCTATTTTACAAACATTTTCTAAAGTGTTTCTTAAATACTTAAAAACTTAACTAATTTTGACTGGGTGCTTTATTTTAATACTCTTTTTAACGAATGTCAATGAAACTAAATACAGTTTTTCTTGAGCCAGTCTAAAATCTTGATCACTTGGATGCTTTTGTTTGATATAGGTTTTAAAGTACTTAAGTATAGACTTAAAACATGTTGGTGATAGATGTTCAAAGCATATGACAGTTTTACAGTCCAAAGAACCTACCAAAAAATAAATGAACTGAAAAATAATAACAAAAACAAATCTTTTTCGTACAATTCATTTGAATACTGTCATCTTGATCAATATGGATGAATACAAACAGATCATAAGAGAGAAATTTCAACTTAAAGCCAGCCATTTCGCTGATGCACACATACAAACACACACAAATGTACTATTTCAAACTACAGTTTGTAACAATTGGAACACGTTTTTTTTTTAAACAATAATAATAAAATCTTCGTATCACAAAGAAAATATCACATCATTACATATTGTCCACATGACATTGTTTTCTGTTTTTGCAACTACGTACAAAAAAATACAGTTAATACATTTTATACACAAAAAAACATCTTCATAAATATACATACATTTATCAAAGTCACAAGCTATTTAAACATACTAATGGCTATAAAAAAGAATAGTTTTTCTGTCTATTTATATACACCGACAAGGACTTGAACAGACAAGGATAGAAAACACGCATCACTGGACTAAACAGCAATAAAATAGCATGAGAATGATTTTTAATTATATTGCAAATTAATCCATTCAAACGTCACAGGTAATCGACTGTTTGTACATAAATGAGACTTGTTTTCACCTGTAATATTTTATGATATTTTGATGCAAAACTGTTTTAAAACCTTTGCATATTGAAGTAAACTTTCAAGTAATTCGGTTGTTTTCTTAATGGAAATCTTGCAATCAATAAAACTTCAACAATTTTCAGCACAAAATGCCGAGACTGGTTTCATTCTATGGAAAATGTCATTCAATAAAGTAATTAGTTTTTCAATCATGAGATGAGTCAAAGTTGAGATAAATGGAAATGAGATTTAGTGTTACAACACGAGCTTTCATGAAATCTCAATGAGCTGCTTTTCCTTCTCTGTACAAGCCCCTGACACAAGATTTATTAACGTCTAAATCAACTTTTTGTCATATGGTACAAAACTGGAAAACTGATATCTACAATGCCAATTGGTATTATGATATAAACTGTCAAACAACAAATGGTGGTTTAATCAGACGAAATTCAAATCCAGAACTCCAGTCGCATTCTAAGCAAACCTTCTGTTTGTGCTTCAAATATTTCCTCTATGGTGATAAAGTGAAGGATTCAGTTTTATTGGTGGAGAGCAACCCCAGGTGTGTGTTTTGATCGTTAAAAGCTGCATTATATAATTATGATTTACACATTGTAATACGGAATCACTCATTTTCATGGGGGGCTAAAACACACATCTAGTAGTGTACCACTTTTATGATTACAAGTTATTGTGAGTTATAATGAACATGATTCAGTGACATTAAGTAATTGCCACTGTTATGCAAACTTTGCACCCCCTGCAGCACCCATCTTGAAAAAATACACAAACTTGATAATTATTGTTTCTTAATCTTTTTTTTAGTAGCGACAGCAATATTGAATTTGTAATGGGGACAAAAATTATCCAAGAAATAGTGATCAAATTTTTAAAAAATTATTTTAAGAAACAGCGCATGAAGGACCATGATGAATAGGCTAAAATATGAACAAACTTCCAATATATATTACAATATATGTAACTTTGTGACAGAATGGTATGGTCCAGAAATACAATTTGGCAACTGATATGTTTACATATGATACTTTAATGAGACATTTACAGAAATCATGAATATGTTTATACGATGTACATGCTTGTTCCAAGTATAGTGATTCAGTTTCCACACAATCGTTCAAATAAACTTTTTTTGAATATTGAAAAATTGGAAAGAAGTGATAGTTAAACAAAGCGTCAACCATACAAGCTTCTCACTGACCTGGATTGCATGATTTTTAATCTTTATCACTAAAAGACCTTTATTTTTGATGAGACAGTACTTCAGTTATTTTTTAATTTTTGTTCACCTTGAACTTATTTCTATCCATGTAATTATTAAATAGAAAAATTGAATGTGTAAGTATTAGACTAGAAACGTGTCCATAGAATAAAATGCCCTCACTATAGGTAAGTCAATTTTCATTACTCCCTTTGGTGAATCTTTTACACTACTCTTATTGGAAAATTTCTCACATTACTCCATTGGAATTTTTGATATATAACTCCTGAAGACCAGATCCTAAATTACTATCGGACGCCAATTTCCGACTCTAGTTCTGCACAACGTATTCCTACAACACATCTATGAGGCAGATCCTCAATCAGTAATGCTGCAAAAATTCCTACATAAAACAATGTATGACCACTACAGTCATGAATATGGTTCTCATCAAACAAAGATCAAGAGAAATTAGCACTGTCCCACTACCTTGTACTTGGAGAAATGAACCCAATCCTATATTAATAACAAAATACCTAATCAGATTTATATATAGTTTTGGTATTTTCATATTTACATACTTTGATTTTTGGAATGAAAAAGTTCTTCGCAATTCAAGCTGCATCATGACAAAAAATGTCTTCACTTTAAAAATAGAGTAACCATGATATATTTGACAAAAAAAAACACAAAGTCTTCAGCTCTCTTAAAATTACATGAATCAACCATTTCACAGACACAGAGATCTGAAAATATCACACAAGGTCAAAAATCACAAATTTGGATAAGAATACTTCTGGATTGAATAAAAAATATTCACTGCATTTTGATTTTACACTATGGACAAATATCTCACCAATATAAAATAGTTATATATATCTTTACATTTATATGTAATAATTCTTTTGATATAACTGCACTATAATAAAAAACACATTTTTGATATTGTGCATTAAACCCTGGACTCAAACATGTCCATGCTGGTGTATACAGCAGCAGCCACCACAGACTCCTGCACATCAAAATCAAAGTTGTCTGAATCCAGATCTGTGTCATCTGGAGGCTTCATTACTGAGGTTTCATGATCAGAGTCTTCAGATGGTTGATTTGGAAGTTTGGAGTCATCTCCCTTGTCTTCATCCTGGTTTGCTGTGAGAGACATGTCTAGCTTGTTGATAGATGTTACAGAGTTCATCATTTCTCCAACCTAAAATGTAAAAGCATTACATCATGTAAACTTTAAAGAAACATACAAGGTATCAAGAAATGGGCAATGCCATAATAATAGGGTCTGACAGTCCATTATCAACTAAAGATGTTGTATGGTGTTTAGTGTTGCTTTTAACAATTTTTCAATCATATCAAAACAGTAGTCTAAGCACTGCTACACTGAAGCATCATGCTGCAAACACATGATTTGATACCCCACCCAGTCACATTATACTGATACTAGACCTACCAGACCTAGAACTATCTTCTAAATGCTGGGCATCAAGCAAGGACCCTTCTTGTACCATTATTCTAGTCTTTGGTATGAACCGGCCTGAGATGGAACACCACAGCTTTTTGCATGCAAGGCGGACGCTTTATGACTAGAACATTGCTACTGTTTAGATATATTTGGAACAGTGCTAAACTACTAATGTTCACCATGGAATTATATAGAGAAGGAAATGCAACTGATTTAGATTTTGTGAACGCTCGCATATTCACGCAAATTCTTGCAATATCTCATTTTTAATTATCTCAACTTCCATCCCAGGAACATAAATCAAAATTCTTACATTGCAGAATGAAATTCTTATCAAAACAGTACTATTTCCAGCAATTTGTGTTTAAAATTGTTGAAATGCTTCTGATTACAATATTTGTATACTGCAGCTAAAATAATGACAAATTATGAGAATTAATCCAAGGAATTATATAGAAGGATAGGAAACTTGCATCTGCTGACTAAATGTTGATGAAATAACACATGGAGGATTAATTATTTGGCAATTTAATCATTCATAATTCAAAGGCAACTGATTTCTTACAACTGTAAGTTATATGTAATCTTAGATGTTTAAACATGATTTGATCATGCAAAATGACGTTATTTTAGCTGTAGTATACAAATTTTGTAATCAAAAGTTCTTCAACAATACTAAACACAAACATTTCTGGGAATGGTATTGTTTTGATGAGAGAAACATTCTGCAATGTAAGAATTTTGATTTTGTGTTCCAGAGATGAATGTAAGCATTTGAAAACAAGGTACTGTGAGATTTTGCGTGAATACACAAGCGTTCACAAAATCTCAATCAATTACCTTTCCTTCTCTACATAATTCCTTGACTAATCAAACAATTTTTAAGAGGGGCGGTAGTATAATGGAAAGAGTGTTGGCTTCTCACACAAGAGGTTGCGGGTTCAATCCCCAGCTTCACCCAATACTTTCGCAAAGAAGAACACTCAATACTAGTCCTACCCAGGAGGCGGTCATGAAAACAGTTTAATGAGTTAAAATATAAAGGCAAACAAGTACAAGAAAGATAACTCTTCCAGTCTCGTTTACTTAAAAGTACAAACTAATTACTGTTCTTGTCAACTGGTGACCTAAGCCAATAACATTTATGTATGTAATAGTATTTGACGTGTAGTGAGTTGAATATAATTATATGTAATGATTTATTTTGAAACTGATATAAAGAGTAATGGACTGATGTTTCAGACTAGACATGCAATTTCATGTTTTTTACTTTAAAGCATGACCTTGACCTTTGTGTAACCTTGACCTTGACTTCTGATGTAATGGTATGTGTATTTCAACAGTTAAATGCTGCTGAAACATCATTATGACATGCTGATCACTTGTGTCAAGCTACTTTAAAATCCCTAAATGTAAGACAAAGTTACAGATCAATTGTTGATAAATTGAGCCAAGTGTTTTTGAAATCCATCCATGTATGATAAAGTTAAAGGACGGACTTGAAATCTCAAACAAATCCAATTGTAGTCATACATACTAAAAGTGTGTCCTTGACCTTTGAGGTAATGGGTCTAGGTCTTACTTATGACATGTCGTCATGTCATCTTGATTAACTGAGCCAAGTTAAAGGAAAAGTCACAGACCAGACACACAATATCAAACAAATTGAAAGTGTGACCTTGATCTTTGAGGAAAGGTTCTTGGTCTTACATGCGACACTTAATTATGTCATGCTGATCAACTGAGTCAAGTGTTTTTAAAATTTATCCATAGATGACAGACTGGACAAGAAATGTCAAAATGACTGAAAGTGTTGTCAAAGTTAAATTGTGATCTGACCTTTGAAGTGGGAGTTTGGGTATTAAGTGCAACACATCGTCATGTTATGTTGATCATTTATAACAAGTATTTATAAATATCCATCTATGCATGACAAAGTTGCACGCCATACACGAAATCTCACACAGACTCATAGTGTTGTCAAACTCAAATTGTGACCTTGACCTTTGAGGTACGAGTGTGGGTCTTACTCGTGACACGTCATCATGTTATGTTGATCAATTGTAGCAAGTATCATTAAAATCCATCTATGCATGACAAAGTTACAGGCCAGACACAAAATCTCACACTCAAAGTGTTGTTAAACAAACTCAAATTGTGACCTTGACCTTTGAGGTATGGGTGTGGGTCTTACTAGTGACACGTCGTCATGTTATGTTGATCATTTGTACCAAGTATCAACAAAATCAATCTATGCATGACAAAGATACAGGCTCCGGAAACGAAATACCGGAGGGAAGGACGGAAAGACAGACGGACTCTGCGATTACTATATGCCATCCCAAAAATTTGTGGGAGGCATAAAAACATCCAGTGGGGCTTGGACCAATCAATAACCCTGACTGATAATGAGAGGCAATTGACCTTCAGTTCAGCAAAGGATAGTTTAATCATTGTCATGATATGCAGACAATAGAATGGAGTTCAAAGACGACAAATGATTAAAAGTGACTAGATTATAAGTGTGTTCTACTTACAGTGAGGCCCTTCTGCAAGTCCTTCCTGTGTTTCCTTCTGGTCAGGAACCAAACAATGGTGAACAGTGTACCCCCCAATATCTTCAACATTGCAGACGTGCCTGAAATAACACAACATGAAACTTAACAGAATTAACATGGTAATTTTACATCAAGAGATTTTAATTCTGTCACTTGTAGCATCAGTGCCTGTATATAATGGAAGCACAATATACTGAAGGATAAAGTTTGTACTGGTGAATCCCAGCGTCACATTATCAAACTAGCAATATTTACAGTTTTAGAATGTACATATAAATGAATTATAATAATTTTGTCAATATGTTAAGGTATTTCATGAATGATTTTGTCCATATGTAAAAGTATTTCATTAATGATTCTGTCCATATGTAAAGGTATTTCATGAATGATTTTGTCCATATGTAAAATGTATTTTATGAATTTTTTTTTGTCCATATGTAAAGGTATTTCATGGATAGAATCGTCCATATGTAAAGGTATTTTGTGAATGTTTTTTTCCATATGTAAAGGTTTTTCATGAATGTTTCTGTCCATATGGAAAGGTATTTCATGAATGATTTTGTCCATATGTAAAGGTATTTCATGAATGATTCTGTCCATATGTATAGGTATTTCATTAATGATTTAGTTCATATATAAAGGTATTTCATTAATGATTCTGTCCATATGTAAAGGTATTTCATTAATGATTTTGTCTATATGTAAAGGTATTTCATGAATGTTTTAGTCCATATGTAAAGGTATTTCATGAATGGTTTTGTCCATATGTAAAGGTATTATTATGAATGATTTGGTCCATATGTAAAGGTATTTCATGAATGATTTTGTCCATATGTAAAGGAATTTCATGAATGGTTTTGTCCATATGTAAAGGTATTATGAATGATTTTGTCCATATGTAAAGGCATTTCATGAATGATTTTGTCCAAATGTAGAGGTATTTCATGGATGATTCTGTCCATATGTAAAGGTATTTCGTGAATGATTTTGTCCATATGTAAAGGTTTTTCATGAATGTTTCTGTTTCTGGAACCTGCCTTCCCTAAACATCTTTTGCTGTGACAAGTCCAGGTCATAATGACCATTATTGATTATCTAAACAAAGTGGAGCCGTAGTCTAGTGGATAGAGTGTTGACTGCTCAAACCAGAGCTAGACACAATGCTTCAAAAAACAACATCAATACTGGCTCTACCCCGAATTTGCATTATTATCATGTAAGTGTTATATAACTTTGTTAATTAAGTAGGAAATGTTGTGTGAAATTTTGATAAAATACATCTAGTGGTCGGTGAGATGGTACTTGCACATAAAACTTTAACCAGATTATCTAAGTCAAACAAGATCCATCATTATTTTGCAATATATTCATGCAATAAATATTGCTCACTGTTATTGTAGTAGGTTTGATGACTGGGAAAGCTTGTTTGAAGTTTCAATCCAATACATGCAATGGTTACTGAGAAAATAACTTGTACGCAAAAGCTGACGCAATGGTGAGTAGAATAGCTCTCCCTTATTCTTCGAATAGTGGAGCTAAAAATTAAAGGAGAAGAGGACTAATGACTTACCAACATATCTATATCTGAACAGCTCAATATCATACACGAGACAGGAACCATTCTCTCCACATTTCTGTCTCCATAGCAAACATGCGGTGTCTATGATATGACCAAACACCATTGGGGCAGGAATATAGGCTATAATAAATACAAAATATCAAAAACTAGGCTATAATAATACAACACATTAAAAATATGGCTATAATCGATACATTAAAAATATGGCTATAATAAATACAGAATATCAAAAATATAGGCTACAATAAATACAAAATATCAAAAATACAGCTATAATAAATACAAAATATCAAATATACGGCTATAATTAACACAAAATATAAAAATTCTATATGGGAGCCAGCCAATTTCGTTGTAACTATGTATTTAAAATTTATTTATGTGAATAATTCAGTTTATTGATATCAGATTTAGTAATTCTGCGGCAGAATTCTGTTATGGATTATGTTATTAACACAATTGTGAAAGACCATCATGTCTGGCACAGATTTGTTTTCTTCCCTGCAATTTATCTTACCTACAGTACACACTTATATCATACTAACTTAAGTTGTTATAGAAAACAACAAGTTAGACATGTAAACCTGCTGACATCAGCATATTAATTCTATGTCATGTTTTTGTTCAGGTCTGAGTAACATTATCTAAACTTACAACATAACATGGAATACATCCAGCAGGTGAGAAATACATGACGAGGAAAACATCCAGCAGGTGGGAAATACAACATGACAAGGAATACATCTAACAGGTGGGAATCACAACATTACAAAGAATACATCCAGCAGGTCAGAAATACAACATGACGAAGAGTACATCCAGCAGGTGAGAAATACAACATGACAAGGAATACATCCAGCAGGTGAGAAATACATGACAAGAATTGCATCAAGCAGGTGGGAACTACAACATGACAATGAATACATCCAGCAAGTGGGAAATACTACATGACAAGGAAAACATCCAGCAGCTGGGTAATACAACATGACAATGAATACATCAGCAGGTGAGAAAAACATGATGTGGAATACATCCAGCAGGTGAAAAATACAACATGACAATGAATACATCCAGCAGGTTAGAAAAACAACATGACAAGGAATACACCCAGCAGGTGAGAAATACATGACAAGGAATAAATCTAGCAGATGAGAAATACAACATGACAAGGAATACATCCAGCAGGTGGGAAATACAACATGATATGGAATACATCCAGCAGGTGAGAAATACAACATGACAAGGAATACATCCAGCAGGTGGGAAAAACAACATGAGAATTACATCCAGCCGGTGAGAAATACAACATGATGAAGAATACATCCAGCAGGTGAGAAATACAACATAATTAGGAATACACCAAGCAGGTGAGAAATAAATGACAAGGAATACATTTAGCAGGTGAGAAATACAACAAGACAAGGAATACATTCAGCAGGTGGGAAAAACAACATGATGACGAATACATCTATCAGATGAGAAATACAACAAGATGAGTAATACATCCAGCAGGTGAGAAATACAACATGACAAGGAAAACATTCAGCAGGTGAGAAATACGACAGGCAGAAGATGAACACAGGGAGTTGCTAGAGAATCAAACCTTGAGAGAGTGGTTCATGATGGAGAGGAAGATGATTTTCCCATTAATACCTACCTGACTATGAAAACATGATTTCCTTGAAGTTTATCTGACCTTAAAATGCTTGTTTAACTCATATGTAAATTTTAGAAATAAACAGTACATTGTATATTATAAACAAAAAATGTAAATCTTACTAGCAAATACTCACCAAAAAGTCTCAATATCACAAATTGCATACCAAGGGCAAAACATCTCTCCTCTTCTCTAACAGACCTGAAAGTTTGACATCAAACTGATTAAGTAACTTCTGACTGAATTAAATTCTTAATAGACTCTTCTATCTTTAATTTCGGATGATTCCAGGGATCATACATTTGAATTCCCGTCTGGCTAGTGTCTCTGTGATGACTGATATATGACATCGCGTCTCACTGTCATTAGTCTCTCACTGCTGAAAATTATCAGTTACTGGCAAAGATGGAGGATGTGCTCGAGTACTGGTTAAACTTCCAGGATCCCGGGAATGAATGAACTGATCATCTGTTGATGGCATGAATATGATGATAAACATTCAATCAATCAATCTTTATTTCAATCAAACTACGTTTTTGAAATTTAAAATGTGTCTATTAAGAAGAAGTTACTATAGCCTTGTCACTTCTTCCACCTATGTTTACATGTATATTTTTTTAGTATATACAATGAAACTGCTACATCTTACTTTTTGATGAATATTGAAATTGTATGCAAAATGTTAAATCAACAGCTGTTATGGTCAGCTACCGCCATTGCGTTTTCCATAGACTTACATAATAACATTTTACCTAATTTTCACTATTTCTACCATTCACGATCAAAATGTCCTACATCATATTAAAGTACTATTCTAGACTCAAATTAAAATGTCCCCAAAATGGGCTCAGAAGTATCACTTTCTATCACTTTTTACCCCCTGAAGTTGGGTACCCCCACTTTCAGCAGGAAAAAAAATATAAAAATTTACCAATTTTACTTTCCATACAGTTTCCTTAATAAAATGAATTTAGTCAGTCACAGAAACATAATTTTAATTTTTATTGACACAATCATAATATACTTATATTTTATTGTGATTATTTGCCAGTTTTATATTTTCATCCAACCAGAAATAAGCGTATTATAAAAATATATGCGCTGAACATCCCTATATTTTTTTCAGCCAACCAGAGAGCTCTTCTCAGTGGTGGTAACTGACCTTATAGACAATAATGATGTATATGTAAAGTAATATTTTTAATCAATATGAGTTACTTCCCCTAGGCCATATCAGTGCAGGAATTAAATGCCAAATGATTGTTCAGTATTCAAAGCATTCAGAAAAGCCCTATGCAAAATACATGGATGCAAGGCAGATATTGCCAGCCATTATATAAATTTACTTCTTCAGTCCTCCAAACAAGTCCCTGTTTTACTAGTAGCTGACTTACCGGTACTATAATACTTCACTTTTCAATTTAACAAATAACTTTGGAATCACCAAGGTGCAGAATCCTGACTCCCAGGTTGTGTATTTGATGGGTTTGACCCACTGCCCAATAATGGCATAACGAAACTAGAAATGTGTCTGTTGACATGAATGCCCCCGCTATTGATTGAAAAACAACTTTTTTACAACAAAAATCGAGATGAAAAGGGCCATAATTGCTGTAAACTTTAATATTGAACTTGATCTGTATTTTATAAATATACAGAGCTCTACAAACTGGATATTAATTACATACATATAAGTCATTGATCAAATACCAACTGTTTAACCTTGGACGAAACAACCGACATTCTTACAAATAGGCTTTGTGCCCAGCTGACTGTTTGTGTGGCTTATACAACATATTTTAGCAACATAAGGCGTTTTTAAGTGTTTAGAAACAGCCACATCAATCTATTTCAACTATTTTTTTAACCGACCATACGCAATACAAACCCTAAACCCTAGCCACTTAACTACCCATTTGAGTATGCAGATTAATTAAGGAACGGACAGCATTAACATTTTAAAATGCAAACACACAAGCTGCTTATTCACCTGAGTGTTACCATCAGTATAGGCATCTGTGTGCCAGCAACACAGAATGTCATGAATACCAGTAGAATAAGGAATGGTAGAAGATTCTGACATGTGGATTTACATGGGCCACTTGTTGCCATCGGTGACATGATCACCTCTGATGCCTGGCTACTCAGTATGCATGAACATCCGGTAAAATTCTGTAAAGGATAAATGAGCATTTGTAGGTAAGTAAACTCTGCTAACTTCTTATTGACAGTGTATCAGAAAATCACGTTATGAGATTTAAAATAAAATTAAGTTTAAAATGAGAATAATGCATCTCATTATCATACAAATGTCTTGGCATTTAAAAAATGTGAGAAAAGAAAAAATGATGTTTTAATTGTAACTGTAACATTGATACAAAATTTGATAGGTCACAAAATACTCCGGAGCAGGAGATCTATTTAAGTCTAACCTGGGCATATAGACCAAGTTAGGAGACCCCTATTAAATATATCATTTTGGCATGTTTTAATGGGTATCCTTATAGCAATACATGCTTAGTGAGTAAATATATACATGACGAAGAGTAAAAAGACATTTTTCTCCAAGTTTAAAATTTTGAAAAGTCCTGATATACATTCCATTTCTACTTAGAAAATGTGTTAACAATATTCAAATGGAAATATTAATTGCATTCTGTACACAAATTATAGTTTTTCTCTTGGAGATAAATCTAAAACAATTAACAGCAGATATTTAGGCAAGCATTGGTGGTCCACCTGACAACTGATCCCTGGAATCTCCTTAATTTGAAACAATCCTGACATTTCACTACAATTGTATATGATCAATTTATTTATAAGTTGAAGATGATGTCTACTTACCATTATTCTTTGATTTGGCGCAATCTCATTCGTGTTGAACTGTGTACATCCAGCATGACATGGGGAGAAGTAGGTGAGGCCATTGATGCCGCAAATGGGTTCAAGGTCATTATTGGAACAATCACAAAACATGTTACAAGTAGACGTCAAATTGGCTTCAAATGTGTTTGAGGTGTCGGCCAAGTTGTAACCAGAACTTTAATGACAAAGTAAGATTCTTGTATATAACTACCGGTACATATCAAATATGTCTTAGTTTAAACATATTTATTTTACTTTGATTGTGAAACAAAATATTACAACTTACACAAATCATACTCTAGGTATTCCTGAGTATAAACAATAGTTAGTTTATATGCAGAAAAAGTGTCTAGTTCAACACACCACACATAGATGTGAAGGAGGTTTGAACCTACGACCCTCCAATCGTGGGTCTGACGCTCTACCACTGGATCATGCGTCCCAAATATGTAATACTGTAGAATCTGGTAAATAAGCACATACTTGAATGTAAGCGTATACCAAAAATAAGCATTTATGGCCTTACCGTCAACCTATAGTGATAATAATTATATGCTAAACTCTTATTGTCATTTTGTGTTAGTAATAGGTGCTAATTTGCTAACGGTCGTGATAATTGGTTACTAATAAGGTGATAAACAATCTTACCAGTGTTGACATCTATTGAAGTGTAATTATGTTCCGATAATCATGTTGTTTGAATAGTTTTTCACACTTACAAACACAAAATAGATGCGAGGATAATCCCAAACAGTCATTGTGAAACTACATCATCCTACATTCTATTTATAGTTAGACTAATTTTTAAACTCTTAGTTTATTGGTTTCTAGGCAAGATATAAGTATTTTACTTTCGTAATCAAAGTGTAAAAAAATCAGCATATAGGGCTTATAATTATA
Organism: Panopea generosa; assembly: GCA_029582155.1. Lineage (NCBI taxonomy): Eukaryota > Metazoa > Mollusca > Bivalvia > Adapedonta > Hiatellidae > Panopea > Panopea generosa. The sequence continues at coordinate 25,019,857 of CM055904.1, read as the reverse complement.
TAAGCACATATTAAATATAGGCACATAGTTTAGTGGTTCAGTATAAGTGCATACCAATAATAAGCCATAAAAGTGCCACTAAAATTAATACATATTTACCAGATTCTACAGTAGCTGAAGTTTTTTTACAATGAATTTGAAACAAATTGTTGCAACATAAACATCAGGCTCTTCTTGACATGACATACATGTATATAACCGCTCATAAAAAGGCAAAATAACTGATTTGATGGTCAGTAGTCGTATTTATAAACAAGAAAGACAGTGCAGTGATTCCTCCATATATTTTGAAAATAACTGTCCCTTACTCAGTCCCTAACTTTTAACAAATGCTGTCTTATTACAGTATACGCTAAGTTGGCATTTGCTACTCTACTCATCTGCAGCAAGAAACTACAAACTCTACAAAAATATTCCAAACAAAATGATATAGGACTGAATTATCCTATCATCACTAACAAGGGGGCACAACTGTGAAGATACAGTTCATCTAATAAAGTAACAGGTGTGTTCTGTACTATGAAACAAGATGAACATTTCTATTCAACATGGACTCACTTCATTTTCAAAATGATTCTTTCATTTAAAATATTAAGCTAAGTACAGGAAATCTTACTTGTTGAAATATGGGAATGTAGCACCAGCAATCTTCATGTTGTCACAGCCAAGGAAGAAGAAGAACCCACAACCAAGTAATGCCAGTCCATCCAGCAGAATGGTTAACTGTATCGCACCTGGTAAACATGACAAATGTTTGTAGTAGTTACAAATCAATGGTTAACTGTATCGCACCTGGTAAACATGACAAGTGTTTGTTGTTACTAATCAATGGTTAACTGTATTGCACCTGGTAAACATGACAAGTGTTTGTTGTTACAAATCAATGGTTAACTGTATCGCACCTGGTAAACATGACAAGTGTTTGTTGTTACAAATCAATGGTTAACTGTATCACACCTGGTAAACATGACAAATGTTTGTAGTAGTTACAAATCAATGGTTAACTGTATCGCACCTGGTAAACATGACAAATGTTTGTTGTTACAAATTAAAGGTTAACTGTATCACACCTGGTAAACATGACAAGTGTTTGTTGTTACAAATCAATGGTTAACTGTATCACACCTGGAAAACATGACAAATGTTTGTAGTAGTTACAAATCAATGGTTAACTGTATCGCACCTGGTAAACATGACAAATGTTTGTTGTTACAAATTAAAGGTTAACTGTATCACACCTGGTAAACATGACAAGTGTTTATTGTTACAAATCAATGGTTAACTGTATTGCACCTGGTAAACATGACAAATGTTTGTTGTTACAAATCAATGGTTAACTGTATTGCACCTGGTAAACATGACAAATGTTTGTTGTTACAAATCAATGGTTAACTGTATCGCACCTGGTAAACATGACAAGTGTTTGTTGTTACAAATCAATGGTTAACTGTATTGCACCTGGTAAACATGACAAGTGTTTGTTGTTACAAATCAATGGTTAACTGTATTGCACCTGGTAAACATGACAAGTGTTTGTAGTTACAAATCAATGGTTAACTGTATCACACCTGGTAAACATGCCAAATTTTGTAGTAGTTACAAATCAATGGTTAACTGTATTACACCTGGTAAACATGACAAATGTTTGTTGTTACAAATTAAAGGTTAACTGTATCACACCTGGTAAACATGACAAGTGTTTGTTGTTACAAATCAATGGTTAACTGTATCACACCTGGTAAACATGACAAATGTTTGTAGTAGTTACAAATCAATGGTTAACTGTATCGCACCTGGTAAACATGACAAATGTTTGTAGTAGTTACAAATCAATGGTTAACTGTATTGCACCTGGTAAACATGACAAGTGTTTGTTGTTACAAATCAATGGTTAACTGTATTGCACCTGGTAAACATGACATATGTTTGTTGTTACAAATCAATGGTTAACTGTATTGCACCTGGTAAACATGACAAATGTTTGTTGTTACAAATCAATGGTTAACTGTATCGCACCTGGTAAACATGACAAGTGTTTGTTGTTACAAATCAATGGTTAACTGTATCGCACCTGGTAAACATGACAAGTGTTTGTTGTTACAAATCAATGGTTAACTGTATTGCACCTGGTAAACATGACAAGTGTTTGTAGTTACAAATCAATGGTTAACTGTATTGCACCTGGTAAACATGACAAATGTTTGTTGTTACAAATCAATGGTTAACTGTATCGCACCTGGTAAACATGACAAGTGTTTGTAGTAGTTACAACTCAATGGTTAACTGTATTGCACCTGGTAAACATGATAAATGTGTTTGTAGTTACAAATCAAAGGTTAACTGTATTGCACCTGGTAAACATGACAAATGTTTGTAGTTACAAATCAATGGTTAGCTGTATCGCACCTGGTAAACATGACAAGTGTTTGTAGTTACAAATCAATGGTTAACTGTATCACACCTGTTAACATGACAAACAATCATAGAAAGATTAACTCAATGGTCTATACTTCAGTTCAAAATTAAATTTGATCATTTTTTAGGGTTTCACTCACTTTCACAGTTTTTACCTACAGGGATATAATAGTTTCTCTTGCTTTCATAATTTTTCAGGGAGCCTTTAACAGCCAGAACTAAATCTCATCTATTTCTGCAATCTTTAGAACAGGACAAAAAACAGTCGCCGGTGTTTGTACAACACGCAGTTTGCACAACATGGTAAAATTTACAGCAGAAAGATTCCTGTTGTACATTTTACCTCAATCAGACATAAACAAAATAACAAGTTCCACATTTCAGTAGCAAAGCCTTACGATGTCTTAACCCTTTACTTCATAAAGACGCCTTTGGACACCTTTAATATTGAAAGCATTAATTCACCATGTATCAGCAATGGGTGAATTATGTTTATATTAACTGACAGAGTGGAAAACAGTGCAGGAAGTGTTCAGATTGCTCGTCACGAGCAATCTGAACTCTTCCTGCACTGTTTTCAAAGGCCTTCTGTGATTGGTGCGGGAAAACGCGTATCTATGGAGTAAAGGGTTAAATGTTTGTTCACCATTCTTGATGCCTTAGTAGGGATGTAAACCAATCAGACCTGGTTAAGGTGATTACCAAGTACAGACGTCTAATTATTGTGTTTATGCCAGCAATTTCTCTTACCAACACACAGTGTTAGCATACTAAGTGAGATGTTCCAATTGATTGATGGGCACCGACTGACTCACGACATGAAATAAACAAGATTTAGCCACATTACACAGGAATTAGTATTGACTCGACTTTTCCAATATCTCTATTAGCCTTCATTATTCTCAGACACAACTGATTTTTACTAATACATTTCTCAAATTGTTCTAACAGAACTTCCAAACCACAAACATCTGGCTGGAGAAAATGAATATATTGGGTTTTCTGTCCACCACTACAATGTTATCACAAATCAAACTAATAAATAGTCCAGTCCACTTGGCTCAAAAATATCTTAACTCCATGACAACTGCATGCACATTGTAACATTTAAACACACAGTTTTTCTGTCCTCTCATAAGTACCAGCAAAGTGTAACCTTTTCTTGCAAAGAAAGCTCTGAGCTTATACGAGCCACCCGCTTAAATTAATTACTGAGTGGTTTTGTTTTGAAAGGCATCAGGTTGGGCTTGGTATTGAACCTGCAACCTCTGGCGTGTGGTCAACACTCTATCCATAACAATGCCACCCGCTTAAATTAAATACTGATCGAACCCGCAACCTCTGGTGTGTGTGGCTAACACTTTTGCCACTACTGATCCACATAATGTAATTGATTCTATATATATATATATATATACATGATTACATGTATATACACATAAATCAGATGCATAAAGTATGCATCACACCTCCCATGAAGTCAGTTTTTGCTTGTCTGTGTCATGTATTATATGACAAGGATCACAGTTTATGGCCTGAAGGAAACCGCATATTCATGCAGATGTACTAAGTTATCTGATAACAGCCATGTTCATTGATGTTTTATTGGGATTAGAGGACATTGATAGATACCAGCCTACTTATGTGCACCAACTGACTGTCAGTTTCTGAACTCAGTTATTTTTATTTAATTTTGATTTTAGTATTAAAATCCATTGATTGCAATAAAAAACTTGTAAACCAGGTCTAGATTCCTCAATACAGCATTGCCTCAAATAGTACTGTTGTTGATAGTGCTGGAAATTGGAGATAACTTTAACATTGATATCAGGGTTGGAAATAACATTTGTCCACCCATCATGACAAGTAAACATTTGTCCAGGACAATAAACATTTGTTCAGGACAAGTAATTATTTGTCCAGGACAAGTAAACATTTGTCAAGGACAATAAACATTTGTTCAGGACAAGTAATTATTTGTCCAGGACAAGTAAACATTTGTCAAGGACAAGTAAGATTTAAGAATCTAGCCTAATAGTCATTTGATTTGAAGCTTTCAAAACAAATGGGAAGTGAGGATGAGTAGCTTTGATAACCAATTTCATTCAAGCACTTGATAATCGGATACAAGATTATTTGGTCAAGTTTATACAAACTTCCCCGAACCACTCTTGAGTCTGTTTGACCTGGATACAACCAGTACTGACTGTTGTTTCTTGAGAGGCATGGGGGCCAGCTGGGGACAGAACCTGCAACCTCTGCCAACAATGGCCAACACTTTATCCACTACACTACTGCCCCTTAGTTTAATATTATAAGATTTGAATAAAAAACATTAAACAATTTTTTATCCCCAGTTAATAAGAAAAACAGTTGTAGAAATCATAACTTAGGATTGCTGTTTCAAGCTTAAACTGATCGATTATCAGTTATGATCATCACAACAGCACTAGCTGATGATGTTACGTATATTGACAAATATGCAAAAAAGTGGATTATATCATTGTTGGTTGTTCTACACTTCTCACAAGCATTACATGTACAGATGTATATGCCTTGTGTTCTCTGTGGCCAATTGATCAAAAGTGCTGTCTCAAGATCACTTAACCCTTGTTGCTGAGGTCATGGGTTCAAGCCTGGCTAGGCTCATTCATGTTATGTGAGAAAGTTTGTCAGTTGTGGAAGGATGGTGGTGTTACTCAGATTCATTCTAAAGTCTTCCTATACTAATAAAACTGGATATGCCATAATGAACAATGTAATAAAAATGGCAATAAACCTCATTAACAGAAAACCCGATATGAACCGGACAATCAAACACTGATTTATTTCAAATTCCACTTCTACTGTTGTCTACTGGACAGACGTGGATACACACAATGGATCCAGAAAATGGCATCAGGAGAAATTCAATCCCCTCTGCTAATAAGTGCAGTAGATCCGCACTCTCCCAGGAGCCAAATTTGTCTATTGGAAAGATAATATGGTAAGAATATTGACTAAATCATTTATTACATATGGTGCATGGTTCCCACAATGATTTGTGTGGATTTCTGACTTTATGAAGGTTAACCAGATTTTTACCATGTGGAAATTGGTATAACAGTTGTAGCAGGCAAGTACTATGAAACTCCACCGTATATTGGTGAATTAGCGGACTAGCCAAGTACCACTCAGTTTGACCAGTGCCATTATTTACCAGTCCCTGCTGTGAATATAATTGTTATTAATGTGTACAGAAAGCACAGTAGCAAAAAATTACTGATAGTATTGTTAATATAAATGAATATTGTAAACAAGGGATATCCGTTACCTCAATATTGGACTTTAAATACAGTTTACAGTTGTTAACCTATACAAGGCCACAACATCTTTTTATTTTTTTAAAAAATTACAGGCATTTGACAAAGCTATGTCGAGTCAAATATTTGATGTTTATTGAGGTTACAAGATGCCAGGTCACCTAATGGATGTCTGGTCACAGTATGTCAGGTCACTTATGGGATGTCAGGTCAGGATGTCTGGTCACTTACTGGATGTCAGGTCACAGGATGTTAGGTCACTTACAGGATGTCAGGTTACATGATGTCAGGTCACTTACTGGATATCAAGTCACTGGATGGATGTCAGGTCACCTACAGGATGTCAGGTCACTTATGGGTTGTCAGGTTGCTGGATGTCAGGTCACTTACTGGATGTCAAGTCACTTACTAGATGCTAGGTCACTGGATGCCAGTTCATTTACTGGATGTCAGGTCACTTTCTGGATGTCAGGTCACTGGATGCCAGGTCACTGACTGGATGCCAGGTCATTTACTGGATGTCAGGTCACTGGATGTCTGGCCACTTATTGGATGTCAGGTCACTTACTGGTTATCAGGTCACAGGATGCCAGGTCACTTACTGGATGTCAGGTCACAGGATGTCAGATAACTTAATAATGTTGGGTCGCTGGATGTCAGGTAACTTACTGGATGTCAGGTAACTTACTGAATGTCAGGTCACTTACTGGATGTTGGGTCACTGGATATCAGTTCACTGGACGTCAGATAACTAACTAATATCCAGTCACTGATTGTCAGGTAACTTACTTGATGTCAGGTCACTCACTGGATGTAAGGTCACTCACTGGATGTAAGGTCACTGGATGTCAGGTCACAAGATGCCAGGTCACTCCTTAGATGTTAGGTCACAGGATGTCAGATAACTTACTAATGTTGGGTCGCTGGATGTCAGATAACTTACTGGATGTCAGGTAACTTACTGGATGTCAGGTAACTTACTTGATGTCGGGTCACTGGATATCAGTTCACTGGATGTCAGGAACTTCCTTAATGTCAGGTCTGAATGTACTACCAGTTGTTTGTGGAGACAATTACATCACATTTTTAAGTAAAGACAAATTTTAGATACATAATATTGACCATATTTTTTCAGTTTATATATTAAAAAACTTAGTAATACATGCGAGAAGTTCCCTCATCTCTCTTCAAGTCGCTGCCTGGCAGGACAATCACCTCATGGGCATGCTCCAACCTTCTAAGTGGGTTACGGCTGCCTTCACTACACTAGATTACGGTGAAATCATACAGTGGAGAGGGCAATTTTATCTGGTCGCCTACACTCTACATGTTTGACAATTTTTAAATACTGCATTATATATGTTTTTAAACGTGGCCCTAGACAGGACTGTTTAGATGTTAACCAACATAGCAAACAATCAACAGCAGTGTACTAAGCTGCAGTTCGACAACACACCTTAGAACTACAGGGAACTCTACCGACTGGGAACTCCACATATCATCACCAGCTTCATCACACAATGACTCTTATTTATCAACTAATCAACGCTTTCAAGAAATCAACCTACCAGAATCAACGATCAACTTAAATGACTTAGAAAAATAATCTCTTGCGCCAGCCAGCAGTGCAGCAGTGGGAGAAGTAGCGACCCTGCCGATGCTGTACACTGGCTACATAATCATCTGATCCAGCCAGTGGTCCAGCAACAGGAAAAGTAGCGACCCTGCCAATGCTGTCCACTGGCAACATAATCATCTTATCCTGCCCGCCAAAAAGCGCAGAGTTAAGTGCGAGGTAAATAAACACTTTGACTGACTGTGAGAAGTTCAAAATCTCTGATCAAGACATATTATGTTCTCTTATGGTAAATTAAATTACATTAAATAATGTTTGAATGAACACATACCTTTAGGTCCCATTGCAAATCGCTTCAAGAGAAATCCACCCATCAGCACACCAAATACTGCACCAGGGATTGCGATTCCACCTGCACATAAAACATGACAATATAACACAATAAAAACATTTTCTATCTGTTTTCTGTCACATAACTTTCTTACTGCTATATTTTCTAATTTTCATTGAAATTTCTTCCACTATTTAGGGCCATCCTTAAAAAAATATTTATTTGCTTTGCTCCGACACAGTATTTTTCATGTAGGTAGGTAATTTTTTTTTTTTGGTCAAATTTTGATTTTGCATAGTCATTTTAAACAAAAAATGGACATAAATCATGAGAAAAAAAAAATTAAATACTTGGGAAGTCAATAAAAAAGTTTGGGTAGCAACAATGTTGAGGGAGTATGATAGGAGCATGGCAAACAGCTTATTTTATAAGGACGACCCAGAAGTGCACTGTAGTCACATGATCACCATGTGATATATGAGAATATTTTGAATATATTTAGAAGAATTAGTAATCAATATTACATAACATGTTATAATCAATCAAACATTCCAGTAATTTAATTCAAGTAAGTATATATATGACAATCAAATTGTCTCTATTCAGTGTTTTAAGCACTGCCACACAAAATATCATGCTGCAGACACATGGTACGATACCCTACCCAGTCTCATTATAATGTCACCGGCCAGACCAAACCTAGAACTATCCTCTAAATGTGGAGTGCCAAGGGAAGAAGCTTCTAGTATCATTTATTGAGTCTCTGGAATGACCGGCTGGAAATCGAACCCTCAACCCTTATGTGAGACGGACACCAACACACTTGACAATGGCCAACCAAAAGATGATCAGCATTAAACAGGGGTTTCAGAGGACATGTTCTAAGTTACATTCCATTTTACTTTATAAAAATTTATTTTGGCTTGATTGCAACGAAAGCTCAAAGCTTATATTATGAACTGCTCTCAAGTTTGCTTCTTGGGCTAAACTAGTACTGTCTTGTTCTTTGAGAGGCATTGGGTCAAGCTGGGAATTGAACTTGCAACCTCTGACATGAGCGGCCAACACTATCTATTACACTATCTGTCTGCTATTTTAATTATCACTGTTATATTGAATTCTGTGCTTGGAAAAGAAATACAAACTGAAAGAGCACTACTAAAAGATCATTTACTGATCAGTTTGACCAAGTTTGATGAAAATCAGTTTTGACAAGCCACAGTGCAGTGTATTACATGTAACACCAGTGCAGCTGTATTTACCTGTGAAGAGTGAGGCCTCTGACTTTGAGGTACCAAATTGCGTCTCCATGTACTTGGGAAGAAACACCACAAACCCACTGACTATAGATATTTCACAACAAATGCCAAACGAGGTTATCAGGTAAATCTTGTTCTTCAGTAGCCGCATCACTGATTTAGGAATGTCTGAAAATAAAACAAGAGAGGTTTGTAAAACTTATATTAGGGACTAAAATAGAACACCACTATCTACCTTTTAAAGGATCAATCATTAAAATGACTATATCTCAAAGATTGAAACTATTGACAGACGAATCCTTTACATGATAGCGAAAACATTATGTGACACATTGCTGATTAAAGGCTAACAGTTTTCAAAACATGAGCTTGTAAGCAAAACCACATTTTCTAAGTGCAAAATAATTAAAATTAAAATGGGAGTTACCCCAGTCCCTATGATGGTAATTACTCCTGACCCTCTGATGCTAATTACCCCAGTCCCTATGATGGTAATTACTCCAGACCCTCTGATGCTAATTACCCCAGTCCCTATGATGGTAATTACTCCAGACCCTCTGATGCTAATTACCCCAGTCCCTATGATGGTAATTACTCCAGACCCTCTGATGCTAATTACCCCAGTCCCTATGATGGTAATTACTCCAGACCCTCTGATGCTAATTACCCCAGTCCCTATGATGGTAATTACTCCAGACCCTCTGATTATAATTACCCCAGTCCCTATGATGGTAATTACTCCAGACCCTCTGATGCTAATTACCCCAGTCTCTATGATGGTAATTACTCCAGACCCTCTGATTATAATTACCCCAGTCCCTATGATGGTAATTACTCCAGACCCTCTGATGCTAATTACCCCAGTCCCTATGATGGTAATTACTCCAGACCCTCTGATGCTAATTACCCCAGTCCCTATGATGGTAATTACTCCAGACCCAATGATACTAATTACCCCAGTCCCTATGATGGTAATTACTCCAGACCCTCTGATGCTAATTACCCCAGTCCCTATGATGGTAATTACTCCAGACCCTCTGATTATAATTACCCCAGTCCCTATGATGGTAATAACTCCAGACCCTCTGATGCTAATTACCCCAGTCCCTATGATGGTAATTACTCCAGACCCTCTGATGCTAATTACCCCAGTCCTTATGATGGTAATTACTCCAGACCCTATGATGCTAATTACCCCAGTGCCTATGATGGTAATTACTCCAGACCCTCTAATGCTAATTACCCCAGTCCCTATGATGGTAATTACTCCAGACCCTCTGATGCTAATTACCCCAGCCCCTATGATGGTAATTACTCCAGACCCTCTGATGCTAATTACCCCAGTCCCTATGATGGTAATTACTACAGACCCTCTGATGCTAATTAAGACAGGTTCAGTGATGTAAGACTAATAGTTAATCAGATAATAGTATGCTAAAAATGTTAACCAATTCTTACAAAAAGGCCACATTTCTGCTCAAAATGAAAACAAAGTTTTCCCATTTGTCTCTTTGAGTACCTTTTAAGGTAGTGAATACATATAACAATGATGTATGACAAGTAGTTACTGGTACATGATGTATGACAAGTAGCTACTGATACATGATGTATGACAAGTAGTTACTAGTACATGATGTATGACAAGTAGTTACTGATACATGATGTATGACAAGTAGTTACTGATACATGATGTATGGCAAGTAGTTACTGATACATGATGTATGACAAGTAGTTACTGGTACATGATGTATGGCAAGTAGTTACTGGTACATGGTGTATAACAAGTAGTTACTGTTACATGATGTATGACAAGTAGTAACTGGTACATGATGTATGGCAAGTAGTTACTGGTACATGATGTATGACAAGTAGTTACTGGTACATGATGTATGACAAGTAGTTACTGATACATGATGTATGACAAGTAGTTACTGGTACATGATGTATGGCAAGTAGTTACTGGTACATGATGTATAACAAGTAGTTACTGGTACATGATGTATGACAAGTAGTTACTGGTACATGATGTATAACAAGTAGTTACTGGTACATGATGTATGGCAAGTAGTTACTGGTACATGATGTATGACAAGTAGTTACTGGTACATGATGTATGACAAGTAGTTACTGATACATGATGTATGGCAAGTATTTACTGATACACGATGTATGACAAGTAGTTACTGGTACATGATGTATGGCAAGTAGTAACTGGTACATGATGTATGACAAGTAGTTACTGATACATGATGTATGACAAGTAGTTACTGGTACATGATGTATGACAAGTAGTTTCTGGTACATGATGTATAACAAGTAGTTACTGGTACATGATGTATAACAAGTAGTTACTGGTACATGATGTATGACAAGTAGTTACTGATACATGATGTATGGCAAGTAGTTACTGGTACATGATGTATGACAAGTAGTTACTGGTACATGATGTATGACAAGTAGTTACTGATACATGATGTATAACAAGTAGTTTCTGGTACATGATGTATGACAAGTAGTTACTGGTACATGATGTATGACAAGTAGTTACTGGTACATGGTGTATAACAAGTAGTTACTGGTACATGATGTATGACAAGTAGTTACTGGTACATGATGTATGACAAGTAGTTACTGGTACATGATGTATGACAAGAAGTTACTGATACATGATGTATGGCAAGTATTTACTGATACATGATGTATGACAAGTAGTTATTGGTATATGATTACTTGTACATGATGTATGACAAGTAGTTACTGGTACATGATGTATGACAAGAAGTCACTAGTACATGATTACTGGTACATGATGTATGGCAAGTAGTTACTGATAAATGATGTATGACAAGTAGTTACTGATACATGATGTATGACAAGTAGTTACTGATACATGATGTATGACAAGTAGTTACTGGTACATGATGTATGACAAGTAGTTACTGATACATGATGTATGGCAAGTATTTACTGATACATGATGTATGGCAAGTAGTTACTGATACATGATGTGTGACAAGTAGTTACTGGTACATGATGTATGACATGTAGTTACTGATACATGATGTATGACAAGTAGTTACTGGTACATGATGTATGACATGTAGTTACTGATACATGATGTATGACAAGTAGTTACTGGTACATGATGTATGACAAGTAGTTACTGATACATGATGTATGACAAGTAGTTACTGGTACATGATGTATGACAAGTAGTTACTGGTACATGATGTATGACAAGTAGTTACTGATACATGATGTATGACAAGTACTTACCAATACATGATGTATGACAAGTAGTTACTAGTACATGATGTATGACAAGTAGTTACTGGTACATGATGTATAACAAGTAGTTACTGGTACATGGTGTATGAAAAGTAGTTACTGGTACATGATTACTGGTACATGATGTATGACAAGTAGTTACTTGTACATGATTACTGGTACATGATGTATGACAAGTAGTTACTAGTACATGATTACTGGTACATGATGTATGGCAAGTAGTTACTGATACATGATGTATGACAAGTAGTTACTGGTACATGATGTATGACAAGTAGTTACTGGTACATGATGTATAACAAGTAGTTACTGGTACATGGTGTATGACAAGTAGTTACTGGTACATGATTACAGGTACATGATGTATGACAAGTAGTTACTAGTATATGATTACTGGTACATGATGTATGACAAGTAGTTACTAGCACATGATTACTGGTACATGATGTATGACAAGTAGTTACTGATACATGATGTATGACAAGTAGTTACTAGTACATGATTACTGATACATGATGTATGGCAAGTAGTTACTGATACATGATGTATGACAAGTAGTTACTGGTACATGATGTATGACAAGTAGTTACTAGCACATGATTACTGGTACATGATGTATGACAAGTAGTTACTAGTACATGATTACTGATACATGATGTATGGCAAGTAGTTACTGATACATGATGTATGACAAGTAGTTACTGGTACATGATGTATGACAAGTAGTTACTAGCACATGATTACTGGTACATGATGTATGACAAGTAGTTACTGGTACATGATGTATGACAAGTAGTTACTGGTACATGATTAATGGTACATGATGTATGACAAGTAGTTACTGGTACTTGATGTATGACAAGAAGTAATTGATATATGATTACTTGTACATGATGTATGACAAGTAGTTACTGGTACATGATGTATGACAAGTAGCTACTGATACATGATGTATGGCAAGTAGTTACTGGTACATGATGTATGACAAGTAGTTACTGGTACATGATGTATGACAAGTAGTTACTAGTATATGATTACTGGTACATGATGTATGACAAGTAGTTACTGGTACATGATGTATGACAAGTAGTTACTAGTATATGATTACTGGTACATGATGTATGACAAGTAGTTACTGGTACATGATGTATGACAAGTAGTTATTGGTATATGATTACTTGTACATGATGTATGACAAGTAGTTACTGGTACATGATGTATGACAAGTAGTTACTGATACATGATGTATGACAAGTAGTTACTGGTACATTATGTATGACAAGAAGTTACTGGTACATGATGTATGACAAGTAGTTACTAGTATATGATTACTGGTACATGATGTATGACAAGTAGTTACTGGTACATGATGTATGACAAGTAGTTACTAGTATATGATTACTGGTACATGATGTATGACAAGTAGTTACTGATACATGATGTATGACAAGTAGTTACTGATACATGATGTATGACAAGTAGTTACTGATATATGATGTATGACAAGTAGTTACTGATACAAGAGCATGCTAACAAACCTGTACCAAATTTAATTATACATTGTACAAGGGACCATAACTTAGCTTAAAATCAAAATGGAGTTATTTGACTGAATCCACTTTATAGTATTTAATTAACACACACACACACACATGAAGTAAGGGTAGAGTTTACTTTGATATGAGTATGCCTAAAAACCTATGACCGGAGGTAAGTGACAGGTATGTGATCATGTGATAGATGACCATGTGACAGAGACTCAGACAAATACAATCAATATAACAGACCAGTTTAAGTCTATCAATCCCTGTGTGGAACCAGAAACATCAACAGAGTACAATTTGTACCAGTTAGTGCAACAAATTCATCAATGAAATAGTTTTTACTTATTTGCACTTCATATTCACAAGCAATTTAGCAGTAGTTGAAAAAATAGGATAAGAGAAACATTAACATGTGGTAATAGTGATCGTTTACTTAACCGCCAATTATACGGCATACTGAAACCACCATTGGAGACTCCCTGTTAGCATTAAGTTAAAGACTTCAACTGCTGTTTTCCCATATGCAGTAAACACTGAGTCATTACTGTATTCCAACATCAGACAAAGGATTGACAACTTCTAGCAGACATTGAATGATGGAACATCTCACCATGGAAGTTTACCAGTTATTACATTACGGAAGTTGAATGATTTCTTGCTACCTTGTTGTTTTCAGTTGTCTGCAAGTATTTAGAATCCAGATTTGAACATTGTTTTTTACCATATTTCTCAGCAGTGTGTGTCTTTTAAGCAAGCTTTAAAGGCCATATACATATGAGTATGAGCATTCCCATACTGAATCTAGTAGACATTCTGTTCTCTGTGGGGACTCCAATATAAGACGCATTGTCAGTGTATAACATAAAGTACAATTACAATGCTTGAACTAGAAATATGTAGACCTATAGAATGCCACCGCTACAATATGTAAGTCAATTTAACCAGAAAGGGGCCATGACTGCTATAAAACTAGAACGCTTTGAAAAATATTGAACTTGACCTGAATTTCCTAATTTTACAGATGACACAAAATATTAATTGACTACACTGACCCTTTCAGAAGATGTTCTATGGAAAACATTTTGTTATTGAAGATTATGTGTCAAAAACTGACCATAACTCCTGTAAAATTTGACCAACATTGACAAATATGGAACTGAGTCTGTATTTTGTCATTATACAGCTACACACATGATGTCAACCATGTCAGGTTATTGGTTGGAAACCAATTTGATGGACGGACAGACGGACGTACAGACAAGCGGACTGGGTAATACAGTTGAAGTTTAAATGCCCCTTCATCATTCTTCCAATGGCATGGGTATAATTTTCTTGCTTAACACTCAGTATTTAGAGGATAGTTGTAGGTCTGGGTGGCCCAATGCCAGTATATTGAGACTGGGGGTTGGGTATCATACACAGAGTCTGCAGCATATCACTCCAGTGTCATACAGTCTCAAGCAGACACCGTTGAGATATGACTGAAAAATTGTTGAAAGTGACACTTAACACCATGCAATGCAACTATTGAAGTGTACTAACAATATATCTATAGATTGAACAAACAACAAACAGATATTAAAATAGCCAAACACTATGTCCTGCTCAATTTTTTTAAACCATGGAAACGGGCATATTCACCCCCGAGGACTCTTTCTTGTACTTTTGGGAATGGGGTCGGGCTTTGGGAAAATAAGCGTTATTTTTCAAGAAATTTGGAAAATTACATAGCACAGGTTTCTTCAATATACAAAACAATATATGTGTAAAGTATATGTGTAAAGTATATGTGTAAAGTATATGTGTAAAGTATTCTGAATGTATACAAAATGTGATGTTCTAAAAAAATATTTACAATTCTACAAATGTTTCATCAAAATATTACCTTTTGTTTCTTTACATTTTGAAATTGTGAAATTTGTTGTTTTGGATTGGGGGAAAAAATTTGCCATTGGGAATGGGGCCAAATAACAGCCCCAAAAATGCAAACGAGAGCCCTGCCCCCACGCATGTGATAGGATTTGATCTGTCTACCTAACAACATCTCTAAATGTGAATACAAAGGATGCTGTGGTCAAGTGTTTACGGTCCAAACGAGTTGCACTGTCAAAGGTGAGGATATATATGTCTGCTTCATAGATGTAATAATTAAATATTCACAACACTAATGTAGGCATATACTAGTAACTAAAGAAGCCAAAACTCCAACCGTTAATTCTGTTCCTCACCAACTGCAATTTTACCTTCCTAAAATAATTGATCCCAGCAAGGGGAGATCCCCTAGGTCACCCATCTTACGCTTCATTTTCCAAACTGAAACTTTGGGACAAATGACCACTTACTTTTCTCCTCATTATATCAGTAACTAACGCCCTGGTGTGTACATTACAGTATTTTCTGTTACGACACTGTCACTTATAAAGTACTTTTGTATTAAAAACGGATGTAACCATTTCAATGACATGACTTTAATGTTATAATTAACCACCAGTAGTAATAAAACCAAGAGGGCCAAGATGGTCCTATATCGCTCACCTGACTGACCTTGAGTCACCCAACTTAAGTAGATTATATATAATACATGTACACTCAAAATTCCAGAAAGACGAGATGGGCAAGTAGTTAGAATTTTGATTTGTTTTGAAGATGTAACAGATGCGTAGAAGAGTTCAAACTTGGTAGAGGTTCACCCATGGTAAATGTCAGTGAAATTACATCAAAATCAGGTCAGTAGATTCTGACAAGAAGGCTTCTGAAGTTTTTACTATAGCTGCCGACTGTTCCAAACCTAAGTCTTCAAACTAAGATAAAAATCCAGTTCCAGCACAAAACTAACCTGTTATGTTTGAGAACGGTTTCAAACTAAAGCATCAAATTTAACTATTGTGCATGAAACAATCCACAGTTCCAGCACAATAAATATTCCTATGAGTTTCAAACACAAGCCTTTCCAAAGTCTATCACATGAAAGAATCTTTGTCACTGTGCACTCTCCTCCTCCAAGATGACACTGAAAATCTCAAGCAGACTTCTTGCTGTGAAGAAACTAGCTAAAAATATGGTATTGCTTTATTATGAAGCAGTAAACCATCCCTGTCTGAACCATAAAAACTCTGACTTTTATATTCATAAAAACACCTATATTAAAATGGTTCATGATATTTGAATAATATTTCAATCATTGATTATAATTGTACCATTCATCTTTTTATGATGAATTATCTTGAACAAACTTAGTAGAGGGTAACCCAAGGAACATTTCTGTGAAATGATTTTAAAATCGAGCCAGTAGTTTCAGACAAGAAGATTTTTTAAGTTTTACTTATTAAACTTGCCCCTCCCCCTGGCGGCCATGTTTTTTGATGAATCAAGATGGCTTGAACAAACTTGGTAGAGGGTCACCTTAGGAACATTTTTGTAAAGTTATATCAAAATTGGCCCAGTGGTTTCAGAGGAGAAGTTGTTTGAAGCTAAAAGTTAACGACACGATGGACAACGGACGACAGACGATGGATACCAGGCGATCACAAAAGCTCACCTGTAAGCCTTCGGCTCAGGTGAGCTAAAAAAATGAAAACCATGCTCTAAAGCATTATTTCTTGAGTCCCAGTAGGGACTCCTGTTACACACCTCTCCTCTAAATCAAACAGTGGGACACTACTCTTTTATTTACCCAAAACAAAATTATCCCATATTCTCTTTTTCAAAACACAGTGCCACATTTCATAGAACAAGATTACTGTCAACTTCCAACCCTTTCGCTCCCACACACCAATTTTAAACATTTCTGCCTCTTCCCTTTTCAAAGTTTAGTCCTTAAATGGCGAGGGTTCTTTCCCCATAACAACATGTCTACCCTTCTCCTTACATCTTCCCCAGAACAACATGTCTACCGTTCCCCTTACATCTTCCCCAGACCAACATGTCTACCCTTCCCCTTACATCTTCCCCAGAACAACATGTCTACCTTTCCCTTTACATCTTCTCCTGAACTTCATGTCTACAGTTCCCCTAACATCGTCCCCAAAACAACACGTCTACCCTTCCCCTTACGTCTTCCCCATAACAACATGTCTACCATTCCCCTTACATCTTCCCAGGAACAACATGTCTACCATTCCCCTTATATCTTCCCAAAAACCACATGTCTATCCTTCCCCTTATATCTTCCCCCGAACAACATGTCTACCATTCCCCTTACATCTTCATCAGAACAACATGTCTACCTTTCCCCTTTCATCTTCCCAAAAACAACATGTCTACCTTTCCCCTTACATCTTCCCAAGTACATGTCTACCATTCCCTTTACATTTTCCCCACAACAACATGTCTACCCTTCCCTTTACATCTTCCAAAGAACAATATGTCTACCCTTCCCCTAAATCTTCCCGTGAACTACATGTCTACCCTTCCCCTTACATCTTCCACAGAACAACATGTCTACCCTTCCCCTAAATCTTCCCGTGAACTACATGTCTACCCTTCCCTTTATATCTTCCCAAAAACAACATGTCTACCCTTCCCCTTACATTTTCCCCAAAACAACGTGTCTACCCTTCCCCTTACATCTTCCCCAGAACAACATGTCTACCCTTCCTCTAACATCTTCCACTGAACTACATGTCTACCTTTCTCCTTACATCTTCCCAAAAACAACATGTCTACCCTTCCCCTTACATCTTCCGCAGAACAACATGACTACCCTTCCCATACATCTTCCCAAGAGCTACATGTTTACCTTTCCCCTTTACATCTTCCCCATAACAACATATCTACCATTCCCCTTACATCTTCCCCATAACAACATGTCTACCCTTCCTCTAACATCTTCCACTGAACTACATGTCTACACTTCCCCTTACATCTTCCCCAGAAAAACATGTCTAACCTTCACTTTACATCTTCCCAAGAACAACATGTCTACCCTTCACATTACATCTTCCCCAGAACAACATGTCTACCCTTCCCCTTACATCTTCCGCAGAACAACATGTCTACCCTTCCCTTACATCTTCCACAGAACAACATATCTACCCTTCCCCTAACATCTTCCCATGAAAAACATGTCTACCATTTCTCTTACATCTTCCCCAGAACAACATGTCTACCTTTCCCCTTACATCTTCCCCAGAACAAGATGTCTAGCCTTCACTTTACATCTTCCCCAGAACAACATGTTTACCTTCCCTTACATCTTCTCCAGAACTACCCTTCCCCTTACATCTTCCCCAGAACAACATGTCTACCTTTCTCTTTACATCTTCCCCAGAACAACATGTCTACCATTCACCTTACATCTTCCCCAGAACATGTCTACCCTTCCCCTTACATCTACCCTAGAACCTCATGTCTACCATTTCTCTTATATTTTCCCCAGAACGACATGTCTACCCTTCCCCTTACATCTTCCCCAGAACAACAAGTCTACCCTTCTCCCTTACATCTTCCCAAGAACAACATATCTACCATTTTTCTTACATCTTCCCCAGAACAACATGTCTACCCTTCCCCCATACATCTTCCCTAGATCAACATGTCTATCATTTCTCATACACCTTCCTCAGAACAACAATTCCATCCTTCCCCTTACATCTTCCCCAGAACAACTTATCTACCATTTCTTATACACCTTCCTCAGAACAACAATTCTACCCTTCCCCTTACATCTTCCCCAGAACAACATGTCTACTTTTTTCCTGACATCTTCCCGAGAACAACATGTCTACCCTTCCCCTTACATCTTCCCCAGAAAAACATGTCTAACCTTCACTTTACATCTTCCCAAGAACAACATGTCTACCCTTCCCCTTACATCTTCCCCAGAACAACATGTCTACCCTTCCCCTTACATCATCCGCAGAACAACATGTCTACCCTTCCCCTTACATCTTCCCAAGAAAAACATGTCTACCATTTCTCTTACATCTTCCCCAGAACAACATGTCTACATTTCCCCTTACATCTTCCCATAACAACATGTCTACCCTTCACTTTACATCTTCCCCAGAACAACATGTTTATCTTCCCCTAACATCTTCTCCAGAACTACCCTTCCCCTTACATCTTCCCCAGAACAACATGTCTACCCTTCTCCTTACATCTTCCCCAGAACAACATGTCTACCATTCACCTTACATCTTCCCCAGAACATGTCTACCCTTCCCCTTACATCTACCCCAGAACAGCATGTCTACCATTTCTCTTATATTTTCCCCAGAACGACATGTTAACCCTTCCCCTTATATCTTCCCCAGAACAACATGTCTACCCTTCTCCCTCACATCTTCCCCAGAACAACATGTCTACCATTTCTCTTATATTTTCCCCAGAGCGACATGTCTACCTTTCCCCTTACATCTTCCCCAGAACAACATGTCTACCATTTCTCTTATATTTTCCCCAGAACGACATGTCTACCCTTCCCTTTACATCTTCCCCAGAACAACATGTCTACCCTTCTCCCTCACATCTTCCCCAGAACAGCATGTCTACCATTTCTCTTATATTTTCCCCAGAACGACGTGTCTACCCTTCCCCTTACATCTTCCCCAGAACAACATGTCTACCATTTCTCTTATATTTTCCCCAGAACGACATGTCTACCCTTCCCCTTACATCTACCCCAGAACAGCATGTCTACCATTTTTCTTATATTTTCCCCAGAACGACATGTCTACCCTTCCCCTTACATCTTCCCAAGAACAACATGTCTACCCTTCTCCCTTACATTTTCCCCAGAACAGCATGTCTACCATTTCTCTTATATTTTCCCCAGAATGACATGTCTACCCTTCCCCTTACATCTTCCCCAGAACAACATATCTAGCCTTCTCCCTTACATCTTCCCCAGAACAGCATGTCTACCATTTCTCTTATATTTTCCCCAGAACGACATGTCTACCCTTCCCCTTACATCTTCCCCAGAACAACATGTCTACCCTTCCCCTTACATCTTCCCCAAAACAACATGTCTACCCTTCTCCCTTACATCTTCCCAAGAACAACATATCTACCATTTTTCTTACATCTTCCCCAGAACAACATGTCTACCCTTCCCCTTACATCTTCCCTAGATCAACATGTCTATCATTTCTCTTACATCTACCCCAGAACAACATGTCTAACCTTCACTTTACATCTTCCCCAGAACAACTTGTCTACCATATCTCATATACCTTCCTCAGAACAACAATTCTACCCTTCCCCTTACATCTTCCCCAGAACAACATGTCTACTTTTTTTCTGACATCTTCCCGAGAACAACATGTCTACCCTTCCCCTTACATCTTCTGCAGAACAACATGTCTACCCTTCCCCTTACATCTTCTGCAGCCCAACATATCTACCCTTCCCCTTACATCTTCCCCAGAACAACATGAATACCCTTCCCCTTACATCTTCCCCAGAACAACATGTCTACCCTTCCCCTTACATCTACCCCAGAACAACATGTCTACCCTTCCCCTTACATTTTCCCGAGAACAACATCTCTACCCTTCCCCTTACATCTTCCCCAGAACAACATGTCTACCCTTCCCCTTACATCTTCTGCAGAACAACATGTCTACCCTTCCCCTTACATCTTCTGCAGCCCAACATATCTACCCTTCCCCTTACATCTTCCCCAGAACAATATGTCTACCATTTCTCTTACATCTTCCCCAGAACAACATGTCTACCCTTCCCCTTACATCTTCCCCAGAACAACATGTCTACCCTTCCCCTTACATCTACCCCAGAACGGCATGTCTACCCTTCCCCTTACATCTTCTGCAGAACAACATGTCTACCCTTCCCCTTACATCTTCTGCAGACCAACATATCTACCCTTCCCCTTACATCTTCCCCAGAACAACATGTCTACTTTCCCCTTACATCTTCCCCAGAACAACATGTCTACACTTCCCCTTACATCTTCTGCAGAACAACATATCTACCCTTCCCCTTACATCTTCCCCAGAACAACATGTCTACCATTTCCCTTACATCTTCCCCAGAACAACATGTCTACCCTTCCCCTTACATCTTCCCCAGAACAACATGTCTACCCTTCCCCTTACATATACCCCAGAACGGCATGTCTACCATTCCCCTTACATCTTCCCCAGAACAACATGTCTACCATTTCTCTTACATCTTCCCCAGAACAACATGTCTACCCTTCCCCTTACATCTACCCCAGAACAACATGTCTACCCTTCCCCTTACATCTACCCAAGAACAACATGTCTACCCTTCCCCTTACATCTTCTGCAGAACAACATGTCTACCCTTCCCCTTACATCTTCCTCAGAACAACATGACTACCCTTCCCCTTACATCTTCTGCAGAACAACATGTCTACCCTTCCCCTTACATCTTTTGCAGCCCAACATATCTACCCGTCCCCTTACATCTTCCCCAGAACAACATGTCTACCATTTCTCTCACATTTTCTCCAGAACAACATGTCTACCCTTCCCTTTACATCTTCCCCAGAACAACATGTCTACCCTTCCCCTTACATCTACCCCAGAACAACATGTCTACCCTTCCCCTTACATCTTCCCCAGAACAACATGTCTACCCTTCCCCTTACATCTTCCCCAGAACAACATGTCTACCCTTCCCCTTACATCTTCTGCAGAACAACATGTCTACCCTTCCCCTTACATCTTCCCCAGGACAACATGTCTACCATTTCTCTTACATCTTCCCCAGAACAACATGTCTACCCTTCCCCTTACATCTTCCGCAGAACAACATGTCTACCTTTCCCCTTACATCTTCCCAAGAACAACATGTCTACCATTTCTCTTACATCTACCCCAGAACAACATGTCTACCCTTCCCCTTACATCTACCCCAGAACGACATGTCTACCCTTCTCCTTACATCTTCCCCAGAACAACATGTCTACCATTTCTCTTACATCTTCCCCAGAACAACATGTCTACCCTTCCCCTTACATCTACCCCAGAACAACATGTCTACCCTTCCCCTTACATCTACCCCAGAACAACATGTCTACCCTTCCCCTTACATCTACCCCAGAACAACATGTCTACCATTTCTCTTACATCTTCCCCAGAACAACATATCTACCCTTCCCCTTACATCTTCCCCAGAACAACATATCTACCATTTCTTTTACATCTTCCCCAGAACAACAATTCTACCCTTCCCCATACATCTTCCCCTGAACAACATGTCTACTTTTTTCCTGACATCTTCCCAAGAACAACATGTCTACCTTTCCCCTTACATCTTCTGCAGTACAACGTATCTACCCTTCCCCTTACATCTTCCCCAGAATAACATGTCTACCATTTCACTTACATATTCCCCAGAACAACATGTCTACCATTTCTCTTACATCTTCCCCAGAACAGCAGGTCTACCATTTCACTTACATCTTCTGCAAAACAACATATCTACCCTTCCCCTTACATCTTCCCAAGAACAACATGTCTACCCTTCCCCTTACATCTTCCCCAGAACAACATGTCTACTCTTCCCCTTACATCTTCTTTCCCCAACACTTAATTCTGTAGTTACACAATCTCTACATGTAAACCACCACTGCCAGCCCACCTCTTATTGCAAACTGCACCAGTACACATATCAATTAACTTGTTATTACACACTCAATTTCTCATAAACATGTTAAATACATAAAATATTTCAAATCAAAGTGTTAGAGTCCCAAATGGACAGATATGACATGCTGGTTGACTTAATTGCTATGTTTACATTGTGTTTGTCTCAAATCAATAGATTTGATGGCAGGTTCTGTTCCAAGAGTTTGGATTCTCTTACCACAGTCGGCCATTGGGACTTGACTCGGCAATCATTATAGTCTAGGGAGTTAACTTACAGTGGCCATTACATGATTGATACAAAGTCTGTGTTATTCTGTCTGACATCAAGGTTTATCACAGTTATCACAAGCAAAAATAACTAATGTTTATCATAGTGTCACCTCTACTGAAAGGGCCAGCCACAATGGGCTTATGAGGTATAACCCCCACCATTGATTTTTGTTCTTTATTCTATAGTAAATAATAAAAGTTTGAAGGCTTGTCATTCATACAGAGTCCCAAATGAAAGAAGTGAAACCAACATTTAACTGTTTGTCAACCTCTGCACTATCAAAATATGATGAGAAAAGTAGGGGTCATGTGTCATATAAGAGATTTTTTTCTGCTCAGTGTGAACACTGGTGACAAAGTGAAAGTAGACTTCCGAAATCATGTATTCATACCCATATTTCCAAGCATCAATTTTTTTTTCTAAATTCACAATTCAAACATGACAATGCTGTCAAAGTGTTCAAAATACATCAATAATGCCATTCAAATAAAAAAATGAGCATTAAAATAAGGAAAATGCATTTTTAAAGAAGAAGAAATGAGGATATTTATAACCGCCATTATGCGACTACCCCACGGAAGCACTTCCTTTTTGCAATGGTGGTACTATGCCTATGAGACACATATATGTTCTACACATTTACTTCCCGAAAGCTGTCCTTGCCAGACATGGGGCTGTTCGATATGGACACCCATCAATTAAACTAGCGACTGGGTGAGCAATCCACCGTGTCAGGGAAAAAAAACAAGTGCTAATTCCACCAGGATTCAAACCTTCCATCTCCCGCTTCTGAGGCAGATGTCTTAATCACCGAGCAACAGAATGTAAAAATGCTTAATGTCAAGTATATAAATCTATATAGAATATATAATCATTTGTTGGTGACATTGTGATGGACAAATGCACAGACAGATGAACTGACGGACAATGATGTCGAATACCATTCACAGAGCAAAAACAAAATCAGAGCCATAACAATTATACCTTTCGCATCTTTCCCATAATCTTCCTTCCTTGCAGCACTTTCACCCGTGCTAGGACTGAGTAGATCTTCACGTGCCTTGCTCTCCAAAACTTTACGTTTCTCTTCCACCAACACCTGTAATGTATATTGTTTTTATTAATGATGAATGTATTGTTTTTATTAATGATTAATGTATTGTTTTTATTAAAGATGAATGTGTTGTTTTTATTAATGATGAATGTGTAGTTTTTATTAACAATGAATGTGTTGTTTTTATTAACAATGGCTGTGTTGTTGTTTTTATTTATGATGAATATGTTGTTTTTATAAATGATGAATGTGTTGTTTTTATTGACGATGCAAGTGGGTTTTTTTATTAACGATGCATGTGTAGTTTTTATTAAAGATGAATGTGTTGTTTTTATTAAAGATGGATGTGTTGTTTTTATTAACGATAAATGTGTTGTTTTTATTAATAATGAATGTGTTGATTTTATTAATGATGCATGTGATGTCTTTATTAACGATGCATGTGTTGTTTTTTTAATGATAAATATGTTGTTTTTATTATCAATAAAAGTGTGGGTTTTTTTAATGATGAATGTGTTGTTTTTATTAATGATGAAAGTGTAGTTTTTATTAATGATGAATGTGTTGTTTTTATTAATGATGAATGTGTGGTTATTACTAATGATAAATGTGTTGTTTTTATTAATGATGAATGTGTGGTTATTACTAATGATAAATGTGTTGTTTTTATTAACGATGAATGTGTTGTTTTGATTAATGATGAAAGTTTAGTTAACTTATTAATGATGAAAGTGTAGTTTTTATTAATGATGAATGTGTGGTTTTTATTAATGATGAAAGTGTAGTTTTTATTAATGATGAATGTGTGGTTATAACTAATGATAAATGTGTTGTTTTTATTAACGATGAATGTGTTGTTTTGATTAATGATGAAAGTTTAGTTAACTTATTAATGATGAATGTGTAACGTTATAAATAATGATAAATGCATTGTTTTTATTAACAATGAATGTGTTGTTTTTATTAATGATGAATGTGTTGTTTTTATTAAAGATGGATGTGTTGTTTTTATTAAAGATGGATGTGTTGTTTTTATTAACGATAAATGTGTTGTTTTTATTAATAATGAATGTGTTGATTTTATTAATGATGCATGTGATGTCTTTATTAACGATGCATGTGTTGTTTTTTTAATGATAAATATGTTGTTTTTATTATCAATAAAAGTGTGGGTTTTTTTAATGATGAATGTGTTGTTTTTATTAATGATGAAAGTGTAGTTTTTATTAATGATGAATGTGTTGTTTTTATTAATGATGAATGTGTGGTTATTACTAATGATAAATGTGTTGTTTTTATTAATGATGAATGTGTGGTTATTACTAATGATAAATGTGTTGTTTTTATTAACGATGAAAGTGTAGTTATTACTAATGATAAATGTGTTGTTTTTATTAATGATGAATGTGTGGTTATTACTAATGATAAATGTGTTGTTTTTATTAACGATGAAAGTGTAGTTATTACTAATGATAAATGTGTTGTTTTTATTAATGATAAATGTGTAGTTTTTATTAACGATGAAAGTGTAGTTATTACTAATGATAAATGTGTTGTTTTTATTAATGATGAATGTGTGGTTATTACTAATGATAAATGTGTTGTTTTTATTAACGATGAATGTGTTGTTTTGATTAATGATGAAAGTTTAGTTAACTTATTAATGATGAAAGTGTAGTTTTTATTAATGATGAATGTGTGGTTATAACTAATGATAAATGTGTTGTTTTGATTAATGATGAAAGTTTAGTTAACTTATTAATGATGAATGTGTAACGTTATAAATAATGATAAATGCATTGTTTTTATTAACAATGAATGTGTTGTTTTTATTAATGATGAATGTGTTGTTTTTATTAATGATGAATGCGTTGTTTTTATTAAAGATGGATGTGTTGTTTTTATTAACGACGCATGTGTTGTTATTATTAATGATAAATGTGTTGTTTTTATTAATGATGAATGTGTAGTTTTTATTAACAAGAGACCCAAGCGGGCCTGAAGATGCTCTACTGACTCACAGTGGCTATAGCACTTTTTGAAATTCCACAATATTTACCCTCTTTGGGGGGTCGTCTTGACAACTTATGGATAAATACCCCCACTACACCCATACTGAACAAAAACTTAATTGCTATGTAAAGGAAATACTTTAAATTCCCATAACATTCATCTGTAATAAAAATATAGTCCCCTGTACAGAACCTTTATACAACCCAGCCCCTTAGTTTGTCAGAACTTCAATCACTCACTCTAAGCAATTTGTTTGGAGAAGGAATGATTCAAATTTTTAAAAAAAAATTGTGTATACATTGATGCAAAATGAAAAAAATCAGTTTTCCCTATAATATTCCTATGTAAAAGTCACATTACAGAGCCTCAATATATCCCAGCCCCTTGATATGCAGAATCTTCAATCCTTGCTGATGTAAGGATAATTTATATCAACTATGAAGTACCATATGCTGAATGTGTTGTTTAACTGTAAAAAGACAGTTAGGACAAACATCACTAAATGTTACACAATCATCAGTACAGTGTCAGGATCAGGGTAACTATCAGTTACAGGCAGAGGAAAGTTGTAATATTACATACAGTTAGTTCCTCTACAAGTGTCATCAATTATCTTTGATCTTTGTTTTAAAATGTTTATACAAGTTTGTTTTACATAAATTACGATGAAAGCTCAGAGCTTATATGAACTGCTTAAAGTTTCTTTCCTTCGTAGAATGAGTACCATGGTAAGTGCTGTTTTCCAGCAGCCAATGGGATCAAATCCTTGATCACCTCTAACATGAAAGCCCGACACTCTACCTACTACACTACAAACATTAGTTCTTGTTACAGAATTTATTTTCTGCACTCAAAAACTTATAAAATCAGACTGATAAGATAAATTTTATTTTGAGTCATCACAACAGATAAAAAGAGAAAACATAAATTCTAGTGAACTCTTGGACCTGCTAAAGCTTTTTAAGTGAATTTTAATGAAAATAAAAATAATTACAATGCAGCATAAAGCATGGTTTTGTGACTTGGTCATAGTGGCTATAACATTTTTTGAAACTTCACAATATTAACCCTCTTTTGGGATCATCTTGAATACCCCCACCACACCTTTACTGAACAAAATGATAAGTACCATGAAACTGAAAAACTTTAAATTGCCATACAATCCCTCTGTAAAAATAATATACTCCACATACAGGACCCTTATACATCCCAGCTCCCTTACTGTCAAAACTTAATCACACACTCATTTGCTATGAACAGACAATGCTTTAGATTTTGAATAGAATTTTTTTGGTACACATGGATGCAAAAGTGAAAAATTTCAGATGTCCACATAACATTCCTATGTAAAAGTAAGTCACCTTACCAGGGTCCCTATATTAGCTATATATCCCAGCCCCTTAATTTGCAGAATCTTCAATTGCTTGCTGATGTAAAGATAATTTATATCCTATATGAACAAGTTTGACAGAAAGGTTATTGAGAGGAAGATTTTTGAAATTTCACGATTTCAACCCTTTTGATGACTTTTCGGAAATTCCATACTCCTTAATGAACCAGTCTAATTTGCTAAGAATAGATAATGCTTCAAAAATGAAACTAAATTAATTCTGAACAAATGGATAAGAAAATGGGAATTTTTCATTTTTCAATAATATTTGTATACCAGACTCAAAGTTCCCTTACAAAGCCCCATATATACCCTAGCCCCTGAACTCGCAAAAGCTTCAAACCCCATCAGCAATAATTATATCAATTAGGAACATATTTGTCCAACTGGCTGTTGAGAAAAAAACATTTATGAAAATTCCCAATTTGAACCATATTAATCCCCAACCCCTACCTGGTTCCTTATGGAAATTCAATTCTCTTTATTGAACAAAATCAAATTAACTGTTACTAGACAATGCTTTAGATCTCAAATTAAACAACATACATGTCTTTATACATATGAACGAGAAAATAAGAATTTTCCATTTTCACATAGTATTTCTATGTAAAACTTAAAAAGTCCCCTTACAAATTGATCGATCTCGAGGGCCCCTACGAATACTAGCCCCTTGAGTTGTACAAACTTCAAACCCCATCTCATAGGGATAACTTATATCCAAAATGAGCAAATTTGACTGCCCGGTTGTTGGAAAGAGCTTTGAAAATGTTTAATTCTAACCATTTTGTGACCCAATGTGGCCCAGTGTAGAAAGTCAATTTTCCTTATTGAACCAATTTTCTATGAATAGAACTGATGATGCTTAGGAACTCAAATGGAATAATAATTTTGCCAAAATTGATCCGAATATTAGAATTTTCTGTTTTCCCATAGTATCTCTATGTAAAATTCTAAGACCCCTTGCAGGGCCCCTATGAAATATAACCCCTTAATTCTTATCTTCATTCAAACCCCTATATATCTATAGGGGTAATTTATGCCATATTTGAACAATTTGACTGACTGGTTCTTAAGAAAACAATTTATATAACTCCCTATTATAACCCTTTTGGGGCCCTGTTTATTATAATGACATGTGTCCCCTACTTGAACCCTCAGGGTGTGGGTCATTTGTAACCCCAGGGACACCATTTGAACAAATCTACTAGAACTACAGTTGGTTATTATTACAACAGAAATATTTCAAGGTCTGTTGGGCAGTGCATGTGTGGATGATTTTTTAATTTTTTATTAATTTTAGCAATGGCGGCCATCTTGAATTTCAAATTGAAAATTTGTATAGTCTTCTATGTAATAGAAACATCCATGTGAAGCTTGGGTTTTATTGGCCTAGTGGTTTCAGAGAAAGTGCGCTGCTAACAGACGACAGACATGATGACAGACAAAACGCCATCGCATAAAGCCTTCTGGCTTTGGTCAATAGAGCTAAATACTGGCCCGGCTTATTTACAATTGTGATTGAAAATGAAACAGCTGTAACTACTTCTATATTTGCATGTGGATACTGCAGTTTTGTATTAATTCCATAAAATGTTTTAACGCTTCATATTTATGAAAATGTTATGTCTCTGATTTCTTAAATTCAAATACTGGTAGTTGACTCACCTGAGGGAATGCCAAGAAGGGAAGAGATAGGGCAAATAATGCTAGGCCACAGATGATGAAACCACCCCACCACGCCCCGATCCAGCGGGGGTGAGCGGGTGATAGGTCAACCTTGTAACTAAACACATCAACATAGAACTGCAATAGAAGCGCCCCCAGGGCGTATCCAACAACAGGTCCGAGAGCTCCTGTAGCATATGTGAAAGCTGAAAACATAACATATAAATATTTATTTCAAAAATTATTATCATAAGAAGTGTTTGATATGAAAAGAGAAAATAGTATGACATGAAATTAATGTGTGTATACAAGGAATTATATAGTAAAGGAAAGACAACCAATTGATATTTTGTGAATGCTCGCGTATTCATGCAAATCTCAAAATATCTTATTTTCAATATCTTAACTGCTTAACTTAATTAAAAATCTTACAGTGAAGAATGAAATTCTCACCAGCACAATACCATTCCCAACAAATTCTGTTTAAAATTGAAGTACTTCTGATTTCAAAATTTGTAAACTGTAGATTAAATAACAACAAAATCGAGCATTTTTACTCAATATCTTTAGTTCAAGATCATTTATCATGATCGAAGCATTTAAAATCATTCAATATTACATACAACTAACATTAATTTTATATTCAAGAATCAGTTGTCTGTAAATTATGAATGATTATTCAACAAATAATAAATCCTTAGTGTGCTATTTTATCAACATTTAGTCAGGAGACTCTTCTATCCTCTTCTATATAAGTATTTGGTATAATAATATATCTTAGAAAACTTGGTAGCCACTTGTCCAATAGGGAGAAATAATTACAATCAGGCAAATCCTTCAAAAATGTTTGCTCCGATGAGGCCCCGTATTTCTTATGTATGTAGCTATTTATTTATAATATATATTATGTCACATTTTGCTTTTTTACTGTCATTTTGAACCAAAATGAACATATTGTCTTGAGAAAAAAAACGACAACAGTCCTTTCAAAGTCATTAAAAAAGTTTGGGTAGCTGCAATTTGAGTAAGTAAGTAGGGCACATCAAATTTTTTAAGTAACGCCTCTGGTGCTATTTTTAAACAGTGTCAATATCCATGGCCTTTTTGGATGCCGTTATTTCTCTACATTCCCAATGACACTTAGTGTGTTTTTCGCCTAATCCAAAGTTAAAAATTTCCAAGTTCAAAATACTAACCCCAACCCAAAACATCCATCTAAATTGTAATGTTTTTATAGTAATTTTTCATCCAAACATTTTTTCTGCATAACCAAAGAATAATTATGAAGTGACACGAAAACGATGTGAAAATTACCCCCTGATTGAAATATATCCCCTAACCCCTCAACCTCCATAGTGAAGAGAGGGCAACTGTAAGATTATGGTCAGGGTACAAAACCTGCAAAATTTAAAGTCAGTTTTACATAGTAAAAATGCGTAAGAAAGAAAATGGGGATGGGGTGGGGGGTCAATCAGCAAGTCTTAGACTGTATCTCAAGCTGCACCCTGTTAGCTCAGTTGATCGTTATATATACGACATTGCATCACATTGTCATTCATCTCTCAATACTGATTTCAGTGGGAAAGTTATCAGTTACTTACAGAGATGGGTGTGCTTGGCAGCGTTAATGATGATACTAAATATTTAAATAAAGAAACTGCATCTGAACCTACCCAGGAATGCTGGCGCTTTATCCTTAGGCACATGGTTATCTATATATGTCGTCCCCAGGGTGAATATCGGGGTACCTCCAGTCCCTATCAATATTTGTGCTGTAATAAGTATCAACACATACATTAAATTTCCTGCATTTTTATCTATACAGCCGTCTGCTGGTTTGGCTCGGTCCCTGCAAATGTTCTCATCTGTCGTGTTCATAATAATGCCGTGATGAACTGTGTACTTCTTAGCGATTATATGTGGTAAAGCAAATAAAAGAGCACCAAATCCCATCAGTATGACGCCTTTCCCGATCCAGCGAGGTATATGGCGACTGCCACCAAAGTAAGAGATGAACACCACAGCCACTAGGCTACCAAACTCGTAGGAAGCTGCTATAAGGCCCGATATACTACTGCCGATTTCAAAACGTTTTTCTATGGTCGTGATCACGCTGTTCAGATATCCAGTTGATAATGTACCAGACATTGTTATCAGGAGACACATACAGAACACAAACCATTTGATATTGGCACACCACTGGATACACTGTGGACGGCATTTTCCTATCCCACACTGTCTGTTTTCTGACGGACTCCGCAGCTGACAGAGCTGCTCGTCAATGATCAGATCACGCTCCGTACTGCCACGTAGTAACCTAGTACCACTACTTACTGAGTAACCACTAGTGGAACTCTCCACTCCTAATGACCTTTGACCTAGACTTTGACCTCCAGGAGTGTTGGCTCCTTCAGAAATTGGAGAGAACACACACTTAACCTTCTCCAAGTCGATGTGATTTGGACGTTTGGCCATGATGGATTTGAGGTATACTGTAATGTTTGACCTTTATAAACTAAGGTCAGATGTCCTTTGGTGTTTTTCAACATGCCCTGATTTTCCTTACATGACTGTGTGACCGAATTCATCCATCATCTGAAAATAGAAAACAAAAGATTCAGACATCAATAAATTGTACTTCAAAGGGACACAACATTATATGAAATATTATCCAGTTTAGTAACATTTACATTTCAATAATAATTACAGCATTTTGAGTATATTGGCGGCTTAGAACTACCATATTAAAGGGAATTTATCACGATTTTTTAAAAGTTTAAAATTGGCTATAAACATTTTTTCCCAATATATCATGCCTATATATACTCATTGACCCTGTATTGCCAACAAATATCTATTTAAACATGCCGAATTATTATGTAATGGAAAGGGGTTTCCTAACTTGGGCTACGTGCCTAGGTAATTTAAGACTACAATAGATTTCCTGCTTAAAATTGCAACATATTTTGTGATGTATTAAACAAGTCAAGATTTGATTTCAATTTGATCTGTCATACAGGTTTACACGTAGTTAAATGGCTTCTTCAAAGAAAGAATCCGAATGACGATTTGATGGTCATCTAGCTGTATTTAAGTGGTCTATTTTTAGAATGGGGATTTCATTTCAAGATTACAACTCTGATTTAAATAGCGATTTTGGTCACATTTTGGTAGATGTGATGTACTAAGCCATTCAGATTTAATTTATTAATGGTAATGAGATATATTTCACTATTTTAAAAATAATGTTATATTGGTTTTTCCTGATATACTTACTCCCTTTTAAACAAACTTGAAAACTAAAGTTGTTGGATAATGCCAATTATAACGGAGCAGCCGTGGTGTTGGCCACTCATGCCAGCGGTCCTCAATTCAATTCAATTCAATAGGGAACCTTAGGGCCCAGTGCAGGGGTCAAAGCATTGAAAGCTTTACGCCATGTTAAAATATGAATTTTCCAATCGGTGAATTGTGAGAATTATTAGATTCAATGTAACAATTTATTGGAATTCATAACAAAGCGGTCATTCTAACTCAATGTACTTGATAATGGAGTGTTATGCTAACATAGCTTTGAACATGGTGTAATCTCTGAAGGGATTTCAAAACAAGTCTTCTGTAAACTTGACTAGTAATTTCCCACCTCAATGTAGCAGAAATGTTTTATTCAAAGCAGCTCTAAGAAGCTGATTATTGTGACAACAGGCCAATATATCAACTACTTGATTTATTTTATTTTGCAGATATAGATTAAATAACAAAACAAAGGTTAATCTAGTGCAGTCTAAAAGGGGATCAATGCTAGAATTGTGGGTCCTCTATGACTGAGTGGTCAAAATGATCCTTAGACTCACCTCTGAGGTCAAACTAATGCTAAAGTCCAACTCAGTTGTGACACTTAAAGTGAGAAAATAAGCCAGTTACTTGTGGAAGAACAGTAGCAATTTTATACTCAAGACTCATTCCAAGGTCTTCCTGCCAATATCATAACTAGATATCATTCATACTCCCTTAAGCTTGTAATTTAACACAAAGGGACTTTTTTTTTAAAAACTAACGGTGTTTAAAGTTTACACATTTCAAATTATATTATGGCATATCAAGTTTTATTGGTGGAGTGGTCATTTGATCCACAACAACTAGTCACAAAAACAATAACAAAAAACTCAGAACGTGAAAAAAAACACCATTCTAAAAATATATTAATTTTACAACTTTGTAATTTTCACTTATATATCATCAGACATCCCGATGATTGATTCGTATAGAAAATTGATTGGTTAGAGCCGAAGTCTGTGACAATCAATTGGTCTTCATCATAATCAAATATCAGAAAACGTTTGTTGGCATCTGTTAAATACTCTCTGCTCATTTCTCTCATTTTTGCTAATAAGAACAGCATTCAGATAATACAAAACGGACAGCCTTATCAGGCAGATGAAAATTAAAAAGTCTGGCAACGAAAACAACAATGTGGAATCACTGGAATGCATTCCGCAAGTAATACATGATCGTATGTGTATCCATATCCTAGAGGGAAAGCCCGCTCTAAAGAATAGAAACATATCGGGTTTTATAAAGCAAAGAACGGACCACTTATGTTCATGTCTCTTGGGCCACTGACAAAAAAAAAACTTTGACAAGAGCCTAACAGTTTGATGAGTTTATTTACTTTTGCCAACTGATTATAACTGATTTTGTAAATGAACGTCTGTGGTATTGTTCTGGCATTGCATTATGGGACAGTGGCTGAGATTGAAGGGACGCGCTCTCATTCCCCCAAAACCAAAAAACAACAAAACTGTATTATTGTTATATTGTTATATAATTATCTAGGATCTTTTTCCATCAATAAAATTGGTCGTCATAAAACCTATAATGTATTGAACATGTCAGTTTTAAACTCTCTTTATTTATGAGCCAATTCCTCTGCCCTGTTTACTTATATGTCAGACCTTTGGTTTGATTTGTATTCTGGCACATTACCCAATAATGGTTTGACAAAGTGGCAAAAGTTTTTATACCAGAGTCATTTTCACCTTGATCTTTAGAGATGTTCACAAATAATCGCCTTTGTCTGAAGAGTGTATTCACGCATTGCCATGAAACAATTACTATATATATATATATACCATAAGTGGAAAAAATCCTAGTTTGACCATGACCTCTATAATTATGTTATAATCAGTTGCCCTTGAACCAGGAAGATGTACAGTGAGACTGAGTATACTGGAAAGCTTTCTTATATCTCTATAATTATAAGCTGCTCAGCTTCTAAAAATTTATTTTTTTATCTCCTGGTTTTTAACTTCTTTTAATTACATTTTATATTTACTCAATTGTTAGCTTTTTTATTTATACATTTCTATAACTTCGTTCTTTATATAATTATATATATATTCTGGTAAGCTTCTTTATTTGTATTATTTTATCTGCTGGTAAGCTTCTTTATTTGTATATATATTCTGGTAAGCTTCTTCCATTCTAATATATTATCTAAGCTTCTTTCATTGTGTTCTTTTATCTTTTATTGTATTCTTTTATCTGCTTATAAGCTTGTTTATTTGTATATATATTCTGGTAAGCTTCTTTCATTTTATTATTTTATCTGCTGGTAAGCTTCTTTATTTGTATATATAAATATTCTGGTCAGCTTCTTCCATTCTATCATTTTATCTGCTGGTAAGCTTCTTTCATTGTGTTCTTATACCTGCTGGTAAACTTCTTTCATTGTGTTCTTTTATCTGCTGGTAAATTTCTTTCATTGTGTTCTTTTATCTGCTGGTAAATTTCTTTCATTGTGTTCTTTTATCTGCTGATACGCTTGTTTATTTGTATATATATTCTGGTAAGCTTCTTTCATTTTATTATTTTGTCTGCTGGTAAGCTTGTTTCATTTTATTATTTTATCTGCTGGTAAGCTTCTTTCATTCCATTCTATTATCTGTTGGTAAGCTTCTATAACACCTTCTCAAGCACCTACCAATACCTCTCATTGAAATTCAATCACTGGCACAAACAATAAAGCTGAAGTATAAACAATAAAGTAGAAGCGTGCAGTCTGGGAGGGATATTTTGTTGGGGAATGAGTGACAGTTCTATCAATTTAAATTATAAGAAGACATACTTTGCCATCCAATATTTCAAGGGAAGAGATGTCTGCTTCTGTTAAAGATCAGATTCTTACAGCATGCAAAATCTCACAAATTGTAATATGAACACTACAAGACTGCAAACAATCTGTTTGTTTGAAAATTTGTATATGTAATTTTTATGCCATTTAGGGCTATCACTAATCTGTGGCTCAGTTAGCCTGTTACCACACTCTCCTGGGATCCTAGAATGTTATCCAGTACTAAAACTTGCCCATCTCTGCAAAAAAACAGTAACCTTTACCACTTGAATTGTGAGAGACAAATGATAATAAGATGCAATGTCGTATATCAATAACCAGTGACTGTCGCGGAGTGGTGATTCAACTCATTCAACCCCCGGATTGATGATCAGATGCACTAACCGACTGAGCTAATTTGTGCTAACAGCATACTTAAATGGTTTGAATAAATAGATTATATGTTTATGCCAAAGAAAATAAATGCTACATTTTCTGTTTCCCATATGGCCAATCAAAATACTCAGAATCATGCATGCATTTTTGTCTAAATAATGATGAAATAAAATCAACCTGTTTCATTATCAACGCTTCTGGATTTTATGATGTAACAATTTCATTCCAGTCTGTAACACGGTGTAGTTTGAATTGTCAATCTGCATTTAATGGAAATTGATTTTTCATTTTTATGTAAATGTCAAACAATTCTTAAAAAGGCCTAAGAAGCTCACCTGATTTCACCTACATGTATCATAAATTTTGAGATTTATCTGTGTTCACATATAGTATTTCTATATAAAAATCAAAGTTGATTTGAAGTCATTTTAAGCATGAGTTAATGATGGACAGACAGACGGACACAGCGGGATAACAAAAGCTCACATTTGAGTATTTGACTCAGGTGACCTAAAAAGACGTCTGACAGATTCATTTTTTGTTCTGGAGTAAAACAGTAAACCCAACATTTGTTTTGACTTTATTAGACCGCATTCATGGGTAATTAATTTTTCCATACTAAGATATACATATATAATATATATCCAGCCTTTAATCTTTTATAGTACCTTAGTATTTAAATCAATGCTATCCTTGTCAATCAACAAATCATCAATAAGTGATGAAGAATCAAGTGGATTCAACAAAGGCAAGCATCATAAATGTTCTAATAAAACTCTATAATTAAAGGCACGGTTTATTTTATTCCAGGAAAAAGAATGGCCATGCAGGTGGTAGGAGAGGTATGTATCTGCAAACCAAAGTGTTGTTTACAGCTGGCTAATTATCACAGTGTACAAGTCCTAATTACACGTACAGCATCCAGATATAACAGGGAATCAACAAATTCTTGAAACCTCTGAGGAAAAGTTCCATAATAGAATAATTAGAACTTCAGTGTAATTAGTCAAGGGAATCCAGAAATATAATGGAGAAATGTCATAGTATTCAGCGAGGTCCCAGACAGAAAGTTCAAGGGAATCTAGAAATATAATGGAAAAATGTCATGGTATTCAGCGAGGTCCCAGACAGAAAGTTCAAGGGAATCCAGAAATATAATGGAAAAATGTCATAGTATTCAGCGAGGTCCCAGAGAGAAAGTTCAAGGGAATCTAGAAATATAATGGAGAAATGTCATGGTATTCAGCGAGGTCCCAGAGAGAAAGTTCAAGGGAATCCAGAAATAATTGAGGAAGAAAAATACTTCAAGGGATTTCCGGATCATAAGTGGAGAGTAAGTGTTCTTAGAGATCACTTGATGACGGGCTGATTCCGTCGAACATGTGTTACAATGCATTTAATGATATTACACATTATTTTTCAAGAAGGCCATGCCTGTTATAGCTTCGTCGGTAGTGC
This sequence comes from Panopea generosa, assembly GCA_029582155.1. Lineage (NCBI taxonomy): Eukaryota > Metazoa > Mollusca > Bivalvia > Adapedonta > Hiatellidae > Panopea > Panopea generosa. The sequence goes on along the minus strand of CM055904.1, from coordinate 24,982,202 downwards.
ATCTGACCATAATTCCAGGACTCGTGAGTTTAAATCCCCGACCGCCCACAGTCTCGGTGGTGATTGGTATATTACATTATATCACATTGTCATTCACCTCTAACCACTGATTCAAGTGGGAAAGTTATCAGTTACTTGCAGAGATGGATGTGCTTGAGTTCTGGTTAACTTTCCGTGGTCCTGGAAAAACTAGCTTAGTTCATCTGTTAATGGCATAAAATGACAGAAAAATATTCAAATAAACAAACACTTTTTCAATAATGTTACGTTTTTACACACAGTTTGAATTACCAATCGAGACAATGATTACCATTTTAACAAAATTTCTTTATTCCCATAGTGTTTCAGTGTGATACTTCTGTGTGTCAGATAATAATGGTCTGCAGATAATTCTTCAAAGTTATAGAGTCCCAAAACTGTGAAAACTTGTATTATACACGTGACAACATGCCAACAAATATTTTTATTAGTATAACCAATTGTTGAAAATGGCACCTCATTGAAACAGTGGCATTCACTTATTGGTTTATTTCAGAGTAAAACTTGGAAGATTTAATAAAGTGACTGGCAGAATTACAATGATTGAGATGAAAATGTCATGTATCCAGTACATCCCTGCAAAATGTTACTCTTTAACTGTTCTAGATTATACATGTTCTCTTACAATTCATAAAAAGTTCAAGAACTGTTTATGAACCCTTGCTATTTTTAAAGTTCCAAGTTCTCATATTGAGTTGGCCTACGTAAATTTGTACTCATGCTGGTACCGAGTTGACCTAGATGAGTTTGATAATCAGCTGACTTCCTTAATTTTCATCCAATCAATCTTCAATTTTGTTATAAGGAAGAACAACAACTAATCATCAACAAACAAAAATCCATTGTCGAAGATCGTGCCAGTGGGTTTTTGGTGGTTAAGAAATTAATCGGAATAGCACTAACAATTATGGCATCTTGAATTTATGAAGAAAATCTTCGGCAGTTTTGATAGTATCAGAAACATTGACATTATTTTGAGTAAATGATGAGTATTAAATTTGTCTTTATAGCCCTTCAATCACAATTATTCCAAGCCACTGCCACAATACCATATATCATACAAACACATGCTTATGCCTTCCTTCCCACCCCATCCCCAAGTTCATTGATCTGCTAGTTAGAAACCTTTAGAAATGGTAAAGTAATTAATCCACATGGAATACAAATAAGACACAACAATTAATATTTACACTAACTTGCATTGAACAAATCAACAGATGTGTAATTGTTCAATTGTAAATAATCATAAATTCAAGGACAATAACTCTAGAGATAAAATATGGTGATTCTAGTAACATACTTGAAGGCACTCATTACACAATTAGAAAAATACTAATATTTATTAAGTGTTTACCAAAGAGAAACAAAACATATATTTTTATCAATTCAAGGGCAATAACTTTGCAAATTATGACTCTAATTGGTAATATGAGATCCACAAAATATGCCTATTCTTATAAAACTCCTGCCTATCATCTATCACAGTGATTGGTCTACTGGCTCAACATCTATCACAGTGATTAGTCTACTGACACAACATCTATCCCAGGGATTGAACTACTGGCCCAACATCTATCCCAGAGATTGATCTACTGGCACAACATCTATCACAGAGATTGATCTACTGGCCCAACATCTATCCCAGATATTGATCTACTGGCACAACATCAATCACAGAGATTGATCTACTGGCACAACATCTATCACAGATATTGATCTACTGGCCCAACATCTATCCCAGATATTGATCTACTGGCCCAACATCTATCCCAGATATTGATCTACTGGCCCAACATCTATCCCAGATATTGATCTACTGGCCCAACATCTATCCCAGATATTGATCTACTGGCCCAACATCTATCCCAGATATTGATCTACTGGCCCAACATCTATCACAGATATTGATCTACTGGCCCAACATCTATCCCAGATATTGATCTACTGGCCCAACATCTATCCCAGATATTGATATACTGGCCCAACATCTATCCCAGATATTGATCTACTGGCCCAACATCTATCCCAGATATTGATCTACTGGCCCAACATCTATCACAGATATTGATCTACTGGCCCAACATCTATCCCAGATATTGATCTACTGGCCCAACATCTATCCCAGATATTGATCTACTGGCCCAACATCTATCACAGATATTGATCTACTGGCCCAACATCTATCCCAGATATTGATCTACTGGCCCAACATCTATCCCAGATATTGATCTACTGGCCCAACATCTATCCCAGATATTGATCTACTGGCTCAACATCTATCCCAGATATTGATCTACTGGCCCAACATCTATCACAGATATTGATCTACTGGCCCAACATCTATCCCAGATATTGATCTACTGGCCCAACATCTATCCCAGATATTGATCTACTGGCCCAACATCTATCCCAGATATTGATCTACTGGCCCAACATCTATCCCAGATATTGATCTACTGGCCCAACATCTATCACAGATATTGATCTACTGGCCCAACATCTATCCCAGATTTTGATCTACTGGCTCAATATCTATCCCAGATATTGATCTACTGGCCCAACATCTATCCCACATATTGATCTACTGGCCCAACATCTATCACAGATATTGATCTACTGGCCCAACATCTATCCCAGATATTGATCTACTGGCCCAACATCTATCCCAGATATTGATCTACTGGCCCAACATCTATCCCAGATATTGATCTACTGGCTCAACATCTATCCCAGATATTGATCTACTGGCCCAACATCTATCCCAGATATTGATCTACTGGCCCAACATCTATCCCAGATATTGATCTACTGGCCCAACATCTATCCCAGATATTGATCTACTGGCTCAACATCTATCCCAGATATTGATCTACTGGCTCAACATCTATCACAGTGATTGATCTACTGGCCCAACATCTATCCTAGGGATTGATCTACTGGCCCAACATCTATCACAGTGATTAGTCTACTGACACAACATCTATCCCAGGGATTGAACTACTGGCCCAATATCTACCACAGAGATTGATCTACTGGCTCAACATCTATCACAGTGATTGATCTATTGGCACTACATCTATCCCAGAGATTGGTCTACTGGCTCAACATCTATCAAAGAGATTGATCTACTGGCCCAACATCTATCCCAGAGATTGATCTACTGGCACAACATCTATCCCAGAGATTAATCTACTGGCCCAACATCTATAACAGAGATTGATCTACTGGCACAACATCTATCCCAGAGATTGATCTACTGGCCCAACATCTATCCCAGAGATAGATCTACTGGCACAACATCTATCACAGAGATTGATCTACTGGCACAACATCTATCACAGAGATTGATCTACTGGCACAACATCTATCCCAGAGATTGATCTACTGGCCCAACATCTATCACAGTGATCAGTCTACTGACACAACATCTATCCCAGGGATTGAACTACTGGCCCAATATCTATCACAGAGATTGATCTATTGGCTCAACATCTATCCCAGGGATTGATCTATTGGCACAAAATCGATCCCAGAGATTGGTCTACTGGGTCAACATCTATAACAGAGATTGATCTACTGGCTCAACATCTATCACAGTGATTGATCTATTGGCACAACATCTATCCCAGAGATTGATGTACTGGCTCAACATCTATCACAGTGAGATCTACTGGCACAACATCTATCCCAGAGATTGATATACTGGCTCAACATCGATCACAGTGATTGATCTACTGGCACAACATCTATCACAGGGATTGATCTACTGGTTCAACATCTATCACAGAGATTGATCTACTGGCTCAACATCTATCACATTGATTAGCCTATTGGCACAACATCTATCCCAGGGATTGATCTACTGGCACAACATCTATCACAGAGATTGATCTACTGGCCTAACATCTATCACAGTGATTGATCTACTGGTCCAAGATCTATCACAGTGATTGATCTAATGGCACAACATCTATCACAGGGACTGATCTACTGGCACAACATCTATCACAGTGATTGATCTACTTGCTCAACATCTATCACAGTGATTGATCTACTGGCTCAACATCTATCACAGAGATTGATCTACTAGCTCAACATCTATCACAGTGATTGATTTCTTGGCACAACATCTATTCCAAAGATTGATCTACTGGCTCAACATCTATCGCAGTGATTGATCTACTGGCACAACATCTATCCCAGAGATTGATATACTGGCTCAACATCAATCACAGTGATTGATCTATTGGCACAAGATCTATCCCAGGGATTGATTTACTGGCTCAACATCTATCCCAGGGATACATCTACTAGCACAACATATATCACAGTGATAGATCTACTGGCACAACATCTATCCCAGGGATTGATCTATTGGCACAACATCTATTACAGGGATTGATCTACTGGCACAACATATATCACAGTGATAGATCTACTGGCACAACTATCACAGTGATCTACTGGCACAACATCTATCCCAGGGATTTAGCTACTGGTTCAACATATATCACAGTGCTTGATCTACTGGCACAACATCTATCCCAGGGATTGATCTACTGGCAAAACATCTATACCATGGATTGATCTTCTGGCAAACATCTATCCCAGGGATTGATCTACTGGTACAACATCTATTCCAGAGAATGATCTACTGGCACAACATCTATCACAGTGATAGATCTACTGGCACAACATCTATCCCAGGGATTGATCTACTGGCACAACATCTATCACAGTGATTAATCTACTGGCATAATATCTATCCTAGGGATTGATCTACTGACTCAACATCTATCCCTGGGATAGATTTACTGGCACATCATCTTTCCCAGGGATTGATCTTCTGGCACAATATCTATCCTAGGGATTGATCTACTGGTACACCATCTATCACAGGGATTGATCTACTGGCACAACATCTATCAAAGTGTTAAGTCTACTGGCACAACATCTATCCCAGGGATTGATCTACTGGTACAACAACTATCACAGTGATAGATCTACTGGCACAACATCTATCAAAGTGATTGATCTACTGGCACAACATCTATCCCAGAGATAGATCTACTGGCTCAACATCTATCCAAGGGATAGATCTACTGGCTCAACATCTATTTCAGTGTGTGATCTACTGGCACAACATCTATCCCAGGGATTGATCTACTGGCTCAACATCTATCCCAGGGATACATCTACTGGCTCAACATCTATCACAGTGTGTGATCTACTGGCACAACATCTATCCCAGGGATTGATCTACTGGCACAATATCTATCCCAGGGATTGATCTACTGGCACAACATCTATCCGAGGGATTGATCTACTGGCTCAACATCTATCACAGTGTTTGATCTACTGGCACAACATCTATACCAGGGATTGATATACTGGCACAACATCTATCCCAGGGATTGATATACTGGCACAACATCTATTCCAGTGATGGATCTACTGGCATAACATCTATCACAGTGATAGATCTACTGGCACAACATCTATCACAGTGATTGATCTACTGGCACAACATCTATCCCAGGGATTGATCTACTGGCACAACATCTATAGTGATTAATATCTTAATAAAATGTGTACCACACACACAGTGTCTAGATCACAGCAACTGATTATATATTACAGTGATGGCTCTACCAACACAATGTGTATGACAGAGAATGAGTATGTATCACAGCGATTGATCTACCAACACACTGTCTATCAACCCCCCCCCCCCTCCCTGTTTTGCTGTATCAGGATTTCAAGTTGTTAATTATTAACAACTTCCACAAGTAAACCTGATTATCAGTCTTTACTTTAGGACAGTTATTGTTTTTTCATGATTAATTTTCTCAATGTGCAAGAGTTATTACCATGTTAAGCCACAGACTTGTTATATAATTAATTTGCCAAGTTGGCAAAGATACCTGTTTCGATATTACATTAAAGACAGAAAGTTATTTATTTATTACACATCATTTTTGTTATCATATTGACCTTTCTGGCATTGCTGACAGGCGGATCAGGCTGCGGTTTTAATTAGTCACTTCACTTTCAGTCAATTCTCTTTATAGTTTTTGTGAGGTCCAGGTTAAATACTTAACATTTATGCTTAATGCATTATATGGATTTATTTTTGCTTGCAAGAATGTTTTTGTCATATTATATAGCACAGCTGCTGATCCCCACATGAGTCTATATTTAAGTACATGTTTGTTGCATTCTGTAATGTAATGAGGACAAAACACAATGTTTATTATAAGTTCAATCTAAAGTCATTACAATTCCAATTCAAAGCTATTTCAAGTCAAATTTCTAAAGTTACTATAACTCCAATTTTTAAAGTTATTACAAGTTCAATTCCAAAGTTATCACAATTTCTAAAGCTATAACAAGTTCAATTTCTAAAGTTATCACAAGTTTGATCTCTAACTTAATTGATCACAGCGGCGTTATCTAATTTAGTTTGAGCAAACCTACGAGGCCTAAATGTATTCGAAAACCGACTCCCCGCATTGGTAAATATGGGTTTCTTACATGCAGCTGTCAAAGTTGTTTTGATCATTAACAATTTTCATTAATTGCTAATTGCTAGATGCTTCCATGTTTTACTAGTAAGGGTGACATCTTCTTGTTTGAGCAATTACTATGCGCATCATCCACCAGTCATTAGCAGTGACAATTTGTTTGTTTTATTAATTGTCATAACAGTTGCTATATGTGCAAATTCGCCTGCTTGTGGTTAATGAGACGTTTTGATAACTGGGTCAGATGAAGTGATATACTATGTTCCATGTTTGGGGTTTTGAAATTTAATTTGTGTAAGAATTTGTTTATTATAGAAATCCAATCTACTCTTATAAATCTAAATTGGTTTCCCAACTTTGTTACAATTCATTTAGCCAGGTCAGTAAGCGTGTCTGCAATATATCCAGGGGTCTTAAGTTTGAACATCTTGCCTGGAATAAGTCTCCGTGATGACTTCATATGACATTGTGTCTCATTCGTTTCTCACCACTGATTCAAGTAGAAAAATCAGTTACAAGTGGAAATGTATGTGCTTTCAGGATCCCAGGAAAGAATCAGTGGTTATGTTAACTGGTCGTCATGTTAATTCTGACTGCATAGAAATGACACCAATTATTCAATCTAATTGAACAGTAAAAAAATCTACGGCATTTCTGATATTCCAGAAGTTTGAGTGTCATGTCATATTTTACTAGAGTATCAAATTTTAAAAAATAATTCATTTTAGAATAAAACATTAAATTGATAAAAAATTCATAATTTCCAAGCTCACCATCTATGTACAATACCAACAAATTATACAGATCGAAAAAAAAAACAACAACATGTCAACAAATTTATTCACAGAAAGAACATTGAATTTTGATATCTTGCAGAACTGCGGAGTTTCAATAAATTCTATTCAATACTCAACTCAACTTGCCATCATGAACTACAGCCAGTCCTGGTCATTAAAATAACACAAGTACGCCCTTGGGCAATCAGCAAATGACTTCTTTGTTTCAGTGACCCAACTTTTCAACATACCTTGTACATTTCTTGTACTAACTAAAAACCAACACACAACTCCCCACTGGATATTAATTATTAATCGTGCTATATTACTTTGTCTACAGCTAGTTTCCTCAGAGGTGATAACAGTGACCCAGACTATTCATACAATCTATTATACTAATGTAATAACAAAGTTGTAGGAGGGAAGATTTTGAATGAGGTTATCTATTCCGCATGGCTGCATGTAATTGAAGAGTGATGTTTAGGAGACATGTGAGCTAGATACAGAATTTCCAGGGATATTTATTTCTTACTGAAACCAAAACAAATACCAATGTTGAAGCAATCACTTAATTTAGGTCCAAGGTGAAACTGCAAAAATTTATGGTTGACTTAAGAACCAACAGTAATACTCGAGTTCACAATGTCAAATTATGGCATGAAAACTAAAAACACAAATTTTCAGGAAAATTACTTTGTTAAAGGCATATTTTTATTAAATCACTGCTGCCATTGTTTTTAATATATTTATTTTTTACTTAAAACATTCCTTTAATGCTATGTATTTTATATTATTATTTATAAGAAATACTGCTTCATTTTCAGCAAATATATTAGTATAACATGACGCATGCACTCACTGCCCTCTACATGTATCTAATTAAAGCACTAATTGAGCAGCTAACTAATTAATCTGTATTGCATAACATAACCATACATATAATTGAAGAAAAGCCATATCAGCCATGTTACATCTGTAATGGCCTAGTTCTACCTGTCAGATCATATAAATGCTATCATAAACCACTGTCAGAAGTCTGCCCACGCTTACTAATAACTACACTCTTCCTTATTAGACCCTGCCCCCACCCCCACGGGAGATTCCAGTGCACTTTGTCCAGGTACCTGGTGATGTACTGCTGTGTGATGACAATTTGTTCTTGATGAACAACAGTAGGTGGAAACACAAGACAGGACGGCATGCAGCTAGCACTCTAGATTAGTACTCTAGATAACACAAGTACCGATTGTGTGTTGCAAATACAAGTAACGAGTGTATATTGGAAATACAAGTAACGAGTGTGTGTTGCAAACACAAGTAACGATTGTGTGTTGCAAACACAAGTAACGAGTGTATATTGGAAATACAAGTAACGAGTGTGTGTTGCAAACACAAGTAACGAGTGTGTGTTGCAAACACAAGTAACGAGTGTATATTGGAAATACAAGTAACGAGTGTGTGTTGCAAACACAAGTAACGAGTGTGTGTTGCAAACACAAGTAACGAGTGTATATTGGAAATACAAGTAACGAGTGTGTGTTGCAAACACAAGTAACGAGTGTGTGTTGCAAACACAAGTAACGAGTGTATATTGGAAATACAAGTAACAAGTGTGCATTGCAAACACAAGTAGCGAGTGTATATTGGTTATACAAGTAACGAGTGTGTGTTGCAAACACAAGTAACAAGTGTGTGTTGCAAACACAAGTAAGGAGTGTCTGTTGCAAACACAAGTAGCGAGTGTGTGTTGCAAACACAAGTAGCGAGTGTGTGTTGCAAACACAAGTAATGAGTGTGTGTTGCAAACACAAGTAACGAGTGTGCGTTGCAAACACAAGTAACTAGTGTGCGTTGCAAACACAAGTAGCGAGTGTGCGTTGCAAACACAAGTAATGAGTGTGTGTTGCAAACACAAGTAGTGAGTGTGTGTTGCAAACACAAGTAATGAGTGTGTTGCAAACACAAGTACCAAGTGTGTGTTGCAAACACAAGTAACTAGTGTGTGTTGCAAACACAAGTAACTAGTGTGTGTTGCAAACAAAAGTAGCGAGTGTGTGTTGCAAACACAAGTAATGAGTGTGTTGCAAACACAAGTACCAAGTGTGTGTTGCAAACACAAGTTAGGAGTGTAGGTTGCAAACACAATTAACGAGTGTGTGTTGCAAACACAAGTAACGAGTGTGTGTTGCAAACACAAGTAATGAATGTAAGTTGGAAACACAAGTCATGAATGCCTGTTGCAAACACAAGTAGCATATGGATGCTACCAACACAAGTAACATATGCATGCTGCAAACACAAGTAATGACTACATGCTGCAACCACAACTAATGAATACATGCTGCAAACACAAGTAACAAGTGCCTGCTGCAAAAATAAAAAGAGCACATACTTCAAACACAGGTAATGAGTGCAAAGGATAGAGCTATAATATATCAAGCAGCAATGGTCTGAGCCTATGTGGAAAGTCATGGGCTCAATCCAACAGCTAGGTCATGTCAAAGACTTGGAAAATTGTACTAGAAGTTTCCTCATTTGGTACTCAGTACTTAAAGATGGAAGTTTTAGGTCTGGTTTGCCCGGTGTCAATATGATGTGGGTAATCATATTCTAGAGTAACAGAGTTTTATAAAATACTGCCTCAAACAGACCATACAATACAATACTACTACAATATACAGTACTCAGTGCTCACCCCATACCTACATTCTTTGTTGTGTGACTCTGTTTCAACCTCCATTTCAGTCCTGGTCTGGTAGTGTTTCCATTGTATATGCAGTCATGCAGTTAACAATTTAATACAAAATCTATGTATGAATTTTAAATTATCAAAAGGAAAGGAAAATTTTAACACTTGGTGTTAGATAATAAGATCACTGACATAGTCATTTTATCTAAACATTTTATCAGGGGAACATGTGACAAGCAGCTGATAATTAAACAAGTTTTTATCACTTTACAAGCCAGACACATTCCAGACATTTGACTACAAATAAATCTATCAAACTAAACAATCCTAGATCCATCATTATCTGTCTCCACTGTGAGGAGTTTAAGCTGCAAGGCGAAACCATGATCTGTGGGTCAATTATTTTTTATACTGAAATGTCATACAATAAAAATTGAATCCCTGGAAGTTCAGAATGTATTTGGAAAATGCTGCATCCAATCCCCTAATGTACTCCCCTTAGAAAATAAGAGCAGTGAAACATCTAGAAACTATGACAGACATACAGACAGGTTGACAGACAGAGGGAGGTCACATGAATATATACATATGTGGCTAAATCTTCAAAGTATGCCAAAGTGTGTGTTCATTCCTATTTTTATTATTAACTTTCAATTATTACATAGCTATATCTGTGGATAAACTTTCAGTTATTACATAGCTATATCGGTGAATAAACTTTCAGTTATTACATAGCTATGGTGGTGAATTAACTTTCAATTATTACATAGCTATATCGGTGAATAAACTTTCAATTATTACATAGCTATATCGGTGGATAAACTTTCAGTTATTACATAGCTATGGTGGTGAATTAACTTTCAGTTATTACATAGCTATATCAGTGAATAAACTTTCAATTATTACATAGCTATATTGGTGGATAAACTGTCAGTTTTTACATAGCTATATCAGTGAATAAACTTTCATTTATTACATACCTATATAGGTGAATTAACTTTCAATTATTACATAGCTATATTGGTGAATAAACTTTCAATTATAACATTGCTATATCTGTGAATTAACTTTCAATTATTACAAAGCTATATCGGTGAATAAACCTTCAATTATTACATAGCTATATAGGTGAATTAACTTTCAATTACATAGCTATTTCGGAAAATTAACTTTCAATCATTACATAGCTATATCGGTAAATAAACGTTCAGTTATTACATACCTATATAGGTGAATTAACTTTCAATTATTACATAGCTATATTGGTGAATAAACTTTCAATTATTACATTGCTATATCTGTGAATTAACTTTCAATTATAACAAAGCTATATCAGTGAATAAACTTTCAATTATTACATAGCTATATTGGTGAATAAACTTTCAATTATTACATAGCTATATGGGTAAAATGACTTTCAATTATTACATAGCTATATCAGTGAATAAACTTTCAATTATTACATAGCTATATCGGTAAAATGACTTTCAATTATTACATAGCTATATCGGTGAATTAACTTTCAATTATTACATAGCTATATCGGTGAATAAACTTTCAATAATTACATAGCTATATAAGTAAATTAACTTTAAATAATTGCATAGCTATTTCAGTTAATAATCTTTCAATTATTGCATAGCTATATCGGAGAATACTTTCAATTATTACATAGCTATATCGGTGAATTAACTTTCAATTATTACATAGCTATATAGGTAAACTATTTATTTGTTTTATCTCTATCAGTGATAGTTTTGTACAGCCTGTCTGAACACTTAGTTTCCTTTATCTTTAAACTATCTGTTATCAGCGTAAAAATTTATATATTACATATTTACAAGGTATTGTAAGATTTAAAAAAAATTATAATTATGTTAAGTTATTGAAGTATTGTTACACACTGATTATCAAAGATGTTCATAGTGCTGTGTATCACTGATCAGCCTCGGGGCCTGTCTCCTCCTTATTCACAATTACTGTCATTACTTTGTTATAAATAGCATTAAATTGTCTTTAGAACATTTTAAATGTAAAAAATATCCATACATTTTATAATTACGCAGTTTTAATATGTCAACTTTAGCACAAATTGAAATATTAAACAACTGCATAAAAGCAAGAGTAAGGAGAACATAATGAAGGAATAATATCAGCAATGTATTGAATGGTGTTCAGTGTCATGTCACCACAGTTTCTGCTTGAGATACTATTGTTTTATTGCTGGAATATCCTGCTGCAGACACAATGCACAGTACCCCACCCAGTCACATTATAATATTGAAACAGAGCTGATATATAATACCTAGAACTACCCTCTAAATTATCAGCATCGACGTCACAGAGCTTTTAAAGTCTTGTGTTTAACCTGACTGGAGAATGAACCCACAAGCTCAATACATTTGGAAGACTTTTGTGTTGTTCTGTTGTGTTTCATCGCTTTTACATGATATGTCATATTTTTTTGAAAATGTTGGTTGCATATTCGCTTTAAGTGCAACATATTGCATGTTCACTTAAGTGTGACATATTGCGAGTTTCTAAGGAGCCTTTTCACATTTGTTTTATTTTGTGTCCTCTGAGACAACACATCCGATATCCAAATTATGTAAAACCTGTCCTGGTCCAACCCTTATTTTAATCAGGTTTACTATAATATTCCCCCTGGTGAAACATACTTCGATGAATCAGTGTGTATAAATGATAGGACAGCAAAAAACGGAAAAATGAGAAAATAAATATGCAAGATGGAACTTACTTCAGGTATATGATCAAGATCATCACGCGTTACTGTAACAGTCTCCACATTGTATAGGTAAACAATATAAACAATATAACTGCAAGAAGATTTCAATAAAGTGTCACATTTCACCACTGGTATATACACACAAGCCTCCAGGCAACAGAACAGTCATATATTACTGTAATGTGGAGACAAAACATCACATGCGACAGTTTATAAACAGTTCACAAATCTAAACAAAGACTTGGCGTATTACTGTTCAAGTATGCAAAGTGTATAGTAATTAAGACACTCGGTGATTACTTTCCTTTAATATCTTGATCACTTCCTTTGTTTGTATCCGTGATAAATATCTCAACAGCAACTGTCACGTAATTAAATTCCACAATATATTAAACTGTAGATTTGTGATTATTTTGAGGTGATCACCAATTTACTGCATCCCAGTCCAAAAGAAATCGATCTCATACAAAACAATTTATAGGGAAGTAGGAAAATTGATTGATGTTTGGCCTGAAGCAATTCCAAGTTCAATGTAAGTTCTCCGTACACAAATACAACATGCAATTTTCCATTTAAAGAAATAGCAATAACAAAAGTATATAATTATATAAATAATATCATAGTGACAAATTTCCTATTCAAAATTTGGAAATATAACCACATCTTTATATATATATTAGATATATCTTGGTGAAACTTTGAAAATAGTACTTATAGCTATATAATTATATGGTTATTTAAATTTCACCAAAATACAAATTTATGCTTTTAACTTCCAAGGTTAAATGCCGTACAACATGAAAAATAGATAGAAAAATACAACTTGCCTTCAAAATCACAACTATTGTATTTATTAGCCTTCAAAATCATTGATATTCTAGTCTTTAAAATCACTGCTAGTGCAGCCTCTGATGTAAACTAAAACATCCCAAAAGCTACACTAATTGTTTATACATATATATTCAAAGCTTCATTAATACAAGTATCAATCCAATTTAGATAATGGTCTACCCAGTACATCGACAGGTCATTCATTCCCCAGTTGCTGGTCAGCATCATGTCCAGATTCCCGGCTAATTGCTACCACTGTGACAGGTTACTGCTAATATCTTGTTTTTTGGCAGCAACATTGTATACACAGCTCTGCAGGGGAGTGGCAATGAATTATATGGTGGAAGCATATATACTTCTCAAAGTGCTAATAGACTTTAAACAAGAGTTGTTAGAAGACAACAAAGTTTGCCCCTGGGTGTCTAAGTCGAAAAAGGGTCAAAACTGTCCCAAAATGCAATCCAGAGTTATGGTTCTTGTCTTTGTGTGTTCAACTGATGATGCTGAACACACATGCAAAGTTTCATTCACATCCAATGAGTGGTTGCATACATATTTTAAACTTAAACGCAAAGGTTTAACCTGGGTGTCTACAGACAATGACGACGCCGACGACGACGCTGGGGTCATGGCAATAGCTCTCCTTGGACATTGTCACAGCGAGCTAAAAATAAACCAAGCCTCCTCCCCCAACCCAACTTGGGTCTGTCATATAGCATTGTTAGGAGCCTGTCAAATGGCTATATAGACTAAACAGTAGGAACATACTGATTGGCCTGTTCATTTTATGCTGAGGTAGCTGTAATAAAAATAAGGTTTTAAGTTCAAATTTCGGCATTTTTTTCTCACTATAATTACTGCATCTTTATAATGGTACATGGCGTATTTCACATTGTTTTATTCTGTGTTAAATTGACAGAGCCGACTGTCATTGTTGTTTTTTATTCTAAATGCTCCCTTGAGCTTTGCACTGTGGGACCATTATCAGATACCCACAGGTTTCAATTCCGATATGTGGGTATCTGACGATGCTGTGGGACAGGCTTGGAATTCCCTGCTTGTTTCACTGGGGATTCCTGAGTTATCAGGGTTAGCAGATTGCTGCAGGGTAATGACATTGAAATGTTTTGTTACTGTGCAGCTACTATTTTAGACCACAGAGTTAGGTTGGATCTACCCATAGCTGAGCAAGACTTTATCTACATACATACCCACAGTCCTGGTTCTACCCATAGCTGAGCAAGATATCAAGTGGGATTTGTAATGTAAAAAAAATGATTTCATATAGTTAATTAGATCTCCCTGATCTAATATGGTTGAATATTTAGCGTCATTTTTATGCCATCGAGAGCTAACAGACGATCAGTTAACCTAACCACTGTTTCCTAGGACTAACCAGTACTCGAGCACACCCCATCTCCACAAGTAACTGGTAACTTTTCCACTTGAATCAGTGGTGAGAGACGAATGATAATGAGACACAATGTTGTATATCAATCATCACGGAGACTGTTGCCAGGCGTGGATTCGAACTCACGACCCCTGAATTGATAGTCAGACGCGTAACCGACTGAGCTAATCGGACATTGTTACATAATTTATTTAAGATCCTATAATTCATAAATAGTGCTATGCTTCTTTTACATTCTCTAAGTGTTTGGATGGCATTTGAGTATATTGTGTTTGTATGAATATTAAGTGTCTTAAATCTTTATACTATCCAGGGCTCCAAGTGATTCCTTGATTAGCTTTGTTTTGTTTGAATAGTTTAGCGACACTTTATGCCAGAAAGTTAACCAGTACCCAAGCACACACATCTCCGCAAGCAGATAACTTTTCCACTTGAATCAGCAGTGAGAGATGAACAATGAACTGAGACTCGTCTGCATGTGGGATGTCAGTCAACATCTCTGTCCATTGTTTTGCAGAACTTACAGTCGAAATTTCAATGTACCCATTTTATTTAGGTGAAATTTGAACATGCATAAAAAAAATCCAGACAGACTCTCTGAAAATTAGCAGCTATCGTATTGGCATATAAAAAATCTTACCACACAAATATAACAGCTTATACACAATCCTGATGCTATTATCCAATCTTATTTTAAATATAATTAAAAACTTCCTTATTATAACATATACACATGATATATAAACATTTATGTGTGCTTCACTGATATTAGTATTTCACAATCATGGATGAGTATCAATACAATTATCTGAAACAATTTCAAGGAGATCAAAGAACATGTTATCTATGCATTATCTGTGATGTGATTACACATCCCATCACAGGCAGCGTGCTTGTGTTGTCCTGTTGTACCCTGCCATGTCACACTGGTTTTCATTTGTTTTGTTAAACTAATCAAAAGCAATACTTTGTAAACTTTGTAATTACATGGCTATCTTTATTTTTGTTTGTGCCATCCCCCCCACCCCCCACCCCCTCCCCCTTTCCCACCTTGAATTACCAGCGAGAAACAAATGAAAATGAGACATAATGTGATGGATCGGGGATTCAAACTCACGACCCCTGGATTGATACCCTACTGATTGAGATATATATATATATATATAAACATTACCGGAATATCGATTCAAGTGATATCGAGATAATGAGTTTCAACTGTATATATATAAAGGGGTGGTAGGGTAGTGTAGTGGCCGCTTACACAAGAGGGTGCAAATTAGATTCCATGACTCCACTCATAAAACAACACTCGATCAATACTTGTTCTAGGAAGGAAGCAGACTTGCCAATATCTTAACTTATTAAGTTTAAACTTAACCCCAGTAGTTGTTTTTTCATTGCACATTGAGGTTCTGTGCTATACAGTTTCTGACAGAAAAATATTGCCATCACCCTGTGGTTATGATCAGGCTGATCCATGACAGCATATATTGCCATCGACCTGTGGTTATGATCAGGCTGATCCATGACAGCATATATTGCCATCACCCTGTGGTTATGATCAGGCTGATCCATGACAGCATATATTGCCATCGCCCTGTGGTTATGATCAGGCTGATCCATGACAGCATATATTGCCATCGACCTGTGGTTATGATCAGGCTGATCCATGACGGCATATATTGCCATCACCCTGTGGTTATGATCAGGCTGATCCATGACAGCATATACTGCCATCACCCTGTGGTTATGATCAGGCTGATCCGTGACAGCATATATTGCCATCACCCTGTGGTTATGATCAGGCTGATCCATGACAGCATATATTGCCATCGACCTGTGGTTATGATCAGGCTGATCCATGACAGCATATATTGCCATCGACCTGTGGTTATGATCAGGCTGATCCATGACAGCATATATTGCCATCGACCTGTGGTTATGATCAGGCTGATCCATGACAGCATATACTGCCATCACCCCGTGGTTATGATCAGGCTGATCCATGACAGCATATATTGCCATCGATCTGTGGTTATGATCAGGCTGATCCATGACAGCATATACTGCCATCACCCTGTGGTTATGATCAGGCTGATCCACGACAGCATATACTGCCATCACCCTGTGGTTATGATCAGGCTGATCCATGACAGCATATACTGCCATCGACCTGTGGTTATGATCAGGCTGATCCATGACAGCATATACTGCCATCACCCCGTGGTTATGATCAGGCTGATCCATGACAGCATATATTGCCATCGACCTGTGGTTATGATCAGGCTGATCCATGACAGCATATACTGCCATCACCCTGTGGTTATGATCAGGATGATCCATGACAGCATATATTACCATCACCCTGTGGTTATGATCAGGCTGATCCATGACAGCATATATTGCCATCGATCTGTGGTTATGATCAGGCTGATCCATGACAGCATATATTGCCATCACCCTGTGGTTATGATCAGGCTGATCCATGACAGCATATATTACCATCACCCTGTGGTTATGATCAGGCTGATCCATGACAGCATATATTGCCATCACCCTGTGGTTATGATCAGGCTGATCCATGACAGCATATATTGCCATCACCCTGTGGTTATGATCAGGCTGATCCATGACAGCATATATTGCCATCACCCTGTGGTTATGATCAGGCTGATCCATGACAGCATATATTGCCATCACCCTGTGGTTATGATCAGGCTGATCCATGAAAGCATATATTGCCATCGACCTGTGGTTATGATCAGGCTGATCCATGACAGCATATATTACCATCACCCTGTGGTTATGATCAGGCTGATCCATGACAGCATATATTGCCATCGACCTGTGGTTATGATCAGGCTGATCCATGACAGCATATACTGCCATCGACCTGTGGTTATGATCAGGCTGATCCATGACAGCATATATTACCATCACCCTGTGGTTATGATCAGGCTGATCCATGACAGCATATATTGCCATCACCCTGTGGTTATGATCAGGCTGATCCATGACAGCATATATTGCCATCACCCTGTGGTTATGATCAGGATGATCCATGACAGCATATATTGCCATCACCCTGTGGTTATGATCAGGCTGATCCATGACAGCATATATTGCCATCGACCTGTGGTTATGATCAGGCTGATCCATGACAGCATATATTGCCATCGACCTGTGGTTATGATCAGGCTGATCCATGACAGCATATATTGCCATCACCCTATGGTTATGATCAGGCTGATCCATGACAGCATATATTGCTATCACCCTGTGGTTATGATTAGGCTGATCCATGACAGCATATATTGCCATCACCCTGTGGTTATGATCAGGCTGATCCATGACAGCATATATTGCCATCACCCTGTGGTTATGATTAGGCTGATCCATGACAGCATATACTGCCATCACCCTGTGGTTATGATCAGGCTGATCCATGACAGCATATATTGCCATCACCCTGTGGTTATGATCAGGCTGATCCATGACAGCATATATTGCCATCGACCTGTGGTTATGATCAGGCTGATCCATAAAAGTATAGAAAGAAAGAAAATTTCCAGGCTGTCATGACAAGTCAATATGATAATTAATGTTATCTTTTTATGCCCCTCAAAAAATTTTTGGGGCGGCATATAGTAATCGCAGTGTCCGTCCGGTATTTTGTTTCCGGCCTGTAACTTTGTCATGCATAGATGGATTTTGTTGATACTTGCTACAAATGATTAACATAACATGATGATGTGTCCCGAGTAAGACCCACATCCGTATCTCAAAGGTCAAGGTCACAAGTTGAGTTTGTTTGACAACACTTCGAGTTTGTGTGAGATTTCGTTTCTGGCCTGTAACTTTGTCATGCATAGATTGATTTTGTTGATACTTGATACAAATGATCAACATAACATTAGACGTGTCGTGGGTAAGACCCACACCCTTACCTCAAAGGTCAAGGTTACAATATGAGTTTGTTTGACAACACTTCGAGTTTGTGTGAGATTTCGTGTCCGTCCTGTAACTTTGTCATGCATAGATGAATTTTAATGATACTTGCTACAACTGATCAACATAACATGATGACTTGTAGCGAGTAAGACCCACACCCATACCTCAAAGGTCAATCATAATTTATGAGTTTGTTTGACAACACTTTAAGTCTGCTTGAGATTTCGTGTCTGGCCTGTAACTTTGTCATGCAAAGATTGATTTTGTTGATACCTGCTACAAATGATCAACATAACATGATGACGTGTTGCGAGTAAGACCCACACCCGTACCTCAAAGGTCAAGGTCACAATTTGAGTTGAGTTTGTTTGACAACACTTTCAGTCTGTTTGAGATTTCGTGTCTGGCCTGAAACTTTGTCATGCATAGATACTAGCTACAAATGATCAACATAACATGATGATGTGTCACGCATTACACCCAGAATCCCATTTCAAAGGTCAAGGTGACAATTTAACTTTTGTTGATGACACTTTCAGCTTTTTGTCTTCAGAGAGGAGCAGTTAAGTTTAAACATATTTATATTTCAAGATAATGATGTGACAGATTTTGACAAGCAGCAGATCTATAAATGACAGATTACGGTCTACGGGACAGAATGACAGCACATAATGTCACTAATAATGTCAATGGTTTAACATTTCGTTTAATTAACAAATCATCAAACAATTGCATGAATTTTTAATTTGGCTATTTGTTTCCATGGTAACAGAAAAAATAATAAAAATGAAAACTCACTTGTATCAGAGGGCCGCGTGGAAGATTAGTTTAAACTAAATGTGTCACCCTCTTTAAATAAACTTGCTTATCTTATCTTTTAACCGGCATTACCAGATGTTTTTTTACCATAAGTTTCCTTATACAACGACTTGTCCTCCCTTCCCAACATTTTTTATGAATGCTTAAAATCAAAGAAATATTATTGTCAGTTTCCTAAATCTTTCTTTCCGAGCCCTGACATATTGCATTCCGATTAGAAGAACTTTTATCAAGCATTACCATGGTCACACAGGCGCATCAATATGTAGTTAATGATACATAATTATAAGAACAATTAATATAAAACAAATTAAGTTATACACATCACAGGGTGAAATAGCCTTTTTTAAAAAAATATCAGTTAAAAAAGACAGATAATTGATTGATTGACTGATTGAATATTTAGCATCATTTTTATGCCATCGAGGACTAACAGACGATCAGTTAACCGAACCACTGTTTCCTGGGATCCTGAAAGGTTAACCAGTACTCGAGCACACCCAATCTCCGCAAGTAACTGATAACTTGGTAACTTTCCCACATGAATCAGCAGTGAGAGATGAATGATAATGAGACACAATGTCATATATCAATCATCACGGAGATTGTTGCCGGGATGGAATTCAAACTGACGACCCCTGGATTGATAGTCAGACGCATAACCACCTGAACTAATCGGGTCCAGCAGAAAAAATAAAGACAGATAAAATACAGTGGGTAGATTTCATGGAGTTGTCTCCCTTTCGACCATGTTTGCATTATATAAATGGATTCAGTTTCATTTGACAAATGAGAGCACATACTGATACTAAATTAAAGATTAAGATTTTAAAATAAAGTTTTATTGAATAACCATGCAGAGCAGAATGATACATTTTCCATATTCAGCTTGTAAAATCAAATTATGTACCACCTATCATAACACTATAAAATGTTGTCAAAATACAATTTAAAAAATTACAGTGAAAATACTTTTTTGTGAACATTACTGTATATATATAATTCAGATCATAAATATGTATATTTTCATTTTATTTTGCAAATGGGCATTTCGTTAAAATCGGTGCTTTGTGGGAAGTTATAAGGAAAAACTGCTATAAACGTCTTAAAAGAGACAATTATTTTTAACATGGATAAAAAGCATCTCGCAATTATTGATAAATAAAATCAGAAGGTTTTGTTTAACCCTTTACTCCATAGATACCAATCACAGAAGGTCTTTGAAAACAGTGCAGGAAGAGTTCAGATTGCTCGTAACTCTGTCAGTTGATATAAACATAATTCACCAAATAATTCTAAAGCCACTATATTAGAGGTGCCAAAAGGCGTCTTTATTAGAGGTGTCCAAAGGCGTCATTATGAAGTAAAAGGTTAACATAGTTTGTCAAATCCACCAAAACAGTATTTAAATTGCAGTGGTAAACTTAAAACTAAATCCCCATTTTAAAATAGACAGCACTTAAATGTTGGTTGACGACCTTCTTATCGTCATTCAGACTCTTTCGAAGACGGAACATTTTTTATGACATGTGAACCTGTATAATTGATCAAGCTGAAATCAAAATGAAATCACGTTAACTACTCATTTAATGCTAGTATGTCACAAAATATGTTGCAATGTTGAAGCAGGAAATCTATTTTATTCTAACCTATGCGCATAAGTTAGGAAATCCCTCCTTAATATATTAATTCGGCAAGTTTAAATAGATATCCTTTTTGGTAAAACTGAATCAGTGACAATATTATAGGCATTATATATTAGAAAAAATGTTTTTAGCTAAATCTAAAATTTTGAAAAATCCAGATACATTCTCTATTATACACCTAGTGAGATCACAAACATTTCTGTGAAGTTTGCTGGAAATGCTGGCCATCCCAAAATCTCCTGTATAAATAGGCGTCACCTGTATTGCCAGTATTTTTGGAATTTAAGCAGTAAAACAGCACATTTCTATGAAAAATGATAACTATGGAACTTCAGTTCAATGACCTGTAATAATAAATTATGTACTTTGTGGAGTCAAATTCTTGAATTTTGTTGGTCAAACCCTTGATTAGTCACTCATTGGCCAATATCGGATTATGCTAAAACACTGACGAATTAAATGAAAAATGCCAACTTGTGTATTAATGAATTTCTCATAAACAAGATATTAACTACAAGGATGGAATTAATAGTTATCTTCTCATAAGACCTTCTTTATCGTGATTTAACAAACTTTCCATCGTTAATGAACACAAAGTTATAGGTTATGCATAGGACAGAAAAAAAGAATAAAGAACAGAATCATCCTTAAATTTTCGTAAGTGAGAATAAATACCATAATTATGCTTGCCAGTTGGACTTTTACAGTTAAGTAAAGTAAGGCACAGTAGTATACCAGAACTTTTACCAACATTCCCTCAACAAATTCCACAAAGCATGTGTCTGTAGTTCTCAGAATTATAGAAAATCTATTTCTGATTTTGTTTACAAGAACAAACTCAGACATTATCAATTTCCTTGTCTCAACAATGAGTCAACTATGGTATATAACTGCCTAATAAATAGCAAGGATTAATGGAAACTCACCCGCCAAAATCTACACAGAATAAGTTATAGCATTGAATCAGCTACCCAGGGCTCTCAGTGGTGCAGCTAAGCCTAAAATGATGTGCAAGCCCATCCAAGTCCTAGTGGGGTCTGGAAAAAAAAAGAGGAGTTTTTGGATGCAATTCCTGCACTATGGAGGCATTTCTGGTGATATAATGAAGCATTCTCGAGAAAATGTGCAAGCCCAGGCAACGTAGGTTTTAGGGTTTCAGGATGGGCATCTGTTTTAATTCATATTGCATCATGAACACTTATTATAAATGGAAGATTCTCAGAATACCTGAGGAGAAGATTAACAGTAGACACCCGATTTACTTCCAGCAGTATTTTAAACTGGCCAGCTCACCATATATCATTGGAGACTCATGGGCATAGGACAGGGTTCACACCAAATATCACAGAAACTATGGTCAAGTGGGGATTCCGGGCCCACGACCCTTGGATTGACAGGGGTCAATTTAGCAGATGTTATGATGGCCTGAAGGTAGTTAAAATGAGCCTAGGCCAGTGAAACTTCCTGCAGCATGGCATGCACAACTTGTACAAAGTATGAAAAAATAAACATGGGTGTATTTGTAAGTGGATCAAAAAAGTATCACAAAGTATGACTTTTAATTAATTAAAACCCCTTTAGTGTATATTATTTGTGCCAATATAATTATAGTCAGAGTGGCCCTATTGGCCAATAGAAATCCAGACCTTAAATTTACCCTTGCAATATCACAGTATAAGGATTTCTACAGAAATCTTACAACAGTTACTTTTAATTTGCCTTTTTTTTGGTAACTAAGTTGTGATGGTTTTCTTGAAATCTGAAATGGATCATTATCAATATATATTCAATGCAACCAGTCTGTGGCTCTCATTTCATTAACATATTTAAGTATATACCTAAATACTTAAATTTCAAAAGAAATGAGTTGTGTTGTATTCCCTTTAAACGAACAGCATTAGTGCCTTACAAGAAACCTCAATAGTGCACAGACCATTTTTAAAGTGCTTAAACATTATAACCAAAAGTGAAGTAATTTAAGCGCTCAGCACAGATAATAAAATTATTTAGTATAACACTCAGATAACATCTCATTTTGTAGGACAGTCAAGTTTTCACCAAGGGACATAAAAATCCATTCATTTTAAAGTGCTCATAAAAGAGCACATAATTCAGTATTCTCATTATAACCACTGATGCTGTATGCCTAGTGAGAAATATATATTGCGAAATCTGACGATCTGGCTACCTGATCAATGTTTCATAAAACCACTGACTGTTTCTAATGCCTAAGAGATATGACAATACATTACCACCGGTTGTTCCTACAAGTTATGTGTCACCTACATAACCAACAAAGTTTAATTATGAATTATTTTTATTTTCTAAATGAATAAATCATTTTACATTGATTGTGAATTAAATGAATTCCTGCATAAACATAAATACAAATCGTGCTTGGTGTAGTAGTAGCTCCTGGCTAAGTCCAGACTTGCTAGGCATAATGCGGATAAAGTCTGGCTCAAGGACAACACACGCAGCCGTGGTGGAGGAGCGAACCCACGATTACAGGCCTGATTTTCCATCACTGGACCACACACTACAGACAAATCTTTCTCCCTTTCAAAGGCAGCAAAAATTAATTGAACTTGCTGAAAATATTATAATTAAGAGAATGGCTTTCCTTTAAGATTGATACATTCATCAAAGTTGACACCTTGACACCATCACTTAGATATAATAGTGATAGAACCTTAAAGGCTGCAGTATATCATAAAACATCACTTAGAACTACTTAATGAAGTCTAAAAAATATCATTATTTTTAAAATGATACTTGTATATAATGTCTCATTATCATTAATAGATTAAATATGAATGAGTTTAGTATTTCAAATTTGCTTTAAAGTGATTAATGGGAGTGATGAAACAGACTCATCATTCTAAAAATAGGCAGCACTGGTTGAATACCTTAACATCATCTTGTCATTCCCACCCTTTCTAAGATAGAACAAATTCTACAACATGTAAACTAGCATGACGTATCAAATCAAAATGACACATATAAATCTTTGATGTGTCACAGAGTACGTTGTAATTTAAAGACGGAAATCTATTTTCTAACTTTGGTACATATTACAAGTTATAATGATAACACGACTGTATGATTCAGTTTGATTGTTCAATGAAAATCTAAGTTAATTTTACTCAAAATACTGCATATTTTTAGCACAATTACACACACTTGAATAAGTACGTTCATCGATTTGGTTTACAACAAAAAATTAGCTTCTTTTTAAAATATTTCACATTTTGTTCAAATTGTCTTACCCTAAATCTGTTCAATTAAATATGTGAGAAGGATGATGGTATCTCTGGAATGTACAGTAGATCCAGAGAAGTTAAGGCTGTTTTGAAGTCCTTTTTTACAACAGGGTTGTAATCTGAAGGGTGAACAGTTACAGGACACCTGTTCTAACAAATGGATATTTTAATAGAGATATCCAATAGTAAACTTTCTGCACCAAGCTGTGCTTAATAATTAACAGTGGACCTCCGAGCTGAAGAGCTGACATGTACCGGTACACAAGGTCAGCTACCACCATTGCGTTTTCCATAGACTTACATTATAACGTTTGACCAAATTTTCACATTTTCTAACATTGGCGGACCAAAAAGTCCTATATCATATTAAAGTACTGTCCTAGACTCAAATAAAAATGTCCCCAAAATGGGGTCAAAAGTACCACTTTTTACCACTTTTTGCCCCCTGAAGTTGGGTACCCCCACTTTCAGCATGAAAAAAAGTAAATTTCACCAATTTTACTTTCCATGCAGTTTCCTTGATAAAATGAATTAAGACAGTCACAGAAACATAATTCTAATTTTTTATTGACACAAACATAATAAACTTATATTTTATTGTGATCATTTGCCAGTTTCACATTTTCATCCAACCACAATTAAGCTTACTATAAAAATATATGCCCTGAACATCCCTATACTTTTTTCAGCCAATCAGAGAGCTCGTCTCAATGGTGGTAGCTGACCTAAAGGGGCATTTAATTTCGCTTTTTTATTATTCCACTGATGCAAATTCATAGAATGAATATTTCTGAACAAAATGATACCATTTTTATTTTTCTGCTACATAATTTGATGAAAATGTGGCCTTTTCCAGGCACAAAAAAGTATACATAATTTTACCAAATTCCCAATGACAAAACTGTACTTCAGTTCAAATTTACTTAGACACTTGACCTACAATATTTCATCTAATCATTCTTGTTTTTTTATATAATTATGGAAACAGGTATATAAACATGTAATGATAGCTTTGCATATCAACTTTTAAGATTCCTTTGCATAAAAAATGTGTATACATGATAATTTCATACCCCACCCACTAAAATTATATGAAAAAAGGCTAAATTGACCATTTGCTCTAATTTCATAATAAATGTGTTGATATTTTTATAAAGAAGTTGTCAAATGCATTTGATCGAATAAAATTAACAACGGAATGATAAATTAAACCATTTCGTAAAATTTCATTGTCGCTTCGGTTAAAGGATTACATTTGGATTACACACTTTCCGGTAGAAAGAGAGCCTTTCGGAACATCGGTTACCAAGATAGAAGAAATGTCATATTTATTTAGTGGTTTAATATTTCTTTAATCCAGTGGAATGGGTATACATCCTTTTCTATGTCTTATATTAAAAAATATGTAAAGATGACAGAAATTATATCAAAATCAGTCAAGCATGAAAATTCATAATTTTTAGTAGTAAATCACAATTATTACCATTTCTAGGGAATTTGGGGCACAAAACCCACAATTTTCTTGCACTACAACATTCTATTTACAAATTATCCATCAAATGTTACATTTAAGTAAAAAAAAATGTCAGACAAGATAGGGCAAAATGGAAAATATTTCCAAAATTATATAACTCAAGTATTTCTTGAATGTAATATGTTTAGATTGTGAAGTGATTTAGCAACATTGAAGTGCAATAGATACAACCAGGCACCCATTATTGCAACTATTCAACTGGCTCTACTTATAACTGCACAATAAAAGAGGTTAAATGTGAAAAATTGCTATATAATATGGCATGGCATGCTGGTTCTGAGTGGATAAAAATGAAAAAAATGTCAAAAGTGGGCCATTTTCAGCTCAAAATCCAAATTCAGTACCTAAGTACACATATTTTGAGCTTGGAATTCAAAATCAGTTCTTAAACCTACTATTTCATGTGTATTTTTGTTTCCCAATGCAATTAAGATCATTTCTAGTGTTTTCAATGGTTCTTGAGTGTGCGATTTCAGCGGACAAGGCGCAAGTTATCGCGATAAACTGAACCTGGTATTTTAACCAAATTTT
This sequence comes from Panopea generosa, assembly GCA_029582155.1. Classification (NCBI taxonomy): domain Eukaryota; kingdom Metazoa; phylum Mollusca; class Bivalvia; order Adapedonta; family Hiatellidae; genus Panopea; species Panopea generosa. The sequence continues at coordinate 24,955,442 of CM055904.1, read as the reverse complement.
CCTAAAATGGCCTTATACGGTACCTTAAAATAAAATAAAACAGTATATTTTGTCAAAATTTAACATATCTATCATCATTCCGCTGTATTTCACTTAAATGCACTTAAAATTCTGAGTAGAACATTCTGTGGGCTATTTAAAGCCATGTGGCCCTTATTTTTAATAAAAACCTCTAAAAAAAAAAGAAAAAATGGCGAAAATTGATCAACCTGCGGAATTTTTTTTTATTTTATTGCCATTTCCCTACAAGCACCCCAGTTGCACTATTTACAGAAAAAAAGAAGCTAATGCGATGAAAATTTAGAAAATGTTGTCGCGGTTGTTTAGGTCAGCTACCACCATTGCGTTTTCCATAGACTTACATTATAACGTTTGACCAAATTTTCACATTTTCTAACATTGGCGGACCAAAAAGTCCTATATCATATTAAAGTACTGTCCTAGACTCAAATAAAAATGTCCCCAAAATGGGGTCAAAAGTACCACTTTTTACCACTTTTTGCCCCCTGAAGTTGGGTACCCCCACTTTCAGCATGAAAAAAAGTAAATTTCACCAATTTTACTTTCCATGCAGTTTCCTTGATAAAATGAATTAAGACAGTCACAGAAACATAATTCTAATTTTTTATTGACACAAACATAATAAACTTATATTTTATTGTGATCATTTGCCAGTTTCACATTTTCATCCAACCACAATTAAGCTTACTATAAAAATATATGCCCTGAACATCCCTATACTTTTTTCAGCCAATCAGAGAGCTCGTCTCAATGGTGGTAGCTGACCACAAGGGCAAACTGGAACAAGTATTAACAATGATTTGTAGGAGAAAGTATAAATAATGATTTGTAGGAGAAAGTATAAATAAAGATTTGTAGGAGAAAGTATTAATGATGATTTATAGGAGAAAGTAATGATGATGATTTATAGGAGAAAGTTATATTGATGATTTGTATTAACCATGATTTGTAGGAGAAAGTAATAATGATGATTTGTAGGAGAAAGTGATAACGATGATTTGTAGGAGAAAGTATAAATAAAGATTTGTAGGAAAAAGTATTAATGATGATTTATAGGAGAAAGTATTAATGATGATTTATAGGAGAAAGTAATGATGATGATTTATAGGATAAAGTTATATTGATGATTTGTATTAACCATGATTTGTAAGAGAAAGTAATAATGATGATTTGTAGGAGAAAGTAAAAACAATGATTTGTAGGAGAAAGTAATAACGATGATTTGTAGGAGAAAGTATGAATGATGATTTGTAGGAGAAAGTTATATTGATGATTTGTATTAACCACGATTTGTAGGAGAAAGTAATTACGATGATTTGTAGGAGAAAGTAATAATGATGATTTGTAGGAGTAAGTAATAACAATGATTTGTAGGAGAAAGTAATAACGACGATTTGTAGGAGAAAGTTATATTGAAGATTGGTATTAACCATGATTTGTAGGAGAAAGTAATAATGATGATTTGTAGAAAAAAAGTATGAATGATGATTTGTAGGAGAAAGTTATATTGATGATTTGTATTAACCATGATTTGTAGTAGAAAGTAATAATGATGATAATAACGATGATTTGGAGGAGAAAGTTATAATGATGATTTGTAGGAGAAAGTAATAACAATGATTTGTAGGAGAAAGTTATATTGATGATTTGTATTAACCATGATTTGCAGGAGAAAGTAATAACGATGATTTGTAGAAAAAAGTATGAATGATGATTTGTAGGAGAAAGTTATATTGATGATTTGTATTAACCATGATTTGTAGTAGAAAGTAATAATGATGATTTGTGGAGAAAGTAATAATGATGATTTGTAGGAGAAAGTTATAATGATGATTTGTAGGAGAAAGTATTAACCATGATTTGTAGGAGAAAGTTATAACAATGATTTGTAGAAGAAAGTAATAATAATGATTTGTAGGAGAAAGTAAAAATGATGATTTGTAGGAGAAAGTAATAATGATGATTTGTAGGAGAAAGTAATAACGATGATTTGTAGGAGAAAGTTATAATGATGATTTGTAGGAGAAAGTAATAACGATGGTTTGTAGGAGAAAGTTATAACGATGATTTGTAAGAGAAAGTATGAATGATGATTTGTAGGAGAAAGTATGAATGATGATTTGTAGGAGAAAGTAATAATAATGATTTGTAGGAGAAAGTAAAAATGATGATTTGTAGGAGAAAGTAATAATGATGATTTGTAGGAGAAAGTAATAACGGTGATTTGTAGGATAAAGTAATAACGATGATTTGTAGGAGAAAGTTATAACGATGATTTGTAGGAGAAAGTAAAAATGATGATTTGTAGGAGAAAGTAATAATAATGATTTGTAGGAGAAAGTATGAATGATGATTTCTAGGAGAAATAATGATGATTTGTATTAATGATGATTTCTAGGAGAAATAATGATGATTTGTAAGAGAAAGTATGAATGATGATTTCTAGGAGAAATAATGATGATTTGTATTAATGATGATTTGTAGGAGAAAGTAATAATAATGATTTGTAGGAGAAAGTATGAATGATGATTTCTAGGAGAAATAATGATGATTTGTATTAATGATGATTTCTAGGAGAAATAATGATGATTTGTAAGAAAAAGTATGAAAGATTATTTCTAGGAGAAATAATGATGATTTGTATTAATGATGATTTGTAGGAGAAAGTAATAATGATGATTTGTAGGAGAAAGTATGAATGATGATTTTTAGGAGAAATAATGATGATTTGTATTAATGATGATTTGTAGGAGAAATAATGACGATTTGTAGGAGAAAGTAATAATAATGAGGCCTTAATGAAAATAGTGTTAAAGTCTTTCCCCTTGTGCGACCAACACACGAAAAAAGCACCGACTGAAAAAAAATTATTGGGGAAAATTTCCGATTTTTTTATTTTTTTATTTTTTGACCACTCCGGGGTTGTCTTAAAAATCAGACAAGCGAGTTTTCACAATACACAGGTCTGCAAATATTTCTATTCTCTACAACCATGTGAAACTGTTGCTTATAGACCATAATTTATCAGTAGAAACAATTGACCTCCGCGGTGTTTACCGCATGCCCGATATTGCGACTTGGGAAAACCTCTCATGCATATTCAATTACGGTATCTATTTTTATTCCTCTAATTTGATTTGGGGGTAGGTTTGAACATAAATTAATCTATTTTAAATAACCGCTATGATTGGTCGGATATCTAAATAATTTTTTATAAGGTATCGAGACGCGCATGAGCAGTTTTTTTAATGCCAGTTTAAAAATCTTTTCGGTCGTCAGAATATTTCCTGGTCTCCGGAATATTAACGGTCTTTTTGAGTTTTACATGTTACAGAGGCTTGAATGCATTAACTTTTTATGTTTACCCCAAGCTGTTTGTATTCGGAACAAAGTTGATGTTTATTGCATGATCATAACGGCTAAAGCTTGTGGTGTACTTATTGTAAATGAAGTAATAAAACTATTTAAGATAAGATCAGGTTATCACAACGTGCTTCCAAAATAGACACTATAATATAACTTTTTTGGACAAGTGAGTTTTCCATCCGGACGAGTACTTTTTACCCATCCACTTGCCCGACGGACGAATGCTTTTAAAAGTTTTTCCCGACCCCTGTTGTGTAAACGTGAACATTGATATTTAAATCGAGTATACAGTAAAGAAAAATGTGGAAGGGGTATTATAGTAATACACTTATTGCTTTTTGGTCACAAGTGTGGTTTCAGTGTCTAATTTTCTTTGGCAATCATATCATGATTTAAATATAGTATTGAAAACAACAATTAAGATAAATTGTCTTTTTAATATTTGAAATTTAGTTGACTAGTTGCACTTTTCTAGATCATAGACTGCCAAGTTCTCTTGGATGAATTGAATTAGACTAAGCTTTGAAGGTTTGACATTGCCATTGTTGTATGACGTTTCATTACACTAAGCTTTGTAGGCTTGACATTGCCATTGTTGTATGACGTTTCATAACACTAAGCTTTGTAGGCTTGACATTGCCATTGTTGTATGACGTTTCATTACACTAAGCTTTGTAGGCTTGACATTGCCATTGTTGTATGACGTTTCATAACACTAAGCTTTGTAGGCTTGACATTGCCATTGTTGTATGACGTTTCATTACACTAAGCTTTGTAGGCTTGACATTGCCATTGTTGTATGACGTTTCATTACACTAAGCTTTGTAGGCTTGACATTGCCATTGTTGTATGACGTTGCATTACACTAAGCTTTGTAGGCTTGACATTGCCATTGTTGTATGACGTTTCATTACACTAAGCTTTGTAGGTTTGACATTGCCATTGTTGTACGACGTTTTATTAGAAAAGAAGAGATAGATATTTAAAATAATGTTTTGAATTAACACCTGCTCCCACACTGCCCCAGAGTGACAGAGCAGAAATGATAGTCAATAAAGAACAAAGACTAAATACAATATACAAAAAGTCAGTTCTCCCTGAAATAATCTCTCACTTCTTCCAGTCTAAAATTCAAACTCTAAAACTTGTGATTTACACATGCATAATGTTATGAGGAGCTAACCTTACATAAAAATTAATACATTTAAGTCTATTATGTTTAATTATTTTATATTATACCACAAAGTGTATTGGTAATAAAAATCTGGGCAAGTGAACCTTTGATCAGAGCAAGTTAGTACTACTTCTGCTAGTTTATTTTGATAACAAGGTTCAGAAACTGTATAAATAAACAGAATGACTTATACTAGAAAATTTGACTGCAGTTACTAAAACTGTAGCATTTAAAAATGCCTATGAGCTATTAAATAATGCCAACAGATAAATACTTATTATTCTATTTACAGTTTCATTTTTTTTATATAGTTCTGTAGGCATTTTTAAATGCAAACAGTTTAAGTAACTGCTGTCCGATTTACTAGTTTGTCAATCAAAATAAACACAGTTCAGTTTACTATATATATATGTTATACAAATACAATTCATTTTTACAGTTTTTCTTAGTTTCGATCAATCCTACACTTTTACGAGCAATGCAGTTAGTATTGAGCACAATTAATACATGTAATATAAATTATGTTGTTATATTGGAATAGCCATATCAGTTAATAAAATGTTGAGTTTCTCTGTTTATCTTATACATGTATGTTTTTTATGGATTAAAAAAAAAAAGCCAACCTACCTGCCCAGTTTTAAAATCTAGGGACAGGCAAGGTGAAACAGAGATATTTTTAAATGTGGCCTGATTTGTAGGAGAAAGTATGAATGATGATTTGTATTAATGATGATTTGTAGTAGAAAGAATGAATGATGATTTGTATTAATGATGATTTGTAGTAGAAAGAATGAATGATGATTTGTATTAATGATGATTTGTAGTAGAAAGTATGAATGATGATTTGTATTAATGATGATTTGTAGGAGAAAGTATGAATGGTGATTTGTATTAATGATGATTTGTAGTAGAAAGTATGAATGATGATTTGTATTAATGATGATTTGTAGTAGAAAGAATGAATGATGATTTGTATTAATGGTGATTTGTAGGAGAAAGTATGAACGATGATTTGTATTAATGACGATTAGTAGGAGAAAGTATGATTGATGATTTGTATTAATGGTGATTTGTAGTAGAAAGTATGAACGATGATTTGTATTAATGATGATTTGTAGGAGAAAGTATGAATGATGATTTGTAGGAGAAAGTATGAATGATGATTTGTAGGAGAAAGTATGAATGATGATTTGTAGGAGAAAGTTACAGGTATTTTTCATTTATTTTGTATTGAGCATGAACTCATGAGCTGATCATGATGGGACATAGTTCTACTGTAGAAGAAGTGCTAGATGTCTTTATAAGACTTTCTCAGTCATTAAGCCAATCAGAAATTACGCAAATACGATATTACCCTCAAGCCAGCGAGGATGCAGGGTTCAATTTAAGCTAAGACTCGACCCAAATATGACCTCATAAAAAAAAATGAGGTTCTTGGTCTATCTAGGAACAAAGCAGGACAAAAAGGCAATGAATAGTGTTGTGCACTCATGCTACAGGTTGCAGGTTCGATTTCAAACTCAGCCAGAATGTACTCTCAATAAAGTAAAAGTATATTAGTACCGTTATAAACTATCTAAAAAACAGACTCCAGGAGAAGAATCACAAACACACTGTGCATATTTCACAATCAAATTATAAAATAAACAAGAGGGCCAAGATGGCCCTATATCACTCACCTGAATATAGTATAGTATAGAATATAGGGTAGTATAAAGAAACTATGAATATAGTATAGTATAGAATATAGGGTAGTATAGGGAAACTATGAATATGGTATAGTATAAAATATAGGGTTGTATATGGAAACTATGAATATAGTATAGTACAGAATATAGGGAACTATGAATATAGTATAGTATAGAATATAGGGTAGTGTAGGGAAACTATGAATATAGTAAAGTATAGAATATAGGGGAGAACAGGGAAACTATGAATAAAGTATAGTATAGAATATAGGTAGTATAGAGAAACTATGAATAGAGTATAGTATCGAATATAGGGTAGTATAGAGAAACTCTGAATATAGTATAGTATAGAATATAGGGTAGTATAGAGAAACTATGAATATAAAGTATAGTATAGAATATAGGGTAGTATAGAGAAACTCTGAATATGGTATAGTATCGAATATAGGGTAGTATAGAGAAACTATGAATATATAGTATAGTATCGAATATAGGGTAATATAGAGAAACTATGAATATAGTATACTATAGAATATAGGTAGTATAGAGAAACTATGAATATAGTATAGTATCGAATATAGGGTAGTATATAGAGAAACTCTGAATATAGTATAGTATAGAATATAGGGTAGTATAGAGAAAATATGAATATAAAGTATAGTATAGAATAAAGGGGAGTTAAGAGAAACTATGAATATAGTATAGTATAGAATATAGGGTAGTATAGAGAAACTCTGAATATAGTATAGTATCGAATATAGGGTAGTACAGAGAAACTAGATGGACGGAGATGCTGTCTTTGAAAACTATGAATATAGTATAGTATCGAATATAGAGTAATACATGTATAGAGAAACTCTGAATATGGTATAGTATCGAATATAGGGTAGTATACCTGGAAAACTCTGAATATGGTATAGTATAGAATATAGGGTAGTATAGAGAAACTATGAATATATAGTAAAGTATAGAATATAGGGTAGTATAGAGAAACTATGAATATAGTATAGTATAGAATATAGGGTAGTATAAAGAAACTATGAATATATGGTAAAGTATAAAATATATGGTAGTATAGAGAAACTATGAATATATAGTATAGTATCGAATATAGGGTAGTATAGAGAAACTATGAATATATAGTATAGTATAGAATATAGGGTAGTGTAGGGAAACTATGAATATGGTATAGTATAGAATAAAGGGTAGTATAGAGAAACTCTGAATATAGTATAGTATCGAATATAGGGTAATATAGAAAAACTATGAATATAGTATAGTATAGAATATAGGTAGTATAGAGAAACTATGAATATAGTATAGTATCGAATATAGGGTAGTATAGAGAAACTATGAATAAAGTATAGTATAGAATATAGGGTAGTATAGAGAAACTATGAATATAAAGTATAGTATAGAATATAGGGTAGTATAGAGAAACTCTGAATATGGTATAGTATCGAATATAGGGTAGTATAGAGAAACTATGAATATATAGTATAGTATCGAATATCGAGTAGAACATGTATAGAGAAACTCTGAATATGGTATAGTATAGAATATAGGGTAGTATACCTGGGAAACTATGAATATGGTATAGTATAGAATATAGGGTAGTATACTGGGAAACTATCAATGCTAATATTTAGCAACTCTACCCTAGTCATCCTGAATATTTGATTAAGCTTTCAAATATCCTGTATTCAGAGAATGAAAATGGGTCTTAAAGGGAATTGATCAGGATTTTTCAAAATTTTAAAATTGGCTAAAAACATTTTCCCCAATAGATCATGCCTATATAATTATACTCAGTGGTCCTGTATTGCCAAAATGGTATCTTTTTTAACATGTCAAAATAATTTAATGAAAAGGGCTTTCCTAACTTTGGCTATGCACCTTCGTTAACCTAAATTAGATTTCCCCCTAAAATTTGCAAAATATTTAGTGAAGTGTTTTTTCATCTTAATAAGAGTCCAAATGACGATACTACTTTTAGAATGGGGATTTAATGTTTCAGTCGTTTACCACTCCAATTTAAATATTGATTTTGTCACATTTTGGTGAATTTAACATATTATTACCTACTCAGATTTTATTCATTAATGATAATGACAATGATTCGGATTATTGTCTTTATTTTTCAAGACATTTATAGCGTGTTATCCTGATATACTCCCTTTTAGTCACACACAATACAGTATTATATATTAGAACATCCAATTTTATCAATGGAGGAAATACAGAGATCATTGAGGATCTCTGTCAACTTTCAAGTAACTGGCAAATTTTTTGCTTAAACTCTTTCAACTGACATGGACTCAAAACCCCAAATATTATTGATGATAGAAAACTGATCTTAAGAAAGTATCTCATACTATCCACAACAAAGGACATCCCCGTCTTAAAAAAAAATTGACTGACGAAATTATAAAACTTACATCTGAAATCCTTTGGAAATGTAACTCTGTCAAGATATGAGAGTTTGATAAGAAGATTAAGAGATTATTCCCAACTTCACCAAATGGTGTCATTCTGTCATCTTTTTCTATTCCATCTCACTACACATCCTAGATCCTAGCCTGTTTACCATATGCATATATATGATCAGTCTATTCTTCTGCATCAGGCTCACGATCAAATCAATATAACACAGAGCTGGATTCCCCATCACTGAGCAACATATAACCATCATTGATTGGTCCATGGTAACCCTGGTAACCAAACTGACAATCCTAGAATCATTTCTAATAATTTTGAGTGATTCTTCATTCAGAATGTCCATTTAATTAACAGGACAAATAAGAGCAATGTCATTTGCCAGGCTGGGGCGATTGCTTCCAGAGAACAATATAACTATATTGATTCCGCAAAATAATAACATGACCCAAAAATATTAATAAACGATGAGTTTTCTTGTTTTGATGTTGGAAACTTGGATTCATGCATATTATCAATTAATGTAAAATGTGAACAATCAGGTGCACTTTGTTTGCCTCTATGTTTAATGTAATATACAGATTACAAATAGGATTTAAATTTCTCAGACATGTTTATCAGAAACTCTCTTTTAAAATACAAATGCAGTACTATTGTATCCAAGTTTTTGGGGGGAAATCTAAAGCCAAATTAGTAAAAAATAGCGATATTTTGCAAAAATTAGGAAAAATGCAAAATTAACCATTTCAATAAAACCAATTGAATATTTAGCCTAAATTAAAATCATAATTGTTAAAAGTTGCCAATATGTTAATTAATTTATTGCATCAACTGATTAAAACCAATATATTTTAAATAATGAATATATTATTCGGAAAATTTAAGGTTATTTCTGATTGAAAATTGGGCCAAATACAGGCCCCCTGTTTAAAATTACACAAGTACTGACAGTATACACTACCAGCACCAGGCTATCTGGTAATCCATAGTTGCTCTATAATAGCTGTACCAAGATAAGGCATTAAATAGAGTGTATCAATGTCTCACACAAAAGGATGGTAAGAAATACTGAATTTGTTAAATGTGTGGGCAAAAATTGATATGTGTGTGTGAGGCTCGAACTCACAGCGGCCCCTGGATTAATAGTCAGATGTGTAACTGAATGAGCTTTATATTGAGCCCATCCTTTTATAGGTGAGAATTTAAACATGCATTTGTAAATTATGATTTAATTTCATGAATATTATCGAGTGTATGTTAACTTACATGCGACATGTTTCACTATAACATCACCCATTACTGTCTGTGTGCTTAATGTGTATTATGCCTAACACGCATTGTGCTATTGTGATGAAAAACACAACTTATCAACCGCGTGTTTAATTTATGTTTAAAATGTTATTTACAGTTAAACCTGTCTTTATTAAGCAGCCAGTCAAGGGAATGAATGAAAGTGGCCTTTTAAGACAGGTTGTTGCTTAATACAGGTTAATTTTCTCTGAAAGCATTGAAATTGGAAATAGCAGATGTGGCAGCTTAAGACAAGTGGCTGTTTAATAGAGGTGACCGCTTACACAGGTTTAACTGTATATTAAAAATAATTTCTTTGCATATTTTAACATTAATGCTGCAGACAGGCAAGATGGTGGAGATGAATAAGAAGAATGAACTATAACTGAGGGATGGTAGATCAAAGGTGACTTTAATGCTGCAGACAGGCAAGATGGTGGAGATGAATAAGAAGAATTAACTATAGCTAAGGTATGGTAGATCAAAGGTTACATTAATGCTGCAGACAGGCAAGATGGTGGAGATGAATAAGAAGAATTAACTATAGCTGAGGGATGGTAGATCAAAGGTGACTTTAATGCTGCAGACAGGCAAGATGGTGGAGATGAATAAGAAGAATTAACTATAGCTAAGGTATGGTAGATCAAAGGTTACATTAATGCTGCAGACAGGCAAGATGGTGGAGATGAATAAGAAGAATTAACTATAGCTGAGGGATGGTAGATCAAAGGTGACTTTAATGCTGCAGACAGGCAAGATGGTGGAGATGAATAAGAAGAATTAACTATAGCTGAGGGATGGTAGATCAAAGGTAACATTAATGCTGCAGACAGGCAAGATGGTGGAGATGAATAAGAAGAATGAACTATGGCTGAGGGATGGTAGATCAAAGGTGACATTAATGCTGCAGACAGGCAAGATGGTGGATATGAATAAGAAGAAGTAACTATAGCTGAGGGATGGTAGATCAAAGGTAACATTAATGCTGCAGACAGGCAAGATGGTGGAGATGAATAAGAAGAATGAACTATGGCTGAGGGATGGTAGATCAAAGGTGACATTAATGCTGCAGACAGGCAACTCAGCTGAGACAACAGTAATGTTAACAGCAGATCTACACAGTATACCTCCTCTGGGCTGAGCCTCCACAAGCCTTTCTCTATAGTTTTTAATGTTTTTAAATAGTAGGATCTTGATGTCTTGTACAATCCACTATGCAAAGTCCTTGTTGAGCCAGTCACTTAATCATAGAAACTGGCAGGCTAATATCAATTCAACATACGCAGCAGAAATTTTGGGTAGTATCTTTAGTATTTCTTAAATTACTCTTTGAACCTTTGTCTGAATTTAATAATGTTGATACCAAAGGAAAGCTGTTAAAATGTTGACTATTTAAAATTATCAACTGATTAAGATAATTATGCTCAATTATAAACCTACAAATAATATTATACTGGTTATCCCTTTACGTCATAGATACGCGTTTTCCTGTACCAATCACAGAAGGCTTTCGTAACGAGCAATCTGAACACTCCTGCACTGTTTTCCACTCTTGTCAGTTAATATAAACACAATTCACCCATTGCTGATACGTGGTGAATTAATTCTTTCTATATTAGAGGTGTCCAAAGGAGTCTATATGAAGTAAAGGGTTAAATGAGTCTAAAACTTTATCAACCATGTAAATGATGACATCAATAATAAACAGTAATAAATTACATTATTGTCCCAAATAATCCTCCTTATCTGGTAAATATACCTTTGAAAATGATAAACTCATGAAAATACAGTGGTTATTTATGATAAACAGTTGGCCAATTTGATTTTTTACTAGTGTACATATTACAGCAGATGGGCCAATCAGACAGCTAGGCAAATAGCTATACAGATAGTGTTTTATATTTGTTCATCCGACACAAAAAAAGTTTCTTGTATCTTGTAGGTGTCATCAGAAAAAAAAACTGGTACTGGACTAAACTGCCAAACAATATCAAATAATTCTTGTATGAAAAATATAATCAAAGATTCAAATCAACATAAACAGTGAGTTTGTACACTTAAGAATTTGTGTACTGATTCTAGTTTTGCTAAAATAGAAAGCACAAAAACATTTACCCACCTTACTCTGGTGTACAGTAATTGAAGCGCACCCATGCAGGGTGCGACATTAACCCACGTCCGACGGACAAAATCTAGTATTTACTTGGTCCGGTCATGTTCTACTGGAGTGTAGGTAGCCCGACTGGTCATGTTAAATTAAAATTAAGAAATCAGTTAAAAAGCACCAAAACCTGAGCTGATAATGTTTATCATTGAATCAATTAAAACGCACCTGCCAACGAGCATGTAACATACATGTGATATCTCACGGCGTGAGACAAAAACTCACAGATTTTACAGCAATTCACGGTCTCACGGGCCGTGTTCAAAATCTCACGGAAAATCCGTATTTCGCAAGTGGGAAAAAAATGACCACCATTTTCCGAGTTTTACAGCAATGTCCGACTTTTAGTTGGATTTCACTTATTGATTTTGGCGAAAAAATCCAAGTATGCCAAAATCGTTTACCTGACCTTGACACAAACAGGTGCACACTGTGATAATTCGCACTTTTACAAGTTTATGCCTTGGGGAGGTGTTAATTGAGGGTGTAATTAAAGGATTACAAAGTTGGATGATGATCTTAACTGTTTATAGTTTGTTTGTCACTAAAGACAAACACTGTCACAACAGATCATACAGAAAGCGAGTGTTTGGTAGGTGAAGAATCAAGATGTGAATGGAAAGTCCACAATAAAATCATTTTGATGGTAAGTAATTAAATAGTTAAGGTAGATTGTTTGTTTAGTGAATAGTTTAATGGATGTTTATTATTAAAAGAGTTTTATAGAGCAGTAATTATTTATTGTTTTAATATCTGCAGGTCAGTCTTTGAAGTCAAAATTGTTTTGTATGCGTGTTTGTATTTTTAAGGAAATGTATAAATTGTAAATGATTTATTTTCATAGTTTTAAATAATTAAAATAGCTTCATTTTGCTTATATACCATGGTATTTTTTACTTATTATCACAACTTGTTGAAATGCCTTAACGCCGCTTATCACCCGATGCTTCGGTATTGCACAGTGTAAAACATGGAAAGTACTTGACTAAGTTTAATTCTGCTTGGATTAATGAGTTTCCTTGGATATTATGTTTATTTTTTTTTTTTAAACAGTTGCACATTTTATATTCTTTCAGTTGTGAAGCTGTGCCAACGGTTCCGCCCAGACTTGCCAATTAACCAGGTTGAGGATCAAACTGAGGAGTATCTCCTGTCACCATCGTCAGAATTGCCACAGTATGATTTTGAGAGTACTGAACTAGATGACTTTTGGGTCCAGATGGGTGAACAAAAACTACCAAACGGAAAACTTCAGTATGGATCCTTATCAAAAGTTGCCATCACTTGCCTCAGCATTGCAAACTCCAATGCTGATGCAGAAAGAAGTTTTAGCATGTTGAGGAAAATACAAAGTAACTGTAGAGAAAACTTAAGCAGTGAAACCGTTCATAGTCTTTTAAGTGTGAAGATCAACAATTATTGGAAGTGTCACATGTTCAAACCAAACAAATGTCTTATCAGAATAGTCAAGAGTGTATGTAAATGAATTAAAAGAATGCAGTGAATTGTGGGGATAATGCATGTACTAGGAAACCACGAAAGCAAAGCTAATAATCTGAAAATAAGAAAATATTTAGTGTGGTATAGCTATCATATAATAGAATATAATGAAATTATATGAGAAATAAAATATGATCTGAAAAAGATATTTGTTTTGTTAAATCTTATTTTCCTGTTTAATGTAGTAAACAGTATACATGTAACATATATCATACATGTGATTTCTAATTTATGAACAAACTTTAATTGCCTAAATGTACACATGTTCAAAATAACATCCAAGTTATCCGCAAATGTATATTTAAGTAATTTTTTATAAGAATGATTGAATTTCGCGTGCTAATATATACATTAAAAAACCTCAAAGAATTTTGCAAAAATTCACAGAAAATAATCACTAAATTCACAGGTTGGGGTCCAGAAAATATCACATGTATGATGTAATATCATTGATTATCGATAATTTGTAGCATTACGGCGAATGCGAAAAACATTTAACATAGAATTACTAAGTGGCCAAAACTAAGCGGCGTAACTCTAACCTGTTCTAATGACGCAATATATTAAGCGGGGCATTTCTTCTCGGTACGATCGACTTCAGTTATTTCCATTCTGTATTTTAGAAGACCAATTTATGATTTATTGATATTAACGAAGAACAACACCTTTCGACATGTCTCTATTCAATATTGTCTTCACCGGGGGAAATGATCGGGATGATAACGGCAAAAAATACAAAAGGCAGAACTGAAAACTTATGAGAAAACTTTGATTGTGACCAACTTTCAGAACTATGTCCAGGATCATAGTTACAATATTGGTCTGGTCTAGCTGAAGTTTGGTCAGGTCTAGTAGTTTTACTGAGTTACTAGCCCGGTGGTCTAGTGGAAAAAAAAGTTAATGTCAAACCCTGCCATCCATTTCAACTATATGAGTATATAATACTTTTTGATATGACTTTCTAATTGAAATTATTAGATTTCGAATTCACAATATTTTCAGAACTTCTAAGTGTGCATGTGTGAGATAATGTTATTATACAGCATTCACAATAATAGGTATATCGCAGTGTTAGGTAGATCTATATAGGATACAGAATACGGAATAGTTTATTTCGGATTTAAGCATATTACACAGCTTATCATCACAAGGGACACTAAGTTTCTGTACTGAAACTATTATGAACTAAGTTCAGTATGAAAAAAGAAGGCGCCAACTACTGTTGTAATCATGGATCCCTCTCAAATATCAATAACTTACTGCATTTTTATATTTTGATAGGACATTCCTGAAATCACGTGTGGACAATGTGTACATCCGACACAAAATAAAGTTTCTTGTATGTTGTATAAAAACGCACTACGACCAAATTAGTTTTCAATACTGCGATCATGCAATGTTTGTTTACATATTTTCTACAGCGTCTGGTTGATAGCGACTTCCCAATTAAATTATTACTTATTCGACTATACATAAAATAATCAACCTCCTTCGCCCGCTACACTATTGTGAAATCGAAACTGTGTATTAAGTGTTTCCTATATTATCACTGCGGAGAACAACAAGTCAACAACTTACCTTAATGTACTCTGTTAACGTTCAAGAAATTCTGCCATATCTTCAGTTAGCAGCATCATCTGTCAAATCTACTTCCGCTCTATCGGAAAATTTGATTGGCGGAGAGGAAATCACATGCAAGTCATGTGCAAAAGAGTAAAAAAAAAAAAAAAATAAAAAAAAAAATAAAAAATAAAATGCGGGAATATATTCTTGATTATCGGAGTACTTTCGAAGCTGATTATGTTATGACAAACGCCTGCTTCATCACGCGAACATAAAATTATAGGTTGATTATCTACATGATATAAACATAAAATGAAACAGGGGCGTAGCTTGGCTGGCTGAAAAAGATGTTGGGCACAACTATTGTCCGGCCCGGGGCTCTCAGTTAAAAAATCAGCGAGACTGTTGTAGGTGCATTTGGCATATAATCCTCAGACAAAGCACGTGCCTACGGTGCCTATAGGAAGTTACACCCCTGTTAAAATAACTCAGCATGTATTCAAATTGTTAATTACAAAGGGGAGTGTCTCTGGTAGACCAGACTGAGATGTGATAAACATATGTAACATTCGTGTTAATAGTATCAAGGACTCTATGTCATTCCTTGATAGTATCATTATTTGTCACTGTCTGTACATCGGTACGTTACATTCAATAATAATTACTTTATCATTCTTGTAGATTGAACAGTTGCTAAGATAATGCCGATGCAGCGGTTATCACAAAAGAAGATGATGGGCAATTTTTAGTAAGAATGTCTGCATTCTCTAGCTAGAGTAAGTTCCGGCGGTTGAGAAGTGCGGTGGCAAAATAAACAGATGTCAGAGAAACCAGAATTCAATATATGAGATAACGTAACGGATGGTGAGAAGACCCTTGTTAGGACAATGCCTTACATAAAACCAAAACAACGCCAGGTTCCACAACACTGGCTGTGCTCGGATGTTTAAATGGAAAAGAAGGAAACAGAGCTACATTGTAACAAGTATGTATGGCCAGTGACTTAATTACTTATATATCTCCGGTATGTCATTGATTCTCTTGTGATTATGTGCTCG
Organism: Panopea generosa; assembly: GCA_029582155.1. Classification (NCBI taxonomy): domain Eukaryota; kingdom Metazoa; phylum Mollusca; class Bivalvia; order Adapedonta; family Hiatellidae; genus Panopea; species Panopea generosa. The sequence goes on along the minus strand of CM055904.1, from coordinate 24,939,182 downwards.
GCGTATTGAACTACAATCAAGTAGTTGTTAAAGTGCAATCAACATCTAGTCTCATTCCGCAACATGTTGATAATCAAGAATGCATTATAGTACTTCATGGGACATTAGCTGATGTTGATCATGCCCCACAACCATTCCAGTATATACTGGTTATAAATCATTCATTTTATAGGATTTTCAGAAATGGTAATATACTTATCTCTTTAAATGGAGAAACAAATATGTAGTCCATCAATTATAATATAATATTAGATACTAGACGATCGAAGTTGTAGTAAGTGGTTCTTACGTTTATACAGAAACTATTTGCTCCATATCTTGGTAATAAACCTGACGGATTTATTTAGAATTCTGTACAAATTAATACGAAATAGGCAGTTAGTGGTATTTTATTATTTGGACAGTATATAAAATGAACAATTGTCTAATAGTAATACTATCTTTATTTTCATCTCATTAAGGTATATAACACAAAATAAAATATTATTCATGTGATTTTAAAATGGTACGGCATAGCCACTCTAAAAGAATTATAAGATTCATTTTAAACATAAAATATGTATAGCGATATAAAGTACAAAGTACAATTATTTGACAGGATTAAGCTATGGAAATATTGCTTATCTTTATATTAAAAGCTGTAATAAATAAAAAAAAAATAAATAAAAAATTGAAGAGAAAAAATAGTTACGCATCTTTAGAAAATATCTTAAAAACCCATTCTCTCCTTTGATCAGATGAATTGAAAACTATAAGCAAAATGTTCATTGATGAAATAAAATATAAGAAATAACCTAAATAGAAAACATTATTTACATATATAAAAAGTACGTCGTTGCAATATTTCAAAACAGGTTTTGCGACATATACTCGAATCAATGCCGAGTGAGTAAATAGAGTCAATGGATTGTATACAAGTCCTTGATGGTGTTTGCATTATTGAAACGTATCACAGATTGTATATTGGCTTTTTCAAATGCTGTCTTAAATCCCAAGTCATAATGAGTACATTCTTAAATAACACGACTTCATCCTCACCAACATTACAAAACTTCCATTTACGATCATCTTCATACCTACCTACTTCACCTTCATACCTACCTACTTCACTTTCATACCTACCTACTTCACCTTCATACCTACCGGTTGCAGTGCGTATTGGAGCTTTTTCACATCCAAAGTTACTGAACGCTTATCGATGTCTTATTGGCGGAAGCAGCGTCCGTCCATCTGTCCGTAACAATTACTCAATAAGTGTTAGTTTTGTGAAACATTGCGTGTGTACAGAGAGAGATAAAGAGATAAAGAGATAATGCGGGTCATTTTATGTTTTCATTCGGAGAAAAAGAGTGATTGTTATGGCAACAAAATTGGTACAATTACAGATATAACATGGATTCCGTGGTAACATAAAAAGTATCCTAGCTACATTACGCATGCGGATAAATGACAATAAGAAGATAAAGTGCATCTTTGTATCACTTATTTAGTCTGACAAAAATTGTGGCGGATATGGCAACAAAACTGGCAAACCGGTAAACCGGTACAAGGCTGCTTACTCCGGCTTCTTGTTACTGCAATCGTTTTCATGGTTACTAAACTGCATATACGAGTATATGCGCATTAAGTTTGTATAGAGTCTGAATATGACATTTATGTGCTTAACACAAACATCAAATGGTATAGATCGTTAAAACATTTATTAATGCATGAAATTAACCAAAGTTTTAAGATAAAGATTTTTTTTAAAATAATCCAGCACATAAAGAAATAGCAAAGTTGAAAGCTGATTTGTTTGTTTGCACAGTTACTTATGAATATTTGTGTGAAAAATATGTCATTCGTGTGTAAAATTGAATTAATGTAAAACTCAATACTCTCTCTCTCTCTCTCTCTCTCTTTCTCTCTCTTTCTCTCTCTCTCTCTCTCTTTCTCTCTCTCTCTCTCTCTCTCTCTCTATCTGTCTATCTCTATCTCTCTCTCTCTCTCTCTCCTCTCTCTCTCTCTCTCTCTCTCTCTCTCTCTCTCTCTCTCTCTCCCTTTGATATATGTATATAATGTTTTGTTTATTTTCCTGTATAATTTGTACATTTCATATCGTTTTGTTAACAATCTGTTTTATATATACGCTTTTTTTCAAGAATGCATACCCTCAAATTCCTTCACTTTTTATGCGCCTCTGGTGTTGGCTGAAACTAAACAGGTATCAGGACGTGTTTTATTGATGCACGTGCTCACTTTTAACAATACGTATCTAACATTAGATAATGTAATAAAATGAATACAAATTCATTCAACCAGTAAGTCCTTGGTTCAGTGACAACAGAGGTATATGATGACGCCAGTAGCATTTCTACATCTTACGTAAACAACTTCTTCTGAACACACAAAAAACTTTTTTTATTTCATTTGTTTAAATATATTTTAGATCTAGTTTGATTGCGATGTAAGCTCAAAAGTGTTGTAAACTCTTCGTGTCCTTGGGTAGAATATGTGCTCGGTGTTTTTACAATCGAACCTGCGATATTTGGAGTAAGTGATCACCACCCACAGTGACACAATGATTTATTTTATGATTTTTGTTATCAAAAGAAAGTGATTAAACATACCATTGATATTTTTTTTACAAAACATAAATTATACTGATAAATGGAGTAAGGGCATAAAATGAGGTTCAACATGCTAGCTGATAACCATTCAACACAAGTTTATTAGTTAGGTCGCATGAGCGACCGAACCCTATATAAGGGCGAGTTATGAAATTGACTCTGGGCGCTGCCATATTGAAATGTCTCGATCACGTGTTAAAAACACGACATTCGCCACATGGAGCTCGCCATTGTTTTTTCTAAACAGTGCATTATGGGAATGTACAAACCGCTATTGATATTAAAACCTGGTCATGTTCCGACCACTTTCCGGCTAAAAGGAAAATTCAAATGCCGTGTGTATTATAATTGATTGTGACGTTTTAATGCACTAATTGAGATCAATATGAATTGTTCTTTGCATATTTAATCAGGGGGGAAATGATAATGCCTTAAATCAAGGAATTTTCTAAAATTCCTTGCTTAAATGAGGTCTTGAAACTTACTTTTTTTGACAATTTATCGCCGTTTCTGACAGATTCCTACCGAGCAAATGTAAATAATTTTCAAATAACGATGTATTTATTCAATTATTATAATATGTTGAGCCCATAACAATGAAAATAATAACAAAATTAAACAGCTACAGTTGTTTATTTTATTCGATACAACAGAAATATAAAGATAGTTTACCGGTGTGACATATTTTCAGCACGTCTATCGCCGAATGTACGTTTTGGGAAACGAAACAGTAATTTTAACTGTTGTTTTTAAAAATAGTATATCCACAAATTAATTAGAAATATAGATACGAATTATTTTAGAATATATTATTATCACAGTAGTAAATTGTGTAGATTATAGCAATGAAGTACGTTAGACAATATATAAGGTTAGCGATTTTTTAAATATGCAAATGGCAATACATAATGATTGATATCAGTACATTTAAACATCAAAGTTACTATCAGGCACACCTGCAGCCGGGAATTTGCTGTATCAGCTGGAACCTTGTCGGGATTTGGTATCACCCGTGTATTTAGTACCCTGTACAAGGAACCAAACTTACACATTCATTCACTTTAATTGCCAAATCGTTTATAAGACCTAACCATTGGATGCTTTTTAAAAGCAACCAACTTGTGTTTGACATGAAATGTTTTTCATACCATACAGTCGCGAAATATTTTAGTGCTGTGCCATCGGGATCTCCGTTTTGAAAACCCTTGGCATACCTTTATTACAGTCTCCGTGACGGCCATGCATTGCGTTTCATGTGCGGTAGACACTTTATCCGAAATTCTTGTGGTGATGTAGTGTCCACCGCGGGAAGTAATACAAATACACTCGCCCTATTAATATTATACCTCTGGTTATGATTTTACCATGAAAGACTTCAAAAGTGATTTGTAATTAGAGTTTGTTCCAAATGTGTTGTGAAATTGGACATAGTGAAACTGAGCTGGATTTTTTTTAAAAATAAGATATGATAAATTGTTATTATGTGTTTAATTTGTAAGAATGTGTTTAGTTTACACTTATTGCTTTTACTTCGATTGTGAAACAAATTCTTACAACTTAGGCAAATCACGCTCGAAGTCTTTCTGGGTAGAAACAGTACTAAGCACATGCAGAAACAGTATCTTGCTCAAGAACACCACACATGGCCGTTGGGTAGGATCGAGCCCACAACCCTCCGATCATGGGTTCGTTTCATCTCCACATGAACTTGTTTCACAATCCATGTTAATAGTAACATATAATACTAAACTAAAAATAATAACGGCAAACAAAATCGTGTGTTCAACCATCGAATCACATGTTCTCAAGCATTATTTTTGCATAACATCAAAGCGGTCTGAATCTAATTCATTAAACTATCTATACAACTGTTATATAGCATATACCGCAAGAGGGCGTTGTCGTACTTTTTTTCACACAATCGTGTAAAAATTAATGATTAAGCAGGAAACCTCAGAAAAGTTATTTGTTTTAATCATCGAGGGTGTAGAAAAATAGTTTATTTTAAAGATATTTAAATGCCCTGTAGGACAAACAGATATAAAATGAATTGCTCATTTTGACCGCAGTTATTTATATTTCAAGCGAGCGATTAACTACAAGGCCTACACCAAGTTCTCGGACCATACAGTAGTATGACCAATAGGCGTTAACTATGGAACGTATTGTCCCGCTGACGGAAAATATATACGGACGGCAAAGAAAACAATTCCAATCTTACTTGCTGTTTTGTGTTATATAAATGATACCTTAGCGACTAACACACACGTTATACGCGTTGCAAACCTGATATGGATGTGATGTGTCCCAGAGCGCGTGGTTCAGTGGTAGAGCACCAAACCCTTGATCGGAGGGCTTCCGCCACGGCTATGTGTTGTGTCCTTGATCGGAGGGCCTCCGCCACGGCTATGTGTTGTACCCTTGATCGGAGGGCTTCTGCCACGGTTATGTGTTGTACCCTTGATCGGAGGGCTTCCGCCACGGTTATGTGTTGTACCCTTGATCGGAGGGCCTCCGCCACGGTTATGTGTTGTACCCTTGATCGGAGGGCCTCCGCCACGGTTTTGTGTTGTACCCTTGATCGGAGGGCCTCCGCCACGGTTATGTGTTGTACCCTTGATCGGAGGGCCTCCGCCACGGTTATGTGTTGTACCCTTGATCGGAGGGCCTCCGCCACGGTTATGTGTTGTACCCTTGATCGGAGGGCCTCCGCCACGGCTATGTGTTGTACCCTTGATCGGAGGGCCTCCACAACGGCTATGTGTTGTACCCTTGATCGGAGGGCCTCCACCACGGCTATGTGTTGTACCCTTGATCGGAGGGCTTCCGCCACGGTTATGTGTTGTATCCTTGATCGGAGGGCCTCCGCCACGGTTATGTGTTGTACCCTTGATCGGAGGGCCTCCGCCACGGCTATGTGTTGTACCCTTAATCGGAGGGCCTCCGCCACGGCTATGTGTTGTGTCCTTGATCGGAGGGCCTCCGCCACGGTTATGTGTTGTATCCTTGATCGGAGAGCCTCCGCCACTGTTATATGTTGTACCCTTGATCAGAGAGCCTCCGCCACGGCTATGTGTTGTACCCTTGATCGGGGGGCCTCCGCCACGGCTTTGTGTTGTACCCTTGATGGGGGGCCTCCGCCACGGCTATGTGTTGTGTCCTTGATTGGAGGGCCTCCGCCACTGTTATGTGTTGTACCCTTGATCGTGGGGCCTCTGTCACGGCTATGTGTTGTGTCCTTGAGCACCTTAACCGCATATGCTTAGTTACACTGGAAAGTTGCTCTGTTTGGACGTTCTGTTATATGTAATGGAGAATAAAGGGAGAAAACTTTTTTTCAGCGCAACACAACGACACTTAAATTTGATCAAAGTGTCGTCCCATCATAAATAACACGTTGTCCCTTCGAGCAGCCGGTGCGGCAACAAAAATGAGCTACCATAGTTTTCGTCTATGTCTAGGTGTCTCGGTTGCCTTAGTGATCTCCAGTTCTTAGCAACTTAAAAAAATGATAACAAAATTAAAAACGCAAATTAATGTCCGATGATACTTCACAGACATATTTTCATTTTTTTTTTGTTATTAACATTACTAAAAACCTTTTATTTTCAATAATAGCAAAATATACACACTAAATAGCAAAGGAAATCATACCCCGATCCCCACAAAAATAAAATTAAATGTCCCTTTGCGGACGTCAAATATTAAATAATATATTTAACAAATATGTGTAGTGAAATGAACATATAAAACAACGTTCTCCAGACACACAAGAACGTACACAGTGTTATAGAAGTATTGATTGATTGAATATTTAGCGTCATTGCCATGCCACCGAGGGCTAACAGAAGATCAGTTAACCTAACCACTGTCTCCTGGGATCCTGAAAGGTTAGCCAGTACTCTAGCACACCCCATCTCCGCTAGTAACTGATAAGTTTCCCACTTGAATCAGCAATGAGAGACCAATGATAATCACGGAGACTGTTGCCGGTGATTCGAACTCACGACCCCTGGATTGATAGTCAGACGCTTAGCCGACTGAGCTAATTGGGCCCGGCTAAAAGAAGTACACTAGCGTTATTAAACCAGACATGGTGTTTGTTAAAACGGTGGTTCCGCAGATACGAGCCCACGTTGATAGCGACATGCGGAACAACAACGCGGGGCGTTTCTGATTAATTACTTTTATAATTTAACGAGGCGTGATAAAAATGCATGAGTCTACATCTGTTTGTCATCAGCGCGAGCACGTAAATAACAGAAATTATAGTTATGCACTAAATCCTCAAAAGAGGACGTATATTGCTTAGTCAAGTTCATTAGCACCAGTGATTACCACGAATAATAATGTGTACTAAAACAAAAACCCAGGTGTCATCGCGTCACCATATCCCACAAATATCTTAGTCAATTGGGATTGATTAAAATCGACATTTTTGTACGGAAAGTCACCTATGTTTGTCTCGGAGGCCGTATAGGAACACGTAGATATATATCGAACACTTAAATATGTTGGCCCCAAGGAAAATATAGAATAAATTACTCTGACTTCAAAGTTGTTTCACATATTTTATATTGTCTTTATAAAGTTTGGAAAATAGTTTTATAGTGTATTTCTGATTTCTGCGTAACAAAGTGTTATTTTATTACAACGTTTTGTAATTGTTCTTTCTTTAAGCGTGATTTAGCGGACCTGAAGCATGCTTCATTATTCGACAAACTGTTGTTTTACATGAGTATTAAATGTTTTCAATCATTTCCGAATAAATTTTTAACCACATTTTTATACCTACGAAAATTAAAAACAAAACCACGAAAAATTATACAAAAATTACTTTAAGAGACAAGGGTATTGTAAACAAACATTATATCAGAATATTTTTGTCTATGCTATGTATGTTTTGCTGTGTTAGTTTATTTTGCATAAAGTTGAATAGGAATAATATTGAAAATAAAATTAATGAAGTAATAAATGAACAAGTGACCGGAAGTGGTTGATGATTATTCAAAGTTGTTCTAATTCTAACATGGTTAAGTGCAGACGTTTTTTGGGCGGATTATTACATGTGTTATCTACATGGAGTTGCGTGTTTGTGTTGCCGACGTTCGCTCCGCCGGTAACAGACTTCGATAACAGTCGGTTCCCCGAGCAAGACTTGGTAAGTTACCTAAACATTATTATATATACCAGCAGAAACCTCGCTAGCTCCAAACGATAGCGCGTCTATAAATGAAGAGGTGGCGAGCCGTGTAGTCCATACAGCCAGCGGATCAGCGGTAACTGGTACCAGGCTGAGTATGAGTGACAGGCAGCTGCACTACTAGTTCCATTATTTTATAATCTACATGTTTAATAACTCCATATTGTTGTTGTTGGTATCATCAAAAATTCATTTATTTTTGTTAATTAGTTTCAATTATTCATTTATTAATAAATTCATTTATTCATTCATTCATTCATTCATTCATTCATTCATTCATTCATTCATTCATTCATTCATTCATTCATTCATTCATTTATTCATTCATATATTGATTGATTAACTGATTGATTGATTAATTCATTATTTATTTTATTATAACGATTACTACACAAGGGGTCAGCTGTATCCAATGTTAAGAGACTTGTAGTCAGCTCCTATTGCCTATAAATGATCTAATGCACAGTATGTCCTAACTGAAGGATAAAGAAACGCCGGCTAAGTTTCAGAGCCACATTATCGAACTATTGTAAACGATAATTACAGTTCTAGCGTATGTATGTAATTGTCGTTCATCATCATCATCATCATCATCATCATCACATCATCATATTCATCATCATCATCATTATCATCATCATCATCGTCATCATCAACATCATCACCACCACCACCATTACCACCACCACCACCATCATCATTACTGACGCCACGATTATTATCACCATTATCAATATTAATACAATCTCCACGTTGATGTTCATACCATTATCATACCTATATTATTCCCACGTACAGGGCCCCCCGGAGCAACTACAGGACGGCCAATCCGCCGGTGACAAGGCCTACATTATACGGATGATAAATCATCTAGAGCGGCAAGCAGTTGCTGCCAAGCAACGGCCACAGGTACGCACTTTGTCCCTTGATTTGTCCGGTTTATGGCCTATATAAAACTACTTATACACCGTTGCTGCCAAACAGCGGCTACAGGTACACACTTTGTCCCTTGATTTGTCCGGTTTATGGCCTATATAAAACTACTTATACACCGTTGCTGCCAAACAGCGGCCACAGGTACACACTTTGTCCCTTGATTTGTCCGGTTTATGGCCTATATAAAACTACTTATACACCGTTGCTGCAAAACAACGACCACAGGTACACACTTTGTCCCTTGATTTGTCCGGTTCATGGCCTATTTAAAACTACTTATAAACAGTTGTTGCCAAACATCGGCCACAGGTACGCACTTTGTCCATTGCTTTGTCCGGTTTATGGCCTATATAAAACTACTTATAAACAGTTGCCGCCAAACAGCGGCCACAGGTACACTTTGTCCCTTGCTTTGTCCGGTTTATGGCCTATATAAAACTACTTATAAACAGTTGCTGCCAAACAACGAGCACAGGTACACAGTTTGTCCCTTGATTTGTCCGGTTCATGGCCTATATAAAACAACTTATAAACAGTTGCTGCCAAACAACGAGCACAGGTACACACTTTGTCCCTTGATTTGTCCGGTTTATGGCCTATATAAAACTACTTATAAACAGTTGCTGCCAAACAACGGGCACAGGTACACACTTTGTCCCAAGATGTGTCCGTTCCATGGCCATCAATAATTATCAATACGTAGATAAGTCTAAGGGAGGTAATCATTGTATTTTGGTAATTGTCACGTTTTTATGGATATGATTTAAAATGCTAAACTACATCTGTTACGTATGTTTTTATTCTAATCTGGCACACTTTTTATACCAACTCCATATATTTGCCCCGGAACACAGTACACACCGATATTTAGTGAAGCAATGGGTGGTGTTTGGAATTATTAAAAACAACTGCATATTTTTCCATGGCGGAAAATCAATTTCATTCTTGATACTACACTATGTAATCGCTTAAATTGAGTCCAATTTATATGGAGAAGTCACTGAGATATAGAACCGCCATGTGAAGTTCAGAGCCACATACTGAACTGTTGTAAGCAGTTTTAGAATATGTATGTAAATGTATTGCATTAATGATTATGTCAATATGATCAGTGTTATAGGCAATATCATTAATGATTATGTCAATATGATCAGTGTTATAGGCAATATCATTAATGATTATGTCCAATGATCAGTGTTATAGGCAATATCATTAATGATTATGTCAATATGATCAGTGTTATAGGCAATATCATTAATGATTATGTCAATATGATCAGTGTTATAGACAATATCATTAATGATTAGTGTTATAGGCAATATCATTAATGATTAGTGTTATAGGCAATATCATTAATGATTATGTCAGTTTGATCAGTGTTATAGGCAATATCATTAATGATTATGTCAATATGATCAGTGTTATAGGCAATATCATTAATGATTATGTCAATATGATCAGTGTTATAGACAATATCATTAATGATTATGTCCAATGATCAGTGTTATAGGCAATATCATTAATGATTATGTCCAATGATCAGTGTTATAGGCAATATCATTAATGATTAGTGTTATAGGCAATATCATTAATGATTATGTCAATATGATCAGTGTTATAGACAATATCATTAATGATTATGTCCAATGATCAGTGTTATAGGCAATATCATTAATGATTATGTCCAATGATCAGTGTTATAGGCAATATCATTAATAAATTACATTTACATACATACATTACATTTCAAAACTGCTAATATCGCTACAACAGTTTGATATATATCATGATAATGTGACTCTGGTTTTCACCCTTTTCTTTATGTTTTCAATATACTGCATGAATTTAAACACACATATGGACTACACACAGGAATATATAAGAATGCCCTTTTATTCCATTTAGGGTTGTCTACTTGCCCAATGTGCGATTTAATGCATATATTTTTAGTTGTAACACACGGAACCGCTTGGATTTTACCCTCTGATAATGATACCAGAGCCTAGTTGTTAAAAATTTGGTTAGCTTAACCCTTGGTTAAGTTAAATTTCAAATCACGATATTTTGAGATTTACAGCATTTTAGGTTATTATTTTATTGAAAATTATGAAAATATGCCATTTTGTTTCTAAAAATGCATTTGAATTGCCATAAAATCATCAAGTATAGAAAATATTGAAGTTACAAACTTTCACTGAACGGGTAGTTAAGCTAACAGGGCTTTGGACAACTGGGTCCTGAGCTTTATAAAGTTAAGCAATAGTCAACAAAACGTACATTACAAAATAATATCAATTGCTTTGTTTAATTTTTCTAGGGCAGTAACTACAGTGTATACAGGGCAGTAACTGTGTATACAGGGCAGTAGCTGTGAATACAGGGCAGTAACTGTTTAGACAGGGCAGTAACTACAGTGTATACTGGGTAGTAACTGTGTATACAGGGCAGTAACTGTGTATACAGGGCAGTAACTGTGTATACAGGGCAATGAATCATTTGACGCCTACTTATATGCATTACGTACTTTAATTATTCTTTCCGACAATAGAAGGTATAAAATAAAAAATATGTTATCTATTTATACTTTATACATCTCATATAAATTATAAGAAATAAAATGCCAAAGTAACCGGAAGACTGGACATTGACATATCTGTCTGAACTTCCAGACGGTTTGATCCATTATGCTACCAAACTACCATGTTATGAAAATTTGTTAGTTTATAGTAAACATTTTTATATTATATAAATTTACCCAAAAGCAAGTTGACACTTTATTATGAACTCCGTTTAGATTTTATAGTTAATTAGCCCAGTGTTACAGGTAGCCACATTAAAACAGTCGCGTCATCAGTCCATCTGATAACGGTCGTGACCTTAAAGTCGGCAAATCAACTTTCCCTGAGTGAAATCTCCGCTAGTTATTTGTACAGTTATTATTTGTTAACTTGTGAAAAAATGTCAATCCGTAGATATGATATTCGGAGGCATTTTATAGACTTGATGCGCCAATACAAACTTTGAGGCTTTTATATTACATTCGTTCAGCACAGTTCATCTATCGCCCATACATACAAATAGAACACAGAAAACATTAATTATTATACATGTTTGCTTTCACTTTTTTATATATATATATATATATATTTTCTGTTACCAAACGATGTCACCTATAAAGAGTCTGTAACATATGACATATAAACTATATAACATGTAAAATACATGTAACATAATTATATAACACGTAACATATAAAACATATAGCATGTCACATATTCCATGTAGAATATTACATGTAATATATAACATGTGACATCTACTACAATGACACTATATAGTTGAACAGTGCAAATAACTTTAACGTTGACGTGGTTATGTAGTTATGTAAAGCGATGTTTTCGCGTGCAATGTTATGTTGCTAGTGTGCAATGTTATGTTGCTAGTGTGACAATATTTAATAAATTGACCGATGTCATCCCGACTCCCCCAACCCCTGCCTCCCATTTGTAATATCCACAAACACTTTGTATTTTTTAGAATGTATGCTTTTAAAACATTTCTTAGTAAACTAATAATCAAAACGACTTTTAATAACTCTTGAAATTCTCTCACATTCATATTATAACGCTTTCACATTCAAATTGAAATTCTCTCACATTCATATTAAAATGTTCTCACATTCATATTGAAATTATCTCACATCCATATTGAAATGCTTTCATATTCATATTCAAATTATCTCACATTCATCTTGAAATGCTCTCACATTCATATTAAATGTTCTCATATTCATATTGAAATGCTCCCCCATTCATATTGAAATGCTCTCACAATCATATAAAAATGCTCTCACAATCATATAAAAATGCTCTCACAATCATATAAAAATGCTCTCACATTCATATTGAAATGCTCTAACAATCATATAAAAATGCTCTCACAATCATATAAAAATGCTCTCACATTCATATTGAAATTCTCTCACATTCATATAAAAATGATCTTTCATTCATATTGAAATAATCTCACATTCATATTAAAATTCTCTCACATTCATATTGCCTCTAAACTGTCAATATTCTAAACTTCATCGCAAATGTAAAAATGTAAAAATGACGATGGTTACATATATATGTCATAAAACACGTTACCAATGTAAATCAAAGCACTGTAGTGCTGATGGGGGCGGAGCATATAAGATTTAATGTCGCTATTGTTTTAGACAAACAGGTCAGTTTGCATACGTTTAAGTAGAATAATCCCGATTACCTTTGATTCTTATACATTCTGCTATAGTAAGAATATTAACTTTTAAATTTGGCAAATGTCCAACTTCAAGATATTAGTTCAACTCAATGATATGAGATTTGTATCTTCAACTCAACTCGTGATATTTTCAGAGATGCCAAGCTTTCTATCATAAACAGTATATATAAAATATCAAAGTACTCTGAATCTAGCACGATGAATTCCACTTTGAGTATATTCATTTACTATTTTCTTTATTGATTTCTCTAGCGCAACAGTGAAACAATTCGTTTAAAAGACGAAAAGTAGAAATTTGTATGTCGACATTGATAATTGATTCTTGCATTTATATTTTCTAGGGCCCTATATCACCCCGTAAACGGAACCGCACTAACCAAAATGTTATGGCGCCGATTTTTAGACACATCTGGATGTTTGCGTATTTTCGCTACAGAAACACAAATGCTTTAACTCTTATCTGTTTAAGTAGAAATTATCTACCGTTCCAATTATTGGAAATATGTGAAATATTTACTAAATAATAAAAAAAACAGCACTGACATTATTCATAACTCGATCAATCTCGAATTCATTTTAGGAATACAAGTCTATTTTTAAACATTTGGGAGAAACCGCAAGTCACATGATCGACATTAGCATATCTCTATTTTTAGAACGAGTATTGATTGTTTATTGACATAAGCAAGGAGTATAGTTCCTTGGCATAAGGGACATATCTAGAAAAGTTTTGTTACCGTACACATTTTTAAAATGATAGAAAAAAGCGAAATCAAACTCCCGAATCAAGTACTTATTATCTGAAATCCTTGCCGAAATATACGACTCTTTCAATGTGCATGTTGGCGATATAGTTCGTGACCTGGAATTTGATTTACTCAGCGCGTCTGTATTCATGCGCTTTCATTCCTTTGTGCTGATTAATGCTACAGAATATAAACTTGGAATTTATACGATACGTAATTGTTTATAGGTATAAATCGTCGCTGTATGTTTTAATATTAATATTTTCGATTAAAAAGGCGAATCTACTGTTTATAGTGAGTTCGAGAGCTTATCAGGTGGAACTATTTGATAAGTGGTTGTTAGGTCTGCATTAACACGAAACACGGTTGTAGATTTGCGGTATTGGAAATAAAATCATGTTAGCTCTGAGAGCGGCTGCTAAAGCACCGCCCCCAAAAATACTTTGGTCACATGTGTAAAAATAATATTCCTGCAAATGTGAAACCAAGTTTTCGCAGTCACCTGGAGCAAAATGTCATGCTGTTTATTTTCTTCAATAAAGAAGATTTGGCCGGACTGATCTTCACAATGTTATGTGTTCTCGGGGCGGAAGCGGGATATAGTCATGAGCCTGTCCGACCGTCTGTCCTTCAGTTAGTCCACATTTCTAGGAATATTTTACATGATTATGTGACCAAACTATGTTTTATATTTGCGACAAAAGTAACCATCGTTATTACAAGGTTTTGCATTTGTGAAACGTTTTTAAATATGTGTTAAATTATTTCATAAAGTGACCATTTCAAATCACACTTGTTATTATTTTCACATTTTGGGGTCCCACAGGCGTCAATGAAGTTTGGCTGGTGCTTTAACGGAATGTGTAAAGCAATTACACATGGGTCCTCGGTTTCTAGTCAAGTCCGCCCGTAAAAAGATTGTATCTAAAGTCTAAACCAATTACACACAATGCTAGTTTGCTGAACAATTTTGGGCGAAGTGAGAGTCTGGTGGCTTGGATAAATCTTAAAGGCGTTTAGCAGAACAGTTCTACGAAAGTGATATATCTCAAGGGCTGCGTTCAGTTCACTGGAACGTTGAAATAGCAGGCGTCCCGATTGTAATATTTCACAAAGACTGCGTTCAGTCCACTGGAACGATGTGGTAATAGGCGCTCCGAGTGTGATATTTCACAAGGGCTGCGTTCAGTTCACTGGAACATTGTGATATTAGGCGCCCCGATTGTGATATTTCTCAAGGGCTGCGTTCAGTTCACTGGAACGTTGTGGTAATAGGCGCTCCGAGTGTAATATTTCACAAGGGCTGCGTTCAGTCTACTGGAACGTTGAAATAGCAGGCGTCCCGATTGTAATATTTCACAAAGACTGCGTTCAGTCCACTGGAACGATGTGGTAATAGGCGCTCCGAGTGTGATATTTCACAAGGGCTGCGTTCAGTTCACTGGAACATTGTGATATTAGGCGCCCCGATTGTGATATTTCTCAAGGGCTGCGTTCAGTTCACTGGAACGTTGTGGTAATAGGCGCTCCGAGTGTAATATTTCTCAAGGGCTGCGTTCAGTTCACTAGAACGTTGTGGTAGTAGGCGCTCCGAGTGTGATATTTCACAATGGCTGCGTTCAGTTCATTGGAACGTTGTGATAATAGGCGCTCCGAGTGTGGTATTTCACAAGGGCTGCGTTCAGTTCACTGGAACGTTGTGGTTATAGATGCTCTGAGTGTGATATTTCACAAAGGCTGCGTTCAGTTCATTGGAACGTTGTAGTATTATATTAGGCGTTCCGAGTGTGCTATTTCACAAGGGCTGCGTTCAGTTCATTGGAACGTTGCGGTAATAGGCGCCCCGATTGTGATATTTCACAAATGCTGCGGTCAGTTAACTGGAACGTTGTGGTAATAGGCACTACGAGTGTGCTATTTCACAAGGGCTGCGTTAAGGTCATTATAACGTTGTGGTATTAGGCGTTCCGAGTGTGCTATTTCACAAGGGATGCGTTCAGTTCGTTGGATCGTTGTGGCATTAGACGCTCCGAGTGTGCTATTTCACAAGGGCTGCGTTCAGGTAATTGGAACGTTGTGGTATTAGGCGTTCCGAGTGTGCTATTTCACAAGGGCTGCGTTCAGTTCATTGGAACGTTGTAGTATTAGGCGCTCCGAGTGTGCCATTTCACAAGGGCTGCGTTCAGTTCATTGGAACGTTGTGGTATAAGGCGCTCCGAGTTTGATATTGCGCAAGGGCTGCGTTCAGTTAACTGGAACGTTGTGGTAATAGGCGCCCCGATTGTGAAATTTTACAAAGGCTACGTTCAGTTAAATGCAACGTTATGGTAATAGGCGCTCCGGGTGTGATATTTCATAAGGTATGCGTTCAGTTAACTGGAACGTTGTGGTAATAGGTGCTCCGAGTGTGATATTTCACAAGGGCTGCGTTAAGTTAACTGGAACGTTGTGGTAATAGGCGCATCGAGTGTGATATTTCACAAGGACTGCGTTCAGTTAACTGGAACGTTGTTGAAATAGGCGCTCCAAGTGTGATATTTCACAAAGGCTGCGTTCAGTCCACTGGAACGTTGTGGTAATATGCGTCCCGATTGTGATATTTCACAAAGGCTGCGTTCAGTCCACTGGAACGTTGTGGTAAAAGGCGCCCCTAATGTGATATTTCTCAAAGGCTGCGTTCAGTTAACTGGAACGTTGTGGTAAAAGGTGCTCCGAGTGTGATATTTCACAAGGGCTGCGTTCAGCTCACTGGATCGTTGAGTTAATAGGTGCTCCGAGTGCGATATTTCACAATGGCTGCGTTCAATTCACTGGAACGTTGTGGTAATAGGCGTCCCGAGTGTCTATTTCACAAAGACTGCGTTCAGTCTACTGGAACGTTGTGGTAATAGGCGCCCCAAAAGTTGATATTTCACAAAGACTGCGTTCAGTTAACTGGAACGTTGTGGTAATAGGCGTCCGGAGTATGCTATTTCACAATGGCTGCGATCAGTTAACTGGAACATTGTGATAATAGGTGCTACGAGAGTGATTTTCCACTAGAGCTACGTTCAGTTAACTGGAACGTTGTGGTGATAGGCGTTCTTAAAGTGATATTTCACAAGGGT
The DNA here is from genome assembly GCA_029582155.1 of Panopea generosa. Lineage (NCBI taxonomy): Eukaryota > Metazoa > Mollusca > Bivalvia > Adapedonta > Hiatellidae > Panopea > Panopea generosa. Next base: position 24,922,315 of record CM055904.1, on the reverse strand, counting down.
TGCGTTCAGTTCACTGAAATGTTGTGATAATAGGTGCTCCGAGAGTAATTTCACAAAGGCTGCGTTCAGTTAATTGGAACGTTGTGGTAATAGGTGCTCCGAGAGTGATATTTCACAAGGCCTGCGTTCAGTTAACTGGAACATTGTGGTAAAAGGTGCTCCGAGTGTGATATTTCACAAGGGCTGCGTTCAGTTAACTGGATCGTTGAGTTAATAGGTGCTCCGAGAGTGATATTTCATAATGGCTGCGTTCAGTTAACTGGAACGTTGTTTTATTAGGCGCTCCGAGTGTGATATATCACAAGGGTTGCGTTCAGCTCACTGGAACGTTGTGGTAATAGGTGCTCCGAGTGTGATATTTCACAAGGGCTGCGTTCAGTTCACTGTAACGTTGTGGTAATAGGCGCTCCGAGTGTGATATTTCACAAGGGCTGCGTTCAGTTAACTGGAACGTTGTGGTATAAGGCGCTCAGATTGTGATATTTCACAAAGGCTGCGTTCAGTTAACTGGAACTTTGTGGTAATAGATGCTCCGAGAGTGCTATTTCACAAGGGCTGCGTTTAGTCCACTGGAAAGTTGTGGTATTAGACGCTCCAATTGTGATATTTCATAAAGGCTGCGTTCAGTCCACTGGAACGTTGTGGTAATAGGCGCTCCGAGAGTGATATTTCACAAGGGCTGTGTTCAATTCGCTGGAACGTTGTGGCAATAGGCGTTCCGAGTGTTATATTTCACAAAGGTTGCGTTCAGTTAACTGGAACGTTGTGGTAATAGGTGCTCCGAGAGTGATATTTCACAAAGGCTTCGTTCAGTTCACTGGAACGTTGTGGTAATAGGTGCTCCAAGTGTGATATTTCACAAGGGCTGCGTTCAGTTCACTGGAACGTTGTGGTATTAGGCGCTCCGAGAGTGATATTTCACAAAGGCTGCGTTCAGTTCACTGGAACGTTGTGGTAATAGGCGCTCCGAGAGTGATATTTCACAAGGGCTGCGTTCAGTTAACTGCAACGTTGTGGTAATAGGCTATCCGAGTGTAATATTTCACAAAGGCTGCGTTCAGTTAACTGGAACGTTGTGGTAATAGGCGCTCCGAGAGTGATATTTCACAAGGGCTGCGTTCAGTTAACTGCAACGTTATGGTCATAGGCGCTCCGAGTGTAATATTTCACAATGGCTGCGTTCAGTTAACTGCAACGTTATGGTAATAGGCGCTCCAAGTGTGATATTTCACAAAGGCTGCGTTCAGTTAACTGGAACGTTGTGGTAATAGGCGCTTCGAGTGTGATATTTCACAAAGGCTGCGTTCAGTTCACTGGAACGTTGTAATACCAGGCGCCCCGAGTGTGATTTAACTAGTCATAACATTTTATACTATTGACATTATAACGCAAACAAACAAATATAAAGCATTGTAACGAGGCAATAAATTATACAACTAAATGTACCCATATCTTTCCGCATCAACTTTATTTTGCCACTAGCCTCGTGTACTCGGTAAAAAATAAATGTGGTTTCCCTTCCTGTGATAGAGATGTTGATATACCGGAGATTTAAGCAATATCTATATGATAAGTTCGTACACACCTGTCAAATAAAATAAACATAGGATCTCCAACATCTGAGGATTTTTTTGTGTCTGTTCCCATGCACATTGAACTGAAAGTTGCTTGAAATGATTGTTCATTGTCTGAGTTCGGCAGATAATCCGGGTGTTTTCATTGAACCTTGCATGAGAATGTTTAGTGATTATTGTTGCTAAAATGGTAGTCCATATATAATTCTTAGATTTAATGTCGGATGACATTTTGTCATCAATGAGCATTTTGAAATAAACAAGATGGCGTCCAACATGGCCGCCAATTTGTTACAAATGCAATATTTGGATGAGAATTACTATTAGGTTTGCCATTATTCATACTAAAGGACAATTTTGATGTGTTGGAATGTTTAAGTGACAGACTGAGTTGACAATTTGCCATTATTGGGCATTTCAAAACAAACAAGATGGTGCCCAATATGGCCGCCAATTTGCTCAAAATGCAATATTTAAATGAGAATTACTTTTAGACCCAAATTTTGCTCGATATGAAGTATTTAGTTGGAAATTATTATTAGATATAAAATTATTCATACATGAGAGTGTGTATAGTAAGATTTTTTTGCTTAAATGATAGTCTATATATAGTGCTTTTAGATGATGTTGGATGATTTTTTGTCATCATTGAATAAAATAAACAAGATGGCATTCGACATGGTCGCCAATTTGCGTGAAATGCACAATTTAAAAGATATTTACTATTAGGTATAAAATCATTCTCATATGAGAGTGTATAGCAATATTTTTGGTTAAAATGATAGTCTATATATAGTTGTTTGATTTTATGTTGGATGCCAGTTTGTCATCATTGAGTATTTTGAAATAAACCAGATGGCATCCAAAATGACCACCAATTTGCTAGCAATGCAATATTTAGATGGAAATTACTATAAGGTATAAAACTATTTATACTTAAGGATATGCTTGATGTGTTTGGTGTTTAGGTGTCAAACATACTTACAATTAAAAGCACGTGGCCTTTAATATGACCGCAATTTTTCGAAAGAAATTCGATTTGATTGAATAGTTAGCGTCATTTTATGCCATCGGGTGTTAACATTTGATCATCTTCATTTATTTTGCAGGGGCAAATACTAGCTCTTTTGGAAATGTCTAATGAAAGTGCTTTGCTATCAATGCATGGAAAGTCAAAATCCTGTTTCGATGTACATGCCTGTATGTGAGCTCTTTTTGCATTTCAAACAGAGCTTCAGAATCTGTTGTTAGTTGTAAAGCATTTAAAGTATGCATTGTTTTACAATTAATATAGCCTTCCAACTTTAGTAAATACCCAAGCCTCATATGTTTTAAGACTATTCCTTTTCCGATGTCATAATACATAGTCGCGTTTTCGCAACCAGACAGCCCATAGTTATTATATTTATGTCTATATTTCCTCAGTACAGATATATAAGGGTTTCTTGAAGATAATGATAAAATTAAAGTACAAATACATCAGAATCATTTAAAATTGCCCATATACCTCTGTTTTGTTTATGTACTGCTATGATCACTTGTGCAAGGATATTACCTGCCTCCTAATGTGTGATTTAATGTCATCCTTTTAATAACCTATTATTATTTATTTCAATTGGTATGTCGTTTTTCTTCGTTACATGTAACAACAAGTTTACGAGCGGGTGTATGTCTTTTACAGAACTAAATGATTGCTTTAAGTTGGCTTTTTCTTTCTGTTAAAACTATTTGCTGAGCTGAAATTGGCATATTAAGCTTGAGTTGATATATCCTGCATGCCTGTGTTTTCTTTAATAGATCATGTGATACTTTTGTGCTGAATTGCGAATATTTATCAAAAACTAGGTACGCAAAAACTAGTGACATTGTTGACATTAATGACTCCAGTGGTTACATATGCATTTTTACTGTTTAAGTAATGGTGGGGTCAAACCCATATCATCGAACACAGCTGCAGTAGGTGTGTACTTCCCGGTCCCTAGATAAAATCTCATAACTCTGTGTTGAATTGCGTTTATGCAAGAATATGATTTGGTGCCCCAAATCGAAGCTCCATATGATATCACAGACCATACTAACGAATCAAATAACTTTTTGAATACTTCAAAAGGCATACCACCTAAAGCTTTATACTTTGCAATTAAAAAATCTAAAGCGCAACCCGCACTCTGTGCGATTATTTTGGCTGTTGGATTATAATCCAAAAACTCCGTAAGAGTAAGCCCTAAATACACATTCTTTTCCGATAACTTAATATCATTTACACCACATTTAAACACAAACTTAGTTCTAGGTATACAACATGGTCTGAAATGAACAACATTACTTTAATTAGCATTAATGGATATATTATTTATAATACACCAATTATTAAGTTCATTTAACATAAACTGCAAATTACCTTCATTTTCAGACAGTAAAACAATATCATCAGCATACAATAATATGCTAATATTTTCTTGATCAATATTAATACCTTTACCTAATGCCTTAATACGCAATGCTTAATCGTTAATAAATAAGTTAAATAATAATGGTGACATTGGACAGCCTTGTCTTAATCCAGAATTTACATTAAACCATTTAGTGTAATGATTATTAACTTTAACACATGATGAAACTGAATTATACAAAGATTTTACTGCTTTTAACACTTTATCTGAAACACCTTTATACGTTAAGCGGTTCCAAAGTTTATCTCTATTGATCAAGTCATAAGCCTTTTGAAAATCAATAAAGGAGCAAAAAGTTGATTGTTTAAATATTTTTCTAGTTTCGATTATATTAGTAAGTGATGAAATCTGATTAATAGTGCTACATTTCTTCCGAAAACCGGTTTGTTCATCTACAATGTTATCATTTCTATCTGACCATAAAGCAATACGATCATTTAATGTTGCAGTATACAATTTATACATTGACGATGCCAACGCAATACCTCTATATGATAGAGGGTCTTTTGGATCGACGGAGCTTGACTTAGGAATATGATTAATAATGTTTTTGCCCCACAATGATGGAACACAACCAGATTCAAAGCAAACATTAAAAAGAACATGTAAAAATAAGCTGAAGTATCATTTTTCAAAACTTCAGCTGATATATTATCAACACCAGTGGCTTTACCCTTTTTAGCCTTATCAACTGCTTTTTTTAACTTCGAAAATATATATATTTCCATCTAAAAGAATATCAGAAGTTAAACAAGTATTTTGAGATTGATCATAATTTGAAATTGCGTTACAATTATTTAAGAGGTTACTGTAATCTCGTTCCCATCTATTTAAAACATCTTTTACATCCAAAGATAAGCTTCCATCCTCCATTAGAACCTCTATTGGAATCACTTTTTTCTAATCGTTATTTATACCAACTCTACCTGATCAAAATTAACTTCATCTAACAGATCGTCTTGTAATTTATACCAGTATAATCTTTTTGACCTCTGAGCCTCTCGATCAAAACATTTTCTAGCATAACAATAGTCTGATTTTAACTTATGTTTAATTGATGGTACGTTACACTTTAAATACTCTTTTTCATGAGAACAAACAGAATTCCATAAAGTTGTTAATGCATCATTCCATCAAGGTTTTTAGTTCTCCTTTTCTTATTATTAACACCACAATGTACAGACCTGGACGGTAGCCGTTAATTATATATTGTCAATTGTGTAAGTTTTATATTTAAGATGGTAGTGACACATTTACTGCATAAAATCGACTAATTTTCATTTTATTTGCACTTTTAAAACCAAAATGTGCGGAAAACATGATTTTCAGTTTATTTGCCGCCATATTGGCGGCCATATTGAATATTTCAAAATGCTAAATGATGATATCATACATAAACACCAAGCTGAACAATGGATTTCTTTACTTTTCTATTCTTTTGTTCCAGGTGATTCCATTTCTGCGAGAGTACGTATTTGAGGGAGACATCATTTTACAAAGAAACCAGGCGCTACAACTCGTGTCGTACAATAGAGGGCGCAAGAAGCGTAAGATTGACACGCAGGTGCTTGTTGCCGGAAGCAACGTTAAATGGTCCTTGCCAATAAATTACATTTTGGATACAAATTACAGTAAGTGATATAAAGTGTATTTAAGTGTTTTTATCCCTTATGCACATACTCAATGCATCCGAGTTTGATATTTTATTTTTGGCTACTTCCAAAATAAATGTATCTCTTTATCAGATGTCGTTATATGTTCGTCTGCAGCACTTTAACGTAACATCGCGTTAGCTACCAAATACCACTTTTCGGCATTTGTTATTAGACTTCTTATAAGAATCGTTTATGAGTTTAAGGTCCGGATAAAAAAAACCTGCCTCGAGCGATCGCTGAAAAAGCCATAAATGGTTCTTTACATTGGACACATATTACGTAAGATATATAATTCAAGAAGTCTTAAAAGCGATTGTGGCTCAAAATGAGATATTGGTGAAATAAAAAAATCAATATGTTTACTATGCAAGCAAAGGAATCATTCACGGCTGTTTCGATTCTGATAAAAAAACTGCTACCTCTTGTATAACGGATTTCACTGAAATTCGGTAGAGCCGCGTACCCACGAAAACAGACAATGTTCTACCCGCACATCAAGCTTATGAACTCGATATTATAATCATTCATAATATCTCACCGTTACGTAATATTTGATTAATACATTTCCGTTGACCATGGTTGGTTAACTAAGAAGTGAATACACTCACACTATGATCAGTTGTACTCATGGACAGTTGTACTCATGGGCAGTTGTACTCATGGGCAGTTGTACTCATAGCCAGTTGTACTCATTGGTTTTGCAGTTGTACTCATGGGCAGTTGTACTCATTGGCTTTGCAGTTGTACTCATGGGCAGTTGTACTCATTGGTAGTTGTACTCATGGGCAGTTGTACTCATGGGCAGTTGTACTCATGGGCAGTTGGGCAGTTGTACTCATTGGCTTTGCAGTTGTACTCATGGGCAGTTCTACTCATTGGCTTTGCAGTTGTACTCATGGGCAGTTGTACTCATGGGCAGTTGTACTTATGGACAGTTGTACCATGGGCAGTTGTTCTCACGGGCAGTTGTACTCATGGACACATTGAACAACATTTGTAGGCCTAAAAGCATTGCTATTTTATTTCAGCTGAGCATATGAAAGAATCTATCAGAGCTGGACTCAGGCATATAGAAGAAGAAACATGCGTAACATTCACAAATAACGAAAATAGTCCAAATAAAAGCTTGTCAATTATTAACGGAACAGGGTAAGTTTAACTTAATCATAACATGTGCATCAAGCTTCACATGACTGCATTTTTATGGGGAGGGGTGGGGGAGGGGTTGAGCGGTGCTTTAGCAGTCGCGCTCAGAGCTTACATGATTTGTTATACCATGTTTTAACAATCGCGTTTCCATACTTTAAATCTAATAACTACCCGCCCCACAAGCACGTCCACCACCCGCAAACAAAAAGTAATTCTGGCTAACAACAACGAGTAACATCAATATTTATAGATTGTAGTAAATAGGTAATTAGTATATTCAACTAAACATGCATTTATTATAAATTAATGTTCATTCGTGGGATTCGGCCTTCACGATTACATCATTATGCACAGCGCGGTAATACACATGCATACGGCGTACATATCGAGTCAGTTTTATTAAGCAGCAATGGTAGTTCCAGAGGTTGCAAATCAGGGTAACGATTTAAGCTATATTATTTTTCGCTATTGTACAATTTCATTACAGGGTTTTGGTCAAGGTCGTTACAGCTGTGTATATGTTAGCTGTTTTCTACCATTTTAAGCGTTTGCATGGGAAGGGTACGATACACGTGTTTTATCGAAGCAGCGTACAAACATTCATAACAATTTCCGAATCACGAATTAAATCACAGCCTTGCTATTTATTTCCTAGTCATTATATCAGTAGCAAATCTACGTTCTGATCAGGAAGTAAAGTGATCCGGACTATACATCTATATATCTGGATCGAACAATTAAACTATTCTGATTTATAAAAGTTATACTGTCTGTTTTTATTCTCTCGCCATTCGAAAAATAATGAAGGGTTATGTCTGTACGTCCGTTCATTCGTGTTTCGTCCGTCTGAGGTAAACACTTGGTTTCCGACCAATAACTGATTAAAGATTCTGTATTAAATCAATGTGTCGTTTGTAGTTATATAATGAGTTATGATCCTCTTTACCTTAAATCTTCGGTAAAATTTGTATTCCAACCAATAGTGGAGGCATTCGTATCGACACATTTCCCGTTTTGTGTGTTTTCAACAATGTGTAAATTTAATGGACTTGGCATTTCTGAAAATAATATGAAATTGAGCTTTAATTCTAATCTCATATCTTGGAACTGACCAATGTAAGAATTGGACTGTCACACATAACATAATGATGTATATTTCGCAGTTGAACATCCGTCATATTTAAGAGTTATTGCCATGTCTATTACATAGCAGACACGCATTCACTCAAATGTAACAAATTCAGTTACCTTATCTGCCTTATTCGTTAAAAGTGGACAATCCCGCACAGAACATGTGCACAGAACATGTAAATTTTGTGACCTGTATTAGAAGACCTCGCAACGGTGCAAACTGGTCTTCTTGTCTATAACAACAAAGAACAGACATTTCACACGTTCTGCCCTTCAGTACTTCATATACTTTGTTTATACTGCATACGTACACATTCCCGCCATCTTGGTGTATGTCATAACTGGATTGTACGTGTCATCCATCTTTTTTAAAGAAGAAGAAACAATGATTATTTATAACTGCCATTATGCGACTACCCAACGGAAGCACTTCCGTTTTCCAATGGTGGAACTATGTCTGTAAACTAAATGGGGAGAAGGCTGTAGCTTAAGTAGTAATAACTTCTACTTGCCCAACCTATTTATATTTGTTATTCTTGTTTGTATAAACCTGTTTGTCAATATAAATACATTTGCAATAAATGTTACGAAACTGGACTCCATAGATAGTTTAGAACTGAATCGAATAGCATGAAACTGAAGCGAATAGCATGGCACTGAATCGAATATTATGAAACTGAATGGAACAGTATAACAAGAGGTCAAAGCGGGCCTGAATCGCTCTACTAGCAACAAATGGACAGATGAACATTTCAGAGGAAATGTTTTTTGTAAGTTTCTTTTCAACAAATATTTTAGGAGCAATACTACACATACAATGTCTAAGATCTAGGCCTTGAACTGTCAGAGAAAATGTTTTTTTTTTTTAAAGTTTTGCCCTAATATGCTTATAAGCCCTGTGGCGGGGACATTTGTGCTTGAATCACGCTGGTTCAAAAACATGTCCATGGTATTTTGTGGTGTAACGTAACTGCTGTGCAACATTTCCCCTATATAACTTTGTAGAACGGTGACCCCTGTGGCGGCCCCAAATTTATCCCCAAGGACCCGACTTCAACAAATCCATGCAATGCTACATGTTAAATATCTAAGGCATTCGGCTTTCAGAGAAAGTGTTTGCTTTTTTAAATTTTGCTTAAAATATGCTTATAAGCCCTGTTGCGGGGGTATTTGTAGTCATATCACGCTATTTCAAAAACTCATCCGAGATCTTGTGTTATATAATTGCTGTGCTGGTTAAGATTCAATGAAAAATAAAGGTGCTAACGTTTTTTACAACATTTTTTTTTCTATATAACTCTATGTAAAAAGATTGACTCCTGTGACGGCCCAAAATTTTACCCAATGTCCCCGACAAATCTTTTAGGGAACCTACATGCAATACTACATGTAACATATCTAAGGTCTAGGCTTTCATCTTTCAGAGAAAATGTGTTTTTTTTAAAGTTTCGCTTAAAATGTGCTTATATATATCAGCCCTGCGGCGGAGGCATTTGTAGTCGAATCACACTGGTTTAAGAACTCGCTGAGATCTTGTGGTTATATAACTACTGTGCAAGTATGTTAAGATTCAATGAAAAATGGAAGGTGCTATCATGGTAGACACGGGGATCTGTATGAAAACCCAGGTCTCGTACTCCATTCAATACATAAGTCATGACAAAGTAATCTTAATAATATACACAAATTCTCCAATAGACGAACCAATGGTTTGCGGGAATGTCCCATAAATACGTCTTTGAACCAAAATGAATGCTTGGAATCACTTCATGGGTGGATAGGGAGGGGTCTCCAACAACAGTAAATGGCCACAAAATGACTACAGTAGCAAATCCTCAATACATGGAATAAAATATACTATACGCTTATAGTTTCAACAACTCAAGCAGATAATTAAGAAATGTCCAATACAAATATATTCTTAGAATTGTAGCAACAACCACTAAGCTGTTTAAATATAACATGGTAGACACAGACCTATGCGATTTTTTTAACATGGATATAGAGACAGTAAACCATTAAGTCTGGGAATGGCCGAATAACACAACATTTTTGGTCAAACTTAAAAATGCTGTTACTTGACATGAACACTGCTACAGAATTCGATTTAAAAATATTATCTTCGATTTTCTCGGAAAATATAAAAAAGTAAACGTCTTGAACGTCATAAGTAGTTTATAAGAGGAAACATGTCCAAGCTGTGCCTGTTTTCATTCGTACCTTAGAAATCAACTTGAAATCAAAGTAAACTATGATACTACTCGGCGGTATTACACGAGTAAATATTGTATTATTATTGTATAGTATTGTATTACTAGCATATTAACTTATTTATCGCATGCTTAATAAAAAGAAATCGAAAAAAAATTAGTTAGATAATATATTTTATATACAACTTTGTCAGCGGTTGGTATCATCATGATTGTGGCAATGTCTGTTGTAGGTGCTACTCCTTCGTGGGGAATGACGCAAGTAAAACTGTGACGCAAATAGTGTCCTTGGGTGAAAGATGCTTTAAGGTACGTATCATCTCTCTCTCTCTCTCTCTCTCTCTCTCTCTCTCTCTCTCTCTCTCCAAAATTTTATTTAGTGTACTGCAATATGTAATTTTCAATAGGCATTGAGGCGACCAGGCACATACAGTGTGACTTTCTTTTAAATGCTGGATACAAAACGGGGTAGTTATTTATGTGCCGTTTTTTTATATTAAATAGCATCAACTGCAACAAAAGAAGTAGAAACAGTAAGACAACAAAGCAGTTACAGCAGCTTTTACAATTACAGTAAACAGTAACTGCATCGGCAACATTAACAACACACACATCATCAGTTACAACAGCAATACAGATGTCGTTGTTTTATTTTATATGAGACATTTATCAATAAGCGCTAATAAGGACGAGAGAGCCGAGTTCTCCTACAACACCTGAAATTAATACATGTAGTTATACAATTTACATGACTATTTTTAGTAAATATAACAATTTTAGCCTTTTTTATGCTATTGTAAGTCTACAACGAGTATATAGTGGCTCAAAACGAAACTACAAATGAAAGCATGAAGAATGTGCATTATTTCATAGTGGTAATGTATAAGAAACTTGCGCACAGTTAGCTTCAAAATTGTTTTACAGGTTGTCCTTGACATGTTGATTATATTTCAGAAAGGCACGATTGCTCACGAGATTATGCACGCGCTTGGATTCTGGCACGAGCATTCACGGAAGGACCGTGACGAGTACCTGACAGTTATCGACAAACATATAGAATTAGGTAAGGATTTGTTTGAGATTTTTGTCTAAAATTCCGATTACTGGAAATATGACCCGTTTATGAATTTTCTTCTTTGTATCATTCTCGTCATAGATATGCCTACAATAATCAAAATGTGTGTTTTTGTTCTCTATATGGTTTAAAACATATTTTGTTTCCACATTGCAATTATATCTAAGTTATATAAAATCAGTATAACACATGGTCTTATAATGTACTGCACCTAAAACTTGTTCTGTATATTTATTGTCACTATATACCATGACCGGTGATTGCCAACTGAAACTGGTCTGACTGGGGTCTTCTGTTACATAGTTCAAACTATTTATAAAATATTAAGGAAGTCAGCGGAATCAATGAATTATCTAATTGAACCAAAACTACCGTTTCCCAAACCTTGCCACTGTCTAGTATTCTTGGTGATATTTTTCATATTCGCGTTGTTTGTTTCATATAGGTATTGTCAAATTTAATGTCAATGTTTTCGTTTTTGCATTCTTCAATGATATTGTCAAATATACAATGGTGTTGAATGTCTTATATTCTTATTATCAAACTGTGCTATTTGTGTTCTGTACTTTAAAAACAAAAATAGTGAAAACCTGCCTGTAAGCTTTGACGATTTAAATTGTTAATTAGAATCATGGGATAGATCGTGTTTTGTTACGAAGGCGTTGGTTGGTTTGTGCAAATAGGCAAGATAAACAACCTCGTAATGAAATATTACCTTGCAAATGATAAGCCACGGTACATTCCGATTTGCTTGTTCTTGTTCTTAAAATATACGATGCGAACATAAAGAAATTATACTATAGGAATGTTGTTAAACATCGGATATTAATGTAAGAAAATATCGACCTAGTTATATAATGTTTGACAATAAGAATTTTAATCATGCAACACGAATGTAAAAACATAAGAAGAATGATAGATGTCGTACAAGAATGTACTTTATCAATTTGGAAAAGTTTGACCTTCTATACTATTTGCCAATTTTATCTTTAAATATAGCCCACGTATTGTGCGTTAGAGTTCATGAACATTTCGTGTTTGCCCGTGAATTAATTTTCGGTGTCCGAAAGTAAAAGTGATATTTGTGTTGATAAAACGATACCAAAACATTATCAAATCGGTATCTTATCGCATTCACAATAAGGTATTTAAACGCTCAAATGTTTTGGTGAAGATTAATGAGTGCCAGGTAAATATTTCAAAATAATAGTACCTGTATATGGTATTTTACACAATTGTTGTTGTAACCAGTTATTGTTTTGAGACACGTCAATCGTGCTTTCCTCCGACAGCTTTTGTTTCATAAACAATCCACACAGTAATTATAGAATGAGTGAAATAAGTATCTTTTTAAAATTGAAATGTTTACAATATTCGGGTATAATAGTGATATTTGTTAATACCAGCTGAATAATTAATAATACTTTCATTGTTTGCATTCTCATGCCAAATAGTTAGTGTTGCCTATTTCAGTTAATCGTTTCGTAAGATAAAAACTTGTTTATTGTTAAAAAAACGTGCATGACTGCAGAAAATTTTTGTTGGAAAAAAAAGGATGCAAAGAATGTTAACGAAAATGCAGATCACAGTTCATCATTAGGTACCTTAAGTCCGTATACTGTTATCAGTCAATTACCTTCTTTAACATCAAAATAAGAACGTATTTTGAATTTACATAGTATTTTAATCAGATTTTTTTAATTGACTGTTTGATAAATTCAGTTTGATGCCAACGCAAATTCAGTTTTAAGTTATGACATTCGTGATTGACATTATCAGCTGGGTACCCGCAGGGCTTTGAAAACTCCTTTTGTAGTTTTACGGACACATTCCTTGTTTCTACAGGCACATTCCTTGTTTCTACACTATATTTGATATATTACACAGGTCTTTGAAAACTCATTTTGTAGTTTTACGGACACATTGCTTGTTTCTACAGGCACATTCATTGTTTTTACACTATATTTGATATATTACACAGGTCTTTGAAAACTCCTTTTATAGTTTTACTGAAACATTCCTTGTTTCTACAGGCACGTTCCTTGTTTCTATAGTATATTTGATATATTACACAGGTCTTTGAAAACTCAATTTGTAGTTTTACTGAAACATTCCTGGTTGCTACAGGCACGTTCCTTGTTTCTACACTATATTTGATTTATATTACACAGGTCTTTGAAAACTCCTTTTGTAGTTTTACGGAAACATTCCTTGTTGCTACAGACACGTTCCTTGTTTCTACACTATATTTGATATATTACACAGGTCTTTGAAACCTCCTTTTTATAGTTTTACTGAAACATTCCTTGTTGCTACAGACACATTCCTTGTTTCTACACTATATTTGATATATTACACAGGTCTTTGAAACCTCCTTTTTATAGTTTTACGGAACCATTCCTTGTTGCTACAGGTACATTCCTTGTTTCTACACTATATTTGATATATTACACAGGTCTTTGAATATCCCTATGTAGTTTTACGGACACAATCCTTGTTTCTACACTATATTTGATATATTATACAGGTAAGAAACATAACTTCGACACGATGTCGTGGCGGGATATAAACAACCTCGGCCAACCGTTCGACGTTGGCTCCAGTCTACTCTACAGTGGGGAGGTAACAATACTGGAACGCTGTTTTATCTCTTTAATACATTTTGTTGTCATGACATTTTGAACTAAATATTTCTAAACAATTTTGCTTTTCTTGTCTAAACAATTTTGCTTTTCCTGTCAACACAGATATATATTACGTCCAGATATAATGCCGTACTCACTGTGCGACTGTTCGTGTCTGTATTATGTCACATATTACAATGCATCATAATCCAGAATCCAGGTTTAAATCAATGTGTTAAAAGTACTGATAGACGGGTATAAATCAATGTGTTAAAAGTACTGATAGACGGGTATAAATCAATGAATTAAAAGTACTGATAGACGGATATAAATCAATGTGTTAAAAGAACTGATAGACGGGTATAAATCAATGAGTTACAAGTACTGATAGACGGGTATAAATCAATGTGTTAAAAGTACTGATAGACGAGTATAAATTAATGTGTTAAAGGTACTGATAGACGGGTATAAATCAATGAGTTACAAGTACTGATAGACGGGCATAAATCAATGAGTTAAAAGTACTGATAGACGAGTATAAATCAATGTTTTAAAAGTACTGATAGACGGGCATAAATCAATGTTTAAAAAGTACTGATAGACGGGTATAAATCAATGAGTTAAAAGTACTGATAGACGGGCATAAATCAATGTGTTAAAAGTACTGATAGACGGGTGTAAATCAAAGAGTTAAAAGTACTAATAGACTGGTATTATTATAAATCAATGTGTTAAAAGTACTGATAGTCGGGTATAAATCAATAAGTTAAAAGTACTAATAGACGGGTATAAATAAATGTGTTAAAGGTACTGATAGACGGGTATAAATAAACATGCATACGCCTTCGTAATTTGATTTATTTTGTGGTAGCGTTTGGTTTATTTTATGCGACATTTTTAAAAACACGATTTTTTTATTTGTTGCATAACAAAATACATAAAAAAAAAAGAAGAAATTCGAAGGAAAAATAGTCCATGTCGGGTATGATTATTTTTGCGGTGCAAGGGGCTGCGATGCATTAGCAGGATTTGGCATAATACGATTGATGGTGTAAGCATATTTTATATCTTTATTATATACAACATAACGATACAACATTCAAGGATTGGCTTGTTATAAAGGTATTTTCCTTGAAAATTACTACTGGAAATATTAAAGTTGGTGACAGTTGGATAAATATATAAATATATTATCAGAATACACGTAATATACGTTTGTGTTTTTACACCACAGCGTTAAGAACGAAACACAATACCGAGATATGGCCAATGATGCTTGAACGTCACCATTGTTAGAGTCAGCCACGTAACTTAGTATACGCCAAACGTTAGATCGTAAGGCATCCTCCGTGGCCAAATAATGTACGGTGTTGTCGTATAATGCCCACCTTTCTCTCACCACTGAGGTTGTGTGTTTGAGCTCTGTTCGGTCTAAAACCTTTTTGTTGGAAAGTTTGTCAATAACTCGCAGAAGTACGGCAATCTACGTAGATTCTTTCTGGGGTATTTCTAAATATAATATCAAATAATTTCGATGTTAAATTCACAGGGACAAATGTGCTGCTTATGCGGTTGTTTTATTTGAACTGTACGTCTCCTGCTTGTTACATGTTGCTCCTATACTAGTATTTGTTGAATCATTTCTCCGCAAATTGTACGAGAAAGTGCTATATATATTTCAGTCCTTTGCATTGCCGGGCACAAATACAATTGTCAGCAAAGATCCATTGTTACAGATGACGATGGGCCAGCGGGAAGAAATGTCCTTCTATGACGCAAGACATGTAAACATGGTCTACTGTAACGGTAGGGTGTAGTTAAACTACCATATAAACACATTATATATTGTGCATATACATCATATTATACACGTATAGGTAAAAAGATTTGGCCAAAAGTTGTCTCAACATTAGAGACCATTCCCTTGTCTCCTGAACAAGTATATAAGTTTAGTTTAAACATATTTTATTGCTTTTTAACAAATGTATATACATATATACATAAATAAGCAAAGTGGTAGGGCCTGAAGTTCTACCAACATTAGTGACGGCCCTTGAGCATATACTGGCAGGGTGTATACCAGTATAACATACGCAAACGGATTCAGTTACAAGTTACAAAAAAACATCATTTGGTTAACAACAATAATAATGATGACGGGTAACGGCATAAAACATAAAAATATCTAACCCTGTACGACTCTGCTTGTTACCTCTCACTACACAGTTACGCCCCCTTTTGTAAATGTAACAAGATTCTTGCGTTAAAAAAGAGTCATGTGCTTTGTTTCCAAATATTTTCAAAACGGTTCACAGTGGCTGTGATTTCTTGTTGCAGTTAGGTTGAACCAAAGCTGGCATAGTATATACTGCAAAATACATCACTGCTGTTAAAAAGTGAATATATTTTGGAGCATTTGATGACTTTTATCTAAAAAAGACTTATGGGTTTCACTGCACTGTCTTTGAAATAAAGCTAGCTGGTCTACCCGCAGTTATTGTGCATTTTGATGAGTGGACACATTCCTGCTTTGAAAAATATACTTTTAAAAAATGTGATGCTCTGTGTTTTCTTTACCGTGACCTTATTTATTATAGAACAACACAATTTGAGATCTGGGATGTGTTACGCACCGCTAAATATCAAATATGTTGGCTGCCTGCCTGGTTTCCAAAAATTATCGCACACCATCTGCTTATTTGAGGTTGGACTAGAGTCCATGACAAAACGTTAGCTAACGTTTGAAAACGTTTTTAAACCGATCTGAACGCAGCCCTGAATGTAAACCCATTACTATCTCGGAACCAAGAACACATAGACAACACAAAAGCAACAAACTAGGACCATCGCTGGTACAAAACTGGGTATACCGATGAGTTGCATCGCTGAGATAGTTTTATAATTCAACATTTCGACCACATAAAGAGTACCTATGCGTCATGCTAGCAACATGTTTCCCTACGAATCCATTTGTATAATTACTTTTCCCGACCTCTCCGATCAACAATATCAATTAATCTAATGCCCGATTGAAGTGGAATTCAGGTGAAACGTTCACTGTATAGCTGGGCGAGTGCAAACATCGTGGATAATTCGCGTTTTATTGTGTTATTTAGTTTGGTTGAATCCGGCTTTTACTTATCAAAACAAGAATTTGTTAAAATCCATCCCGACCACGCTCGATATTATTCTGAAAGTACAACCATTACGCATGCGCAAGGACACTACATACGCACGTGTAGTATATCCTTGTTCCGATACCCTGGCATTAAACCATGCGCTCCATGACCTGCGGTTTATTAATAAAGTTTTAATCTATATAATTTGTTGTCAAGATCTATTAATGATGTTATTACAACTTCTAGATACATGTGACCCGGCCGAGTTGTCGGGGTCGTGCTTGTACGACGGTTATCAAGACCCAAAGAACTGCTCCCGTTGTCGGTGCCCTGAAGGACTGTCCGGCGATAACTGTGAAACCGTGGCACCGTCTGACAGTACATATATATACATTAATTCACTTCAATTTAACTTGAGCATCAGTGTAATCATAGAAAAAATGTTATTTTAAAGCGAATGTAGCAACGGTAAATGTTAAAGTTCCGCTTATTATGTCAAAATTTAACGTTAAATGTTAAAACTTCGACTAAATGTTAACATTTCCGCTAAATGGTATATTCAAAACTTTGTCACTGATAAATGTTATTTTTAAAAACTTTACCCTGGTGTGCTGTTTCATTAATGTAAATCCGTTACATACCTAATCTAAAACTGTAAATACCGCTTTTAAAACAATAGTTTGATAATGTGACTCTGAAACTCACACGTGTCTTTTCAGTATATTCATTAAATATCATTAAATTTCTGAATTTCACTTCTTATTTTAAGGTTGTGTTTAATTGTTTTATTATATCAGCATCATGCGGAGGCACAATCATTCTGGGGATGGACTCGAATGTTACCCTGATGTCGCCGGGATATCCTGTACCATACGCCGCGGGACTGAAGTGCTATTGGCTGATCAAGGTTACAAAAACAGAACAATACATACGTTTATTCAAGTTTAAACTATACAGTTTTTAGTTTATTTAACAAATTCACAAATGTGTGTAGTCAGGTCTTATAACAAACAAAATACAAATAATAAATACGTTTACACGCGCTAATTGCAGACTGGACAGTTTAATGTATTTTATGAACATATTACATACTATTCAAATGTATTAGATAAGGTAGGAACAGAAGATTTCTTTGTGTTTATCTATCAAGGTTCTATGATAACCTTATATTCCATAACATTTAACATTTAAGAAATAACAGTTATGACATATGTGTTTTGGTGATTGTTTCAATTAAAATTAAAATATTGTTAATGTTGAGGTAATTCTACATACTCTATCACATATATTTGTTTAGATATTCGAAGCTTTGTTCTTGTTGCCACCAGTACTGTTGGATATTTATTAAGTTCTAGGAACGTGCAATGTTTTACCAATATCTCTGAATCAGTAGATCTGAAAATATAGAGCTCTTATTCAACAATGTATTATAACGACGCATGTGTCAGTTTCCGACATACGTATGTGCATGCTGACGTATTTGTAAGAGAGGTCTGCCTGTCTGCCTGCCTGCTTGCCTGTCTTCCCGCCTGTCACCTCCCCCACTCACACGTCCGTCCGTCCGTCCGTCAATACATCCATCCATCCATACATACATATCCACGCAATTTTGAAAACTAGGTTTGGGAGACAGCAAACAAACAATATTTTGATGTTTGTCCAAGTTATGATTTGTACAAATTAATATAACGGCTATATTTTTCTTACAGTCACCAGAGGGCACTGCCGTACATATGCAGTTTATTCAACCATATATGAATAGTGGATATTGTGATTCTGAAAATATTTACCAACCTTGTCGAGACTTCGCGGAAATACGATTTACGGACCATTTAGGGATTACAGGTAAGTTTGTATGATCTTGTTTTTTGTAAAACTGTGTTTTATATTTGTTTTGTAAAGGGCTTCTCAGCAACATTAAACTCGACAAATTTGTGATTTTAATAGGCTGCTTAAATTGACATATCGCTTAACTGTTTTAGATAAGAATATTACTATTTTTGCCATGTTGATATTAATAAAGGTGGAATGTAAAGCTGGAACCAATACCGATCGCTGATTGGATTATCGACTTGTTTGAATGCAAGCCCGCGTCACGTCAATTAATCTATATAATTCATTTACACCGATTGTAATAGAAATGTAGATATTGTCAAATAATGATACGTAAAACAATAAATCAATCGATGTTGGGTGATTCTGTTTTTATCACAGGAGGACGATTCTGTTGTGATGACCACTTACAGCGCGCTAATCTACAAACACCGATCGTCACCAATGCCAACCACGCTCTGGTTTTATTTAGATCGTTCCAAGATACGACTGCTCATTCAGATATAAAAGATAACATTGGTTTTAAACTACAAGTTACGATAGGTATGTATACGCATTTGATTATATTTACTTGAGCAAAATGCAACAACACCCCCCCCCCCACCCCCACCCTCCCCCCCTCCAAAAAAAAACAACAACAAAAAACAAAAAACAAAACAAACAACATTCATAGTCAGCATTACAATATGGAAATCTGTTAAATTTGAAGGTGAAGATGTTCGATTTTGGGAAGCTTGTTGACTGCTGAACGATCAATATTTGGTAACAGAGGGAGCCGTTGTTTGTAAACTGTGATATCACGAATGCTTGATAACACATATTAGATATCCCAATATTCCACCACGTGATTATCACACATTCAAAGTATTTGTTTATGTGTTACATGTATCACATACTGGTAACACAAAGCAAAACGTAACCACAAATAAAACAGATACTGTTTCCTGCATGACGAGTAGAAATCTACCGCCGCTCTATTGGTAACTTAAACTAGTTCAATAATTTGCCAGACCCAAGTCTCGAACAAACCTTATCTACCATTAGTCACCGTGTGTTCTATTATTTACCAGTGTCAATGAACTAGTATGACTTCAATTATGTGTGAACATTTTATCTGTTATAAGTGAAACTTATCATTTAGAACATATCCGAGGCTACCTAACCGTGCCTCTTGCCAGTGTGTGTCCAGATCGGTGTGAGCATGGTTTAAGCCGAGACACAGCGGCATTCACGCCAAAGTCTAATGCCATTGGTCATTGACTGCCGAGCACCGACCGGACTGTGTACCCACTGGATGAGATAGGAGAGGGCTAGCCAACACATTAACACTACCTGTTATAATAGTTGAACTTTTTTCCTCATTTTACATGTAAATGTAATGAGTGAATAAATGTAATTGTTGTTGTTGTTGTTGTTGTTGTTGTTGTTGTTGTTGTTGTTGTTGTTGTTGTTGTTGTTGTTGTTGTTGTTGTTGTTGTTATAACGACAATAAAAGCTGTTTATATTGTGCTATTACGTTTATCTAGTATTTATGTTGTTATTGGTGTTTAGCTTTGCTTTGCTTTCAACAAATTTTCAGTCATATTGCGGTGTCTACTTCAGATAGTATTCTAAGCGCTGCCACACTGATGTATCATGCCGCTGTCACATGCTAACCCCACCCAGACAAACTATAAACAAGGCTCCAGTTACACTAAGCATCTCAACTTGAGATTTTGACCCAAATCTTTGGACAGCTATAACTTCCTTTACATCATTTTGCATGTTATGCTTTACCATTGATAACATATGTGTTTTTGATTTGTTATCAGTTTAGTTATCATTTAGATAAACTGAAATGTTTCAATTGAGGCAAATCTTAGCTTGAGATGTTTAGTGAACTTGGTGCCCCAGGAACTAAACAAGCTTTAACACATTATTTAATAAATAACGTCTCAAAATCGAAGACATAACACACTTCTCTGATTTGTAAAAGACAAACATGATTTTTTTTTTGCTATTTTAAGATTAGTGTAAACTAAAGCAAGCTTAACCGTATTTTAGATAGCTGTGGTGGTTGCCAAAACAACGTCACAGACAGCCAGGTGCCGTGCTATCGTCAGGTAGTGAAGATGTGCTTGCAAAGCTATACAACCACGGTTCGTTACAACTCTTGTTCATGGTGGACATCCGAATGCTACTCGGCCTACAGGTAATAAACCGTGTTGGTAATATTGTACATAACAGGGTTGTTATATGCCGACTTGTCTTGGACATCATGTCTCCTGAATTGACCATTCGCCACTAAAGTTGTTGGGTTTGCGTCCAGCTGGGTCCAAAATGTTTTATTAAGACGTTATCAGGTACAATCCGAAAGACGTTGGTTTTTCTCTAAGACGTATTTTCATTTTCGTCGTTTTTCCAACACTGAAACATCACATAGGGGGTAGCACTCATAACGTAGGGGAGGTGGCACTCATGACGTAAGGGAAGGTGGCACTCATGACGTAAGGGAAGGTAGGCCTCATAACTTAGGGGAGGTAGCACTCATAACGTAAGGAAGGAAGCACTCACAACGTAGGGATGGTAGCACTCATAACTTAGGGGAGGAAGCACTCACAAAGTAGGGATGGTAGCAATCATAACGTAGGGGAGGTAGCACTCATAACGTAGGGGAGGTGGCACTCATGACGTAAGGGAAGGTAGGCCTCATAACGTAGGGAAGGAAGCACTCACAACGTAGGGATGGTAGCAATCATAACGTAGGGGAGGTAGCAATCATAACGTAGGGGAGGTAGCACTCATAACGTATGAGAGGTAGCAATCATAACGTATGGGAGGTAGCAATCATAACGTAGGGGAGGTAGCACTCATAACGTATGGGAGGTAGCACTCATAACGTATGGGAAGTAGCAATCATAACGTAGGGGAGGTAGCAATCATAACGTAGGGGAGGTAGCAATCATAACGTAGGGGGAGGTAGCAATCATAACGTATGGGAAGTAGCACTCATAACGTAGGGGAGGTAGCAATCATAACGTAGGGGAGGTAGCAATCATAACGTATGGGAGGAAGCACTCATAACGTAGGGGAGGTAGCACTCATAACGTAGGGGAGGTAGCACTCATAACGTATGGGAAGTAGCACTCATAACGTATGGGAGGAAGCACTCATAACGTAGGGGAGGTAGCACTCATAACGTAGGGGAGGTAGCACTCATAATGTAGGGGAGGAAGCACTCATAACGTATGGGAAGTAGCACTCATAACGTAGGGGAGGTAGCACTCATAACGTAGGGGAGGTAGCAATCATAACGTATGGGAAGTAGCACTCATAACGTATGAGAGGTAGCAATCATAACGTAGGGGAGGTAGCAATCATAACGTAGGGGAGGTAGCACTCATAACGTAGGGGAGGTAGCACTCATAACGTATGGGAAGTAGCACTCATAACGTAGGGGAGGTAGCAATCATAAAGTAGGGGAGGTAGCAATCATAACGTAGGGGGAGGTAGCAACCATAACGTATGGGAAGTAGCACTCATAACGTAGGGGAGGTAGCAATCATAACGTAGGGGAGGTAGCAATCATAACGTATGGGAGGAAGCACTCATAACGTAGGGGAGGTAGCACTCATAACGTATGGGAGGTAGCACTCATAACGTATGGGAAGTAGCACTCATAACGTATGGGAGGAAGCACTCATAACGTAGGGGAGGTAGCACTCATAACGTAGGGGAGGTAGCAATCATAACGTAGGGGAGGAAGCACTCATAACGTATGGGAAGTAGCACTCATAAAGTAGGGGAGGTAGCACTCATAACGTAGGGGAGGTAGCAATCATAACGTATGGGAAGTAGCAATCATAACGTAGGGGAGGAAGCACTCATAACGTATGGGAAGTAGCACTCATAACGTAGGGGAGGTAGCAATCATAACGTAGGGGAGGTAGCAATCATAACGTAGGGGAGGTAGCAATCATAACGTATGGGAGGTAGCAATCATAACGTAGGGGAGGAAGCACTCATAACGTATGGGAAGTAGCACTCATAACGTAGGGGAGGTAGCAATCATAACGTAGGGGAGGTAGCAATCATAACGTAGGGGAGGTAGCAATCATAACGTAGGGGAGGAAGCACTCATAACGTAGGGATGGTAGCAATCATAACGTAGGGGAGGTAGCAATCATAACGTAGGGGAGGTAGCAATCATAACGTATGGGAAGTAGCACTCATAACGTAGGGGAGGTAGCAATCATAACGTAGGGGAGGTAGCAATCATAACGTAGGGGAGGTAGCAATCATAACGTAGGGGAGGAAGCACTCATAACGTAGGGATGGTAGCAATCATAACGTAGGGGAGGAAGCACTCATAACGTAGGGGAAGTAGCAATCATAACGTAGAGATGGTAGCAATCATAACGTAGGGGAGGTAGCAATCATAACGTATGGGAGGTAGCACTCATAACGTATGGGAGGTAGCAATCATAACGTAGGGGAGGTAGCACTCATAACGTATGGGAAGTAGCACTCATAACGTAGGGGAGGTAGCAATCATAACGTAGGGGAGGTAGCAATCATAACGTAGGGGCGGTAGCAATCATAACGTATGGGAGGTAGCAATCATAACGTATGGGAGGTAGCAATCATAACGTAGGGGAGGTAGCAATCATAACGTATGGGAGGTAGCACTCATAACTAAGGGGAGGTGGCACTTGTGACTCGTGACGTAGGGGAGGTAGCACTCATGACGTAGGGCAGGTGGCATTCATAACGCAGGGGAGGTGGCACTCATGACATAGGGGAAGTGGCACTTATAACGTAGGGAAGGTGGCACTCATAACGAAGGGGAGGTTGCTCTCATAATGCAGGGGAGGTGGCACTCATAACGTAGGGGAATAAGCACTCATAACGTGGAGAAGTTAACACTCATGACATAGAGGAAGTGGCGCTCATAACGTAGGGGAGGTAGCACTCTTAATGTAGGGGAGGTAGTGTTCATAACATAGTTATTTTACGACATATATTTTATATTTCATTACACATACATTATACTTTACAACACATTTGTTATATTTTATTTCACATGTATGTTATAATGGTAGTTTATCACACATTTTATATTTTATTACACATGTGTTATACTTTACAACACATTTGTTATATTTTATTTCACATATATGTTATAATTGTAGTTTATCACACATGTTATACTTTATTACACATGTGTTATACTTACAACACAGAACATATTGTTTTTCAAACAGTTCTTGATCAGCAGCATACGTTACATGATATGTATCCGAAACGTGGAGCAAAGCGTTATCATGGGTACAAATGTATTTTCAGTACGAAAATAGCTAACAGACAAAGCCAGTGCTATTCTGAAGAAGCTCACTGTTGCCATGGTTACAAATTAGCCGCAGATGGACTTAGATGTAACAGTAAGTCCTCATTATTTAACTTAGTTGAACTGTATTAGTTAGATATTCACTTATACATGTAACGTGGAAACAGACCTATTTATGCTATAAACAGTTTATTGTATATTCAAGTAGCGAACAGTCTAGTTGTTTCCATTTAACCGGTTCATTTACAATTCAAAAGGAGAAATAGTTAGTTTAAGCATATTTTATTGTCAAATAAACATATATTACAATATTTATCATGCATATAAGTCAAATACATTTTAAGGCAAAAGGGTATGGCCCAAGTTCTCTCAACATTAGATTCGGCCATTCCCTTTCAACTATATTTTGTAATTTTTAACGATGACTAAGATACATATGTATTACATTCCTGGCAAGTAAAAATGAATGACTTAAAGTGTAGTTAATGAAAAATATACATGCGTACTCACGCAAACACACACGGACACACGCACGCACGCAAACATACGCACACACGCCCGCACACACACATATATATATACAAAGACATTCACATGCAAACATACATCGAAGTATGTCTGGGGGAATATTATAAGAAACCTGATTAAAATAAGGGTTGGACCAGGACAGGTTTTACATAATTTGGATGAACACAATTTGGTCGCGTGTATTATCTAATAAAGCATAATTCCATTGTACTCTGTGTGAGCTGATACACAATTTGGTCGCGTGTATTATCTAATAAAGCATAATTCTGTTGTACTCTGTGTGCGCTGACACAAACTTTGGTCGCATGTATTATCTAATAAAACATACTTCCATTGTACTCTGTGTGAGCTGATACACAATTTGGTCGCGTGTATTATCTAATAAAGCATAATTCCATTGTACTCTGTGTGTGCTGATACACAATTTGGTCGCGTGTATTATTTAATAAAGCATAATTCCGTTGTACTCTGTGTGCGCTGACACACAATTTGGTCGTGTGTATTATCTAATAAAGCATACTTCCGTTGTACTCTGTGTGACCTGATACACAATTTGGTCGCGTGTATTATCTAATAAAGCATAATTCCGTTGTACTCTGTGTGAGCTGATACACAATTTGGTCGCGTGTATTATCTAATAAAGCATAATTCCGTTGTACTCTGTGTGAGCTGATACACAGTTTGGTCGCGTGTATTATCTAATAAAGCATACTTCCATTGTACTCTATGTGTGCTGATACACAGTTTGGTCGCGTGTATTATCTAATAAAGCATAATTCCGTTGTAATCTGTGTGTGCTGATACACAGTTTGGTCGCGTGTATTATCTAATAAAGCATAATTCCGTTGTACTCCGTGTGAGCTGATACACAATTTGGTTGCGTGTATTATCTAATAAAGCATAATTCCATTGTACTCTGTGTTTGCTGATACATGTACACAGTTTGGTATTGTGTATCATCTAATAAAGCATAATTCCATTGTACTCAGTGTGAGCTGATACACAATTTGGTCGCGTGTATTATCTAATAAAGCATAATTCCATTGTACTCTGTGTGAGCTGGTACACAATTTGGTCGCGTGTATTATCTAATAAAGCATAATTCCATTGTGCTCTGTGTGTGCTGATACATGTACACAGTTTGGTATTGTGTATCATCTAATAAAGCATAATTCCATTGTACTCTGTGAGCTGATACACAATTTGGTCGTGTGTATTATTTAATAAAACATACTTCCATTGTACACTGTGTGAGCTGATACACAATTTGGTCGCGTGTATTATCTAATAAAGCATAATTCCATTGTAATCTGTGTGTGCTGATACACAATTTGGTCGCGTGTATTATCTAATAAAGCATAATTCCGTTGTACTCTGTGTGTGCTGATACACAGTTTGGTCGCGTGTATAATCTAATAAAGCATAATTCCATTGTACTCTGTGTGTGCTGATACACAGTTTGGTCGTGTGTATTATCTAATAAAGCATAATTCCATTGTACTCTGTGTATGCTGATACACAATTTGGTCGCATGTATTATCTAATAAAGCATAATTCCATTGTACTCTGTGTGTGCTGATACACAATTTGGTCGTGTGTATTATATAATAAAGCATAATTCCGTTGTACTCTGTGTGTGCTGATACACAATTTGGTCGCATGTATTATCTAATAAAGCATACTTCCATTGTACTCTGTGTGTGCTGATACACAATTTGGTCGTGTGTATTATCTAATAAAGCATAATTCCATTGTACTCTGTGTGTGCTGATACACAGTTTGGTCGTGTGTTTTATCTAATAAAGCATAATTCCATTTTACTCTGGGTGTGCTGATAAACAATTTGGTTGCGTGTATCATCTAATAAAGCATAATTCCGTTGTACTCTGTGTGTGCTGATACACAGTTTGGTCGCGTGTATTATCTAATAAAGCACAATTCCATTGTACTCTGTGTGTGCTGATACACAATTTGATTGCGTGTATTATCTAATAAAGCATACTTCCATTGTATTCGGTGTGTGCTGATACACAATTTGGTCGTGTGTATTATCTAATAAAGCATACTTCCATTGTACTCTGTGTGAGCTGATACACAATTTGGTCGTGTGTATTATCTAATAAAGCATAATTCCATTGTACTCTGTGTGTGCTGATACACAATTTGGTCGCGTGTATTATCTAATAAAGCATAATTCCATTGTACTCTGTTTGAGCTGATACAAAATTTGGTCGCGTGTATTATCTAATAAAGCATAATTCCGTTGTACTCTGTGTGACCTGATACACAATTTGGTCGCGTGTATTATCTAATAAAGCATAATTCCGTTCTAGTCTGTGTGAGCTGATACACAATTTGGTCGCGTGTATTATCTAATAAAGCATAATTCCATTGTTCTCTGTGTGTGCTGATACACAGTTTGGTCGCGTGTATTATCTAATAAAGCATAATTCCATTGTACTCTGTGTGAGCTGATACACAATTTGGTCGCGTGTATAATCTAATAAAGCACAATTCCATCGTACTCTGTGTGTGCTGATACACAATTTGGTCGCGTGTATTATCTAATAAAGCACAATTCCATCGTACTCTGTGTGAGCTGATACACAATTTGGTCGCGTGTATTATCTAATAAAGCATAATTCCATTGTACTCTGTGTGTGCTGATACACAGTTTGGTCGCGTGTATTATTTAATAAAGCATAATTCCGTTGTACTCTGTGTGCGCTGACACACAATTTGGTCGTGTGCATTATCTAATAAAGCATACTTCCATTGTACTCTGTGTGTGCTGATACACAGTTTGGTCGCGTGTATTAGCTAATAAAGCATAATTCCATTGTACTCTGTGTGAGCTGATACACAATTTGGTCGCGTGTATAATCTAATAAAGCATAATTCCATTGTACTCTGTGTGTGCTGATACACAATTTGGTCGCGTGTATTATCTAATTAAGCATAATTCCATTGTACTCTGTGTGAGCTGATACACAATTTGGTCGCGTGTATTATTTAATAAAGCATAATTCCGTTGTACTCTGTGTGCGCTGACACACAATTTGGTCGTGTGTATTATCTAATAAAGCATACTTCCGTTGTACTCTGTGTGACCTGATACACAATTTGGTCGCGTGTATTATCTAATAAAGCATAACTCCTTTGTACTCTGTGTGAGCTGATACACAATTTGGTCGCGTGTATTATCTAATAAAGCAAAATTCCGTTGTACTCTGTATGAGCTGATACACAATTTGGTCGCGTGTATTATCTAATAAAGCATTATTCCGTTGTACTCTGTGTGTGCTGATACACAGTTTGGTCGCGTGTATTATCTAATAAAGCATAATTCCATTGTATTCTGTGTGTGCTGATACACAGTTTGGTCGTGTGTATTATCTAACAAAGCATAATTCCGTTGTAGTATGTGTGCGCTGATACACAATTTGGTCGCGTGTATTATCTAATAAAGCATAATTCCATTGTACTCTGTGTGAGCTGATACACAATTTGGTCGCGTGTATTATCTAACAAAGCATTATTCCATTGTACTCTGTGTGTACTGATACACAATTTGGTCGTGTGTATTATCTAATAAAGCATAATTCCATTGTACTATATGTGTGCTGATACACAATTTGGTCACGTGTATTATCTAATAAAGCATAATTCCGTTGTACTCTGTGTGTGCAGATACACAATTTGGTCGCTTGTATTATCTAATAAAGCATAATTCCGTTGTACTCTGTGTGTGCTGATACACAATTTGGTCGTGTGTATTATCTAATAAAGCATAATTCCATTTTACTCTGTGTGAGCTGATACACAATTTGGTCGTGTATATTATCTAATAAAGCATAATTCCATTGTACTCTGTGTTTGCTGATACACAGTTTGGTCGCGTGTATTATCTAATAAAGCATAATTTTATTGTACTATATGTGTGCTGATACACAATTTGGTCGCGTGTTTTATCTAATAAAGCATAATTCCATTGTACTCTGTGTGTGCTTATACACAATTTGGTCGTGTGTATTATCTAATAAAGCATCTTGAGGAAACAAATAAAGACAATATATGACACACCATCTCCCGCGTTCCTGCAATGAAGAACTTGAGAAAGAACTGGAGGTCTGGTTGCAACAAAAGGCCGTAGTCCCGGGGATTGTTCTTAGTTGATACTGAAATATCCCAACACTTGCAACTGTCTGTTCAGTAAATGATGGAAAGTTTATTGAATCATAAAGAGGAAGGCCTCATTTGAAGATAATGGTTGATTCCGTCCTTGTTGTTTACCACATTTAAAGAGGCATCGCCTATTAGTCCGATATTAATAATATAATTATGATGTTTAATATAAAATAAATATATTCAGCAAGCTGTTTGAATAAGCACATAGCTAGTAGTCTTTATATTAATGCCGAATTTAGGTTATAAACTAGTGTATTTGATCATACACGTAATATCAATTACATTTTGTATTACAATTTTGTATGTTATATGTAACATTATTGTTCTTTCTAAATTTATTGTTCTTCTTAAACAAACCTAAATAAAGGACGTCCGTTCATATTTCAAATTGCGCTTTGTAAGACGATAGATATCTACCTTTATTCAGAAGATACGATTGCTGTTGCTACAACGGCGTCAACAACTGCTCCTGTGACAGAACCTGCTAAAACAACGTCGGCCAATGAGAGCGCAGTTGAAGCAGATTCAGGTGATATGGTCGCGTGGTCAGGTTGGTCGACCTGGGGTCCATGTTCCATCTCGTGTGGCAGCGGTGACTGTGGCTCACAGTCTCGCTCAAGAACCTGCCTTGAACCTCAACTCTGCAAGTGTGTATAATTGATTTGTCAAACATTTTATCTAATACATTTTAAAGTGACATTTCACGAGGAAGACCCCAGAATGGGTATAAAAGGAACCAACGTCCATACTTTCTCACATAAAGGTTTTGATCGAGCTGGCGTGAACCCGTGACCACAGCGATGAGAAGCATGTACAGGTATATTATATATATATTTAACTATATACTTCAATATGTTTGTGGTTGGCATTACACAAATGAGCATGCTGTCACGTAGTGTGCGAGAAGACCGACGAGAATTCTTTTATTTACATGATGTAACGAATGAACGAGGTTTTGTACACCCAATGTCTAAGTATACGGGCCCGAGCGGGAAGTTTGCCAATGGCAGTCTCAAAGCGAGGACGCCAGTAGCCTGTGTTCCATCGTCCTTTATTCGTTATTGAACTTTGAACTTTTATAATGGTTAAAGCTACACGATACGTCTCTTCTCATTACACGTCTTTGCATTTTGTTTTCCATAAGGGAAGTAGCTTCTTTTATCATCTTTGTTTGTTTTTTTGAAGTGGAGACGCCAAGCAAACAGAGACGCAGCTATGTGGAACAAATACAACCTGTGATCGGAAAACTTTCAACATGATTTGCGGTGTAGTAAAAACAGTCGAATACTCATGTGCCTCTTTCATTGGTCCAGGTACATGTTATAGGTATGTTTAAGGTACATGTTATAGGTATGTTTAAGGTACATGTTATAGGTATGTTTAAGGTACATGTTATAGGTATGTTTAAGGTACATGTTATAGGTATGTTTTAGGTACATGTTATAGGAATGTTTAAGGTACATGCTATAGGCATCTTGTATATGGTTTAGCAATATGTTATAGGTGTATTTTAGTTACATGTTATATTTATATTTTAGTTTCATGTTATAAGAATTATTTCGGTACATGTTATATGTATATTTTAGTTACATATAATAGGTATAATTAAGGTACATGTTAAAGGCATCTTGTAGGTATGGTTTAGGAAAATGCTTTAGGTGTATTTTAGAAACATGTTATATGTATATTTTAGTTACATATTATAAGTATGATTTCAGTACATGTTATATGCATAGTTTAGCAACATGTTATAGGTATGTTTTAGGTACATGTTATAGGTATATTTAAGCTACATGTTATAGGTATACTTTAGTTACATGTTATAAGTATGATTTCGGTACATGTTATATGTATATTTTAGCTACATGATATAGGTATATTTTAGCTACATGTTATAGGTATATTTTAGCTACATGTTATAGGTATGTTTTAGCTACATGTTATAAGTATGATTTCGGTACATGGTATATGTATATTTTAGCTACATGCTATAGGTATGTTTTAGCTACATGTTATAAGTATGATTTCAGTACATGTTATATGTATATTTTAGCTACATGTTATAGGTATATTTTAGCTACATGTTATAGGTATATTTTAGCTACATGTTATAGGTATGTTTTAGCTACATGTTATACGTATGATTTCGGTACATGGTATATGTATATTTTAGCTACATGTTATAGGTATATTTTAGCTACATGTTATAGGTATGTTTCAGCTACATGTTATAAGTATGACTTCGGTACATGTTATATGTATATTTTAGCTACATGTTATAGGTACATTTTAGCTACATGTTATAGGTATATTTTAGCAACCTGTTATAGGTATATTTTAGCTACAATGTATATGCGTATTTTAGCTACATGTTATAGGACATTTTAGCTACATGTTATAGGTATGTTTTAGCTACATGTTATAAGTATGATTTCGGTACATGTTATATGTATATTTTAGCTACATGTTATAGGTATATTTTAGCTACATGCTATAGATATATTTTAGCTACATGTTATAGGTATGTTACTTTCAACGATTCGTGTTAACTTTCGTAGTAACCAATATGTACTTTTTATTATATTTACAAACCGTACTGGATCTAAATTCGTCAATAATCCTATATTTCAAAATGTCAAAATATTTAGATTCAGAAAACATCTATTAAACATGTAATTGACTATAGTTAATTGTAGAAACAAGCAGTTTTCGTGATTATTTAACAGAAAATGTTAAGGATCACATTCATTACTCACAGTTGTATGTAAGATTTGGAGTCAGATCTGATTCTCTGACTTAAATTACTGATGAATTTAGGCCGAACAGGATTTTGATATAAGATTATGTATATGACTTATAGAACAAATGTCAGGGTCGATGGTTGAAGGTATTGTAGGTCTCATTACACAGTCGAATATTGCTCTCTGTTCTATATAAAATAAAATCCACAGAGAAAAGGTTTTAAAGTATGTTTCCCATAGCTTGTATCTGCTTATAACAATTGTACAATAACTGAGGGTTCTAGAGTTTTAAAAAATGTCTTTAAAGATACAATAAAGGTCACTTTTTAAACACCAGTTATTTCTTATTGTAGTATATGCTATGCCAGCTTTTGCTCTTCTCATCTGCAGCAAGAAATCACAACCACTATGAACCATTTTGAAATAGTTCGGCTCAAATTTCAAACTAAACATTATTGCTACCGTAACTAACAAAGCGGCGCAACTGTGTAGCAAGGTAGTAATAAGTATGTGTAGCATTTGTCTTCCCGTTTTAGGAAAGAAACATCTTATGACACGGTGGTGAAGAGCTGTTGTTGCAATACTATCACAAGCGACAACGTCTGTATTGAGTGATCCCCTGATGGCGTGTAAGACGAAAATCTCGAATTGATTTGAGAGAATAAAACGTGCAATATATCTTAAGGGCACGTGCGCGAAGACACAAACGATTATGCCAGATATATAAGGTCTTCAACGAAAACGCACATTTTCTTCTGCGTGCAGGAAATGCTTTGATGACATAATGAAATAAGTTTTAATATGAAAGTGGAATTTTATTTATATATTAGTATGCCCAATGCATACCGGATATGACGTTGACATCCTGAATGTGCAAAAATAGCAGTAGAAACGAAATACAAACAATAGCACGTGTACTATAATGCAGCGTATGTGTCGTACATATTGTGTGGGTAATTCGGTTGTAAGGCAAATCCCAATTCCAACTATCAATGTGTGGAAGTTGTCTACCTTTGATAGAGAGGCATATCAACCATCTATACAAACAACGATGTACGGTTGTCACGAAGGTAATGGTGACGATGGGATGATAAAGTATTATAAACAATTTGTCTATTTATTTGTTGCCGATGTTTTCATTGAGAATCCACTTTAACCAATATGAAAACAATTTTAATTTATATTAATGATAAGGAAGTAATATTGGTCTATGACCTACGCAGTGGGTTTTATTTTAAGGTCAAGAGAGGTAGAAAGGCTAACTCAACATGAATGTTTATATACTAAAGGATAAAGAAACTAGGAACTGCTCCCAAATCTGAGTGTTGACTTATTGAGAGGCATCGGGGATCGAACCCACAACCTCCGTCGTGAGCGTCCAACACTCTATCCACTACGCTAACGTCCCGTTATGTACCTGATAGTGAAGGGTAGTGAACTATTCAACACCAGAAAACCTCCTGGCACGACTGCATCATTATTCCAAGGAAACAGGAATAACAAACAAACACCGAGCTCTCGGAAAATATTTATATTAGCCACAGGCGATAGAACCTTCTCAAGGTTGGTAATTTACATGATATAAATATATTAAAATGTATTATTTATATATTTCCATGTGCTTATTTTATGTTGTATATGTTAATTATTGTTTTTGTTTTTATTTTTTTTATTTGTAAATAATACTATTTATCAAACATTTTGAGTTACTGTATTTGCTTTTGGTTGAAATATAATTAAAATGAAAAGATGTGTCTATTTTACTTAATTGACTTTTCTAAAATTTGCCGGTCTTAAAGGTGGGGACGGCAATATTGGTATCGATTTTGTTCTCTTTACCAATCTAATGTTTACACCCATAAACGTACAACAATGTTGAGATATTTATGTCCAAGTATTAAAATCTCAAACATTCGCAACGAAAATACACGATGTCGACCAACAACAGAAGCATGGCTGCTACCAACTTGATGAAAAACTCATCCACAGCTCTGGAAACATTTAGCAATCAAACATTTAGAAAAATGGTTAAACAGAATTTGGTGATCATTGTTCATAAAAAAATTCACTAAAGTTTTCCTTGACGATATTTAACATATAGTGTTGTAGCAAAACAATTATTGATGTTTTTTATTTATGTGAAGCGTTCTGGGAAAAAAACCTCTTTCTGACAAACAACTGAACAGAAATACATGTAATAGTATTCTGTCTTGAAAAGCTAGAGCAATAGCAATAGTTTGGCAAACTTCTTAACCAAGTCCAAGAAAAAATGTACCACGTGTTTAAAGATCTGACGTTGACAATGATTATTTTTAAATTAATT
Organism: Panopea generosa; assembly: GCA_029582155.1. Taxonomy (NCBI): domain Eukaryota; kingdom Metazoa; phylum Mollusca; class Bivalvia; order Adapedonta; family Hiatellidae; genus Panopea; species Panopea generosa. The sequence goes on along the minus strand of CM055904.1, from coordinate 24,888,386 downwards.
TGTCTTAATATTAAACATCGAAACCCTTAAAAATGTCGTCTGCTTCATGTATCCGATATGCGGATTGCTGACGTTCCGGTACGGCGTTTATACTTTCTGAATGAGACGTCATACACTCATGCATATTTCAACGAATAATGTTTTATTAATTTGGTACATACTGTAAAAAACTAACACTTAAAAATGCAATACGATGAGGAAATATAAATATTTCAAATGGCCCACTGCTGGTTACAGAAATAGTGGAAAGGAAAACAATACGTGAGAGTCTAAGTCCATAGTTCGACCCGTTGTTGAAGCCTCAACTCGTAGACGATGTCTCATAATCATCGGGGATGCGAATCGTTTTCTTCTGTTCAGATTTGAGGCGGTTTTAACAGTTAGAGCCCTACTTCGCCTTGCTAATCGGCCTCTACCGTTGTCACTCAAGTTAAATCCCGAATGGAACCATTGTATTTTCTAGGCTTGTATGTTTACAGATAAATGTAAGCCGATTTTTCGAAAAAAATCGAGAACAAATAGTTCCCGTTTTTCGCTAGTATTTTCATAATTTGACGTTCGCCGTAATTTTTGCATTTGTAAATCCATATATCCGTCAACTCTGTACGTGGTGTTATATGTTTCGATTCTGTATATTAGGTATAACTCAACTGAGGTTAAAAAAAAACGCGATTTTGCTGCTATAAATTGGAACCTCAAAACGCTGAACATGGCCATGTTCACGACATCACATATAAATATATGTTATATTTACCGCTGAAAAAAATACATATTCACATTGGAAATTACTTCTTCTTTCATGATATACTAATTATACCAGTGATTTCGAAAATAATTTAAAAGGTATATTCCTCCTTAAAACTAAATTCTTAATGAAAATACGCATGGTAAAACGACATACGCAAATCGGTACAGAGATCGGGGATGTGGTACAGAACTCGTTCTATGAAAGTAAGAACGAAATGATCAATCAATTTGTATATACAAAACTGTCGACGCATCGTCTTTAAATCTTTAGCTGTGTATTGTTTCCATATTGCATATTCCTGTAACAATAACTGAGAGAACGGATAATGCACAACGGCAAATAGATCTATACTAAACTGTGTTATACTATCGTGTTATAATGCCACTATCAACCCGTCAAAATACTAGTAGTCAAAAACAAAGCAAATATCTTAATGGAATGCTCGTTTAATTCATTAACTGTATGAAATCATCTATGAATGTCTGGTGAAAAATACCTAACAAAATAATGAATTTGGCAATTAGTCGCTTTGTATTCTTGGACAAAATCTCTTAACTTTAAAATTTCCGTGTTTAAACTTTAGCAATGTTTTGAATCATGTATCTCGAAGAAAGTATCTTTAAAATAATGTATTTATTTCAGCAGCTAAGTGATCGTGTTGCGGTTGAAGTTGATTTCTGAATGCAATACTCTGTGAACAGAATAATAGTATGTTAAATATTAAGTTATTTTTTTTATCAAACAAGGCTTTGTAATGACAGATATATGTATATCTACTTACATGATGTCTACTGTCTACAGACTATATGTCACAGGTTCTAAATGAATCTAAATGGGGTTGTTATGAAAGACGTGGACTGAGTTTCCCACAGTTAAACAAATAACATAATACCTAAAATGAGAGACTTAGTTGTACATCTGCAGAATCCCCATAACAAATATGATATACTAGTAAATATCCAAATTCACTATGACACAATCAGAAGAAATCGTCGACATAAAAACATGAACTTATATCTTGTAAAATGTTTATTTAATCAAGCTAACGGGAAAATCAATAAATATGTTTGAAATTTCCACCATTAAAGATGAGAAGAAATCCGGTAATAATGGTGATTTTCATTATAAACTCCGCGTGGCAGTAAAGCTTTTACCTTTTTAGATGGTTCATGTGGCATATTGCCAGTGACTACCTTATCAAAGTGTTGTCTTTGATTGTTTAATCCATCCAGAGACATAGACTATGTCTCTGATATATCGTTACTCTGCTCTTTTCAGTACAATTATTGTATGGTGTCTAGAATAGTTAGTTTTGTCATTTGTTTTTCATTTCATAGCCCTGATATGTTTTATAATATGTGTTTATATGTTGTTGTTTTTTATTATCCTTTATAAATATTGTACGTAGATTTATTTCCTGTTTTAAAGTCTGGGAGTTTGAGATAAAAAGCTCATGCCAGGCTATTTAATCTTTAACACTTTGTCGAAAACTGCTAGAGGAAATTTAAATCACTTTAATAGTTCATTCCAATGACAATTTTTGTTTAAACTTCTAGCCTTAAAAGCCATTAACGGCCACTCGCAGACAAAGTAGATTCTGGAGTCACCTGTATGGTCTTCTTGTGGTTGTAGTGAGGTAGGTTATCTTGCTCAAATAATCACTTGGTAATTGAGGAATAAAATCCAGAAATTAAAGAATGGTTCGCAACCTAGTCACTCTTAAACTGTGTATAGAGGAGGCAGGTTGGATCATTAAAATTGTATAAAACCATTTATGCAATTATAAATTAATTGCTAGATTGCCATCCACAATTTTCTTAAAAGTGTGTGTGTGTGTGTGTGCGTGCGTGCGTGCGTGCGTGCGTGCGTGTGTGTGAGGGTGGGGGGAGGGGTATTTCATTTTCTATCTTTTTATTTTTTAAACTTTTGGTGTTTTCTATATTTTTTTATTTTATTATTTTTTTATGGAAATAAAAAGGGCCAGTGCAGCATGAAAATTAGGGGCGGGCAGGGATGATATTCTAGCCCCCAAGTCGATTGGAACCCATAACAACAGCTTGGTCACAATATCACAACATAAATAAAACTGCCTGTGTCTTTTGCCTTTTCTATATCTGTCTCCTATATTTTGGTTCTCTGTTTTATGATATGAGTATCAGTTATGCCAATTACTTGAGACCTGTCCTGTGTACTCGTCAATATACGTACATTATCTTGACTACTCAAATCAAGTGTGTCCGATGATGCAATTATTATTTCAGTTTTGTTCAGATGTGCCCCTGTTTTACAAACGTATTTCTAGAAATTCGACACCTATTAGATTGTGTGTGTGTTTTTCAATTTGCAATATATTTGTTCGGTATATATCAATTGTATATGTAAATTTATTAGATTTCGTCCAATCTACCAGCTGTTTCACATTTTCATATTAGTTTTTCTAGCGACATTGCTTTCTAAGCGAACGTAGCGTCTCTGAAAAAAAGTATTACTAGCCCATCAGCGTTTTTCCGCTTTCAAACCTAAGTAGATCAAAATCACTTACTCGTTTAATTTTTTTGCCATAAAACATCAATACAAACGACATTTCTCATTTATCTTCCTTTGCTTCGTATTTTACCATTGGTTTAAGAAATCTAGGTTTGTAGGTGACCAGAAGCTGATTTCCAAGTGGATCATACTTGCTTGAAACGGCACACGCAAAGTTAAATCGCCAATTTACTGGATCGAGATTTGTTTGAGCTATAATTATTTCTGTTTCATTTTTCGTTTCTGTCATAAATCGTATAGGTTACCCCCTAATTACACAATTTCTGGTGAATATCTTATCTGCCTTGTGTCATTAACATTAAACCCATTCTACCAGATCACACCATAGCTGAAATAAACTGTTGTTTAAAGGGATGTTTTAATCTTTATTTGACCTAAGTGTTTCCTTTTTACATTTTCTTTACCGCTTGTTCAAGTTTATTTATCACTATAGATCATCATTGTCAGATATTTGTCTCCTCTTCAATGTTGGAAATTTCAAGTTTACTTATACATACAAAATCGATTATACTTATACATAAATAATCAAGTATACTTATACATAAATAATCAAGTATACTTATACATAAATAATCAATTATACTTATACATACAAAATCAATTATACGTATACATAAATAATCAAGTATACTTATACATACATAATCAAGTATAATTATACATACATAATCAAGTATACTTATACATAAATAATCAATTATACTTATACATAAATAATCAATTATACTTATACATACATAATCAAGTATACTTATACATAAATAATCAAGTATACTTATACATACATAATCAAGTATACTTATACATAAATAATCAATTATACTTATACATACATTATCAAGTATACTTATACATGAATAATCAATTATACTTATACATAAATAATCAATTATACTTATACATGAATAATCAAGTATACTTATACATAAATAATCAAGTATACTTATACATAAATAATCAAGTATACTTATACATACACAATCAAGTATACTTATACATAAATAATCAATTATACTTATACATAAATAATCAAGTACACTTATACATAAATAATCAATTATACTTAAACATAAATAATCAAGTATACTTATACATAAATAATCAAGTATACTTATACATACATTATCAAGTATACTTATACATACATAACCAATTATACTTATACATAAATAATCAAGTATACTTATACATACATAATCGAGTATACTTATACATAAATAATCGATTATACTTATACATAAATAATCAAGTACACTTATACATAAATAATCAATTATACTTAAACATAAATAATCAAGTATACTTATACATAAATAATCAAGTATACTTATACATAAATAATCAAGTATACTTATACATACATTATCAAGTATACTTATACATACATAACCAATTATACTTATACATAAATAATCAAGTATACTTATACATACATAATCAAGTATACTTATACATAAATAAGCAATTATACTTATACATACATAATCAAGTATACTTATACATACATAATCAATTATAAAAGAAAACTACAGAGGTTAAATATAAGCTTTGATTACTTTTATTTGTGAATCTAGGCCAGGGCTTCAATACGTTTATCAGAATGATAAAACAAATATTTATCAGAGAAATAATGAAACAGACATGTATCAATATTATTGAACTATTTAAATTGACTATTTGCAGCTAAATGTAGTAACAGCATTTGAAACTAATTGAAACTAATCGAGTGAACTCTGGGAACAAGCGATCACCCGATGAGCTTGAACTGAATTTACTAATTAAATTTTATTTTAATTTCCAATTTTAAGCGGAGCAACAATTTTACTTCCCACCATGTGATTATCAGAAATTAAAAGTAAGTTGCTTTAATAAATTGATTTAATCTTTAAACGATCAAAACTTATTATTTCTTGGTAAGTTTGATTAACAGAACAGTGTATCCAATAATAATGATCGCTTTTCTCGTGCAAAGTGATAAACAATCGGCACTCTCGGCAATATTTCCAGTATATATTTTGAGGCCATGTCAAAATCGTTTTATAACAAAATCAATAAAAAAGCTATGACAGCAATTACAACAATTATGTCCCAAAAATATTTCTGATTTCACGTTAGCTTTTGAAAAGTAATTATTTTATTATGAAATATATTTAGTGTGTTGTTGACAGAATCCACAATAAGAGATATGTATATGATTATCAAGAACGTGTTTCACAAATTGATGTAAAATCCCAAACATTTTCGACACACTTTTTATATTATATGTTTTGTTTCAAATGATTTAGAGTCAACTGCTTTTGTAAAGGCAAGTGTCATTTGACGTTATTTAGGGATTTCACATCATTTAGTAAGAATATATAGTCTAATGGTTCGTCGTATAAAGGGAAATAAGTGTAAACTTATTTTGTAAGATGCTAACATGCTATTATCTCCCTTAATATAACAAAACCAGACCACGAGGTTATAATCGTTCACTCAACACAGGGGCTTGTCCCTAAAATTTGGTTTTAGTTCAAATATATAAAAAAAACAAAACACATATTTGAACTAAAAACATTTTTTAGGGACAAGCCCCTGTGGTCAAAACAGCTTAATAGTTCTAGGGCCATGTTCATGCAGTCAACATGTCCCATTAAACAAAATAGCCTTTTCAAATTTTGCATTGTGTTGGGTAACAGTTCTTGGTTGGTGTATTAATCTATGTGTGTTATTCTGTGTGTGTTATTCTGTGTGTAATATTCTGTGTGTGCATGTATGTGTGTTTGTCATTCTGTGTGTGTCATTCTGTGTGTGTTATTCTGTGTGTGCGGGTATGGATGTGTGTTATTCTGTGTGTGTGTGTGTGTGTGTGTGTGTGTGTACGTGCGTGCGTGCGTGCGTGTGTTTTATCCTGCGTGCGTGCGTGCGTGCGTGCGTGCGTGGGTGTGCATACGTATGTACGTGCGTGTTAGATATTTGTTGTCTACCACTTCACGACAAATACATATTACTTAACTCTATGTACACACTTGCAAATGTTTATTTTTATGTAATTTAGTGGAATGTGTTTTCCAGCAGTGTACTTTGTGATAATGTGTTTCCCAGCAGTGTATATAGTAGGCATGTTATGACAATGAGTATTCCATGTGTACATGTTGTGATAATGAGTCTTCCAGATGTACATGTTGTGATAATGAGTATTACATATGTACATGTTGTGATAGCAAGTATTCCAAATGTATATGTTATGACAATGAGTATTCCAGATGTACATGTTGTGACAATGAGTATTCCCGGTGTGCATGCTGTGACAATGAGTATTCCAGGTGTGCTCCAGGTATACATGGTGTGAAAATGAGTAGTAAAGGTGTGCATGTTGCGATAATGAGTATTACAGTTGTACATGTTGTGATAATGAGTATTCCAGGTAAGCATGGTGTGATAATGAGTATTCCAGGTGTACATTTTGTGATAATGAGTATTCCAGCTGTACATGTTGTGATGCTGAGTATTCCAAGTGTGTATGTTGTGATAATAAGTATTCTAGGTGTGCATGTTGTGATAATGAGTATTTTAGGTGTGCATGTTGTGATAATGATTATTCCATGTGTGCATGTTGTGATTATGAGTATTTTAGGTGTGCATGTTGTGATAATGAGTATTTTAGGTGTGCTTGATGTGATAATGATTATTCCATGTGTACATTTTGTGATAATGATTATTCCAGCTGTACATGTTGTGATAATGATTATTCCAGGTGTGCATGTTGTGATAATGATTATTCCAGGTGTGCATGTTGTGATAATGATTATTCCAGGTTTGTATGTTGTAATAATAAGTATTTCAAGTGTGTATGTTGTGATAATAAGTATTTCAAGTGTGTATGTTGTGATAATAAGTATTTTAGGTGTGCATGTTGTGATAATGATTATTCCATGTGTGCATGTTGTGATTATGAGTATTTTAGGTGTGCATGATGTGATAATGATTATTCCATGTGTGCATTTTGTGATAATGAGTATTCCAGCTGTACATGTTGTGATAATGATTATTCCATGTGTGCATGTTGTGATTATGAGTATTTTATGTGTGCATGTTGTGATAATGAGTATTTTAGGTGTGCATGTTATGATAATGATTATTCCAGCTGTACATGTTGTGATAATGATTATTCCATGTGTGCATGTTGTGATAATGATTATTCCAGCTGTACATGTTGTGATAATGATTATTCCAGGTGTGCATGTTGTGAAATGAGTATTTAAGGTGTGCATGTTGTGATAATGATTATTCCAGGTTTGTATGTTGTAATAATAAGTATTTCAAGTGTGTATGTTGTAATAATAAGTTTTCAAGTGTGTATGTTGTGATAATAAGTATTTCAAGTGTGTATGTTGTGATAATAAGTATTCTAGGTGTGCATGTTGTGATAATGAGTATTTTAGGTGTGCATGTTGTGATAATGATTATTCCATGTGTGCATGTTGTGGTAATAAGTATTCCATGTGTGTATGTTTTGATAATGAGTATGTGGTGATAATGAGTACTCTAGGTGTGTATGTTATGATAAAGAATAGTCTATGTGTCCATGTTCTGATACTAATACATATAATGTAAATCCTGTCTTTACTGTTTTACGTGTATCGTACGTGAATAGAGAGCTTATATGTATTGATAAATTTTATTTAAATAGAATACATGTATACTGACAATTTTCATGTTAACGGAAATCCTTAATATATTTAATGTTCAAAGCTCATTAAACTTCCGAAACGGTCGCTTTTTGTTTTACTCTTCCAGATGATAGAATACATGTTTATTTGATCACTGAGAGACTTTGCAAATGAAAAAATAAATATAAAGCACATTATAAGTACATAATTAAGAACTGGTACGGGTCTTGTTTACAAATTAATGTTCGTCTCTTTCCGATAAACACCTTCGGTAGAAAACGTGGAGTTACGGAGCTTGTTCCGAAACGCATCGGTCGTTTCACTTCAGAGAGAAACATAGCATGAAGAACTGTAGGGGGTGCGGTAACCGCTTTTAGTCCCCTCAGTGTATTAATGAACTGGAACCCATGAGCTAAGTTATTGCACGTTTACAAGCGACGAATCGTTCATATAAAATCAAATCAAAATTACCTTTTTAATTACATTACTGTACTCAACAAATCACCCTTGGTAGCCTCTCTGTATTAACTGCGATAAAGTGATTTGTGGCGTAATAGCGCGTGCGATAGTATCACGCGTATATGCAAGGGAGGATCCTGAGCAAGAGTTACTAGACCGAACTAGTATTCCGTACCCATTCTTTTTCTGTGTGTATAAGTATTATAATGCGGAATACGTTCGATACAGTTTTACTGCAGACATCAATATGTTTTTTTCCAAAAAAACAACAACTCAATAACGATACATACATGTAACATTAGTGAAGCCATACGTTTTCTAATCTTGGTAATGGACCCCTTATCTTACGGTTTTCATTCGCACACTACCACTGCCACTGCAGTATTCATTTGTTTACTACCGAACATTGGCGGAGGTACTGCCGGAAAGCAACCGAGTCATTACAGAATTACAAAAATGTAAACAAAAGTTGAAAGCTCGGTCCGCTCGTCTAAGAAATACACATTACACATGTATTTTCTCGCTTTTTTAAAATCAGCCACTAAGGGGTCTACATGAATGGTTTTAGCAATACTGTAAACACATTAAATTACAATAATTGTTGATATTATTAAAAAGTGTGCATTTCGTTTAATGAGGCTTTAATGTAAACAGACCATATAACTATATTTAAAAATGTTATAGTTAATGAGAACTTTAAACGATAATGTGTGTCATTTGGATTGCAAAGTAAAATTGAACAACATAAATTCGTGTAAACTAGAATATACCATAATGGAAAGTATGACATTAATGAACCCCAGAAGGAAAATACGTCCTTCAAGTGCAGATGATTAACATAAAAATACAACGGACAGTGTCGTATAACCGCAACAGAGAACTATGTCTGGCTCTTTTAAACACATAACTATTTTACATGCACATGTACCAACACAGTGTCGTATAACCACAACATAAAAATGTGTATATGTAATGGTTCATTTCAACACAAGTGTATTTTACATGCATATGTACCAACACAGTGCCGTATAACCACAACATAACATGTGTATATGTAATGGTTCATTTAAACACAAGTGTATAACCACAACATAAAATGTGTATAAGTATTGGTTAATTTAAACACAAGTGTATTTTACATGCATATACACCAATACAGTGTCGTATAACCACAACATAAAAATGTGTATAAGTATTGGTTCATTTAAACACAGGTGTATTTTAAATGCACATAACGGTTACTTGGCGACAAACAGGAAAGACGAGTCCAACGGACTTAACTCTCCATTAAAAAAAACAAAAAAAACCCAAACAGATCAATACAAACACATCAACACATAAACATGCAGAATTAACATAGAACCTTGATACTTAAAGAACTGCTGAGTTTTAACGAATTTTAATCATTACTCAGTTGTTGCCCCTTGCAACATGCATTGGATCACTTTGGTCAGATTGTTACCATCACTCATTTGTCATCCTTGAACCACAATGACCATGGTCTAGAGACGTTCAGCACGTAGAGCCGATTGTACAATTTTATACTATTCGATTAAATATAATTCGCCCGTTTTTTAGTTGTGAGTGTAATGTTTCCTATTATTTTCATTATTTCGTTGCAGATCATGCAAAGATAGTTTTTACATACCGGAAGAATATGATAATAAACTACATGATGATGAAATGAAAACAATCGAAGAAGACTTAAAGAAAGCTAATGATAAGTTACTCAATGCTATAACAAGTTTTTGATTTAGTGTAGATCACAAAAAAAAGAGACGTGTAGGTTGGAATTTTCCAATGTTAATTATAGGAAATTGTTTGGATTTGGCTTTACAATTGTATAGGTTTGAAGTCATGTTTCTATCATGCACGAGGGGGATTTTAAAAATTCGCGGAAACTATTGATAACTTTTTTATTAATTCGGTTTTAATCATAATATTTTATATTGATTTATATACATATATCGACAACGTGTATTATAAATTTCATCAATGTATCTTTAAAACTGAAAATGTTACCGTAATTTTAGTAACGTTTACCAAATGTGACCGGATCAACGTCAAACTACGCTTAATAAATTAACGTCATCTCATTCTCAAATTACGTTACTTCAAAGTTATATTAGAACAACCGGTAAATAATTGGTTAAACAAACAATCAGAAAACAAGACTTGTATGAATGATAAAGTGCTGAGCAAGCCTGTGAATAGTAGTTGGAGTTGGTTGTACTTCCTATATAGGTAAGGCATGATTCAGCAACACACTTCAAACGTCGTAGAAATCGACAAAATCTGCTTCTTCGCTGAGCTTCTTTGGTGATGGGGATGCCGGTGTTTTCCAAACTGATGACATTTGTTTGGTTTTAGGATCTAACGTTGATACCCATTTCTAATCAACTGTCACTATTTTATTTAAATAACTCGTATCACATTAACCATATTTCTTTAGATATCGTGTACAGCTGCTGCTATTTTCTTCTCTTTGTATTCGGTTGAAAGTAACCAAGGCACCCACCTAGCTGCAACGCGACGCATATGCAAATAATGCGTAATACTAGAATAGGCACTTCCCGCTGAAATTTAGTTGCTAAATCTCTAACACTTATGCGTCTATCCCCATCTAGAATCGTTTAGGCCCTAGAAATCATTCTAGCGTTTTTTGACGTTGCGGGACGTCCGCCTTTTCCATGTCCGTTGGTTAATTGACGTCTTCGCCGAATCTGTTGTACCATTTATAAATTGCATCTGTCTGCAAAAAAAAAATCACAATATATTTTCATAATGCTAGTCCCAGTTTCTGATTTAGTTTTCTTTTGCAAAACACGAAATTTTATTCCGTACCGCTGATCTAAAGACATTGTGAAGTAAAAACAGCTTAATAATATACAGTGCGTACCGTGAAGACGTATTGACGTCACAAATGACGTCATATTGTTCTACTGACGTCACCGTATAAAAGTGCTGGAGCTGTGATTGGACGGGATGCATTTTTTTTACGAATATCCATCAGCGCATCAAAAAGTAATGAACATGTAAAGTAGTAGCAATTTTCGAAAATACCTGCCAAATAACGAAAGGTGATCCGGTGACGGTCGATGTACGTTACTGTAGTAATTATAAAAATGTTACTACTACGACTACAGTGCTTATTTCTAGTGAATCAATAAAGAATATATCGACATTTGTTTGGATTAAATTTTAAATGCTACAATTGACAGATAAAAATTTTATAAGTATTTTCCGCGAACTTTTTGAACACCCCTCGTATTTCAAATGTCTTTGTGGCTTCTTATTCATAAAACATATGCATTTCATGTGTATTGAATCTCGTTTTAAAATACTAATAGAAAGTGAACTATACGATATTGTTAATCTATGAATTTGGGTTTTACAGCGCACCAACTCATTATAGGTAATATGGCACCAAAAGGAAAGACAGATTCAAGGTTCCCTCACATCGATTGAATAGCAATACGTTATTTAGACATGGAATCTGACAAAAATATTAAAATGAAAATATGCAATGTTGTGTCTGTTTGTCTACAACACCAAAAAAATTAAAATATACAAATGTCCGATATTGAAAAATTATATTTTAATAAACTTTGACATATTTTTATGCCGTATTATTCTTTATTCAGTTAATGCTGTTATCAAGTATAGTTTCATAATCTTTTACGTCAAATAAATAACTTTAAAGAGATGTTCATGAAATACAACATTTACATGATAAATAAATACTCAGAGCAGGTTTGCACTTATTTTGTTATCTTTTATACAAACAATTAATATTACTATCATTCTATCTAATATTGAACATTGTAAAGAGTGCATATATTTGTTTGACGCAGCGGTGGTCTAGTAATAGAACGTCCGCCTTGCACCATTGGATCGAACCCGACCATACCAGTCTTATTAGTGTACGAGACACTACCTCGCCCGTACTCACTGTTTAGAGGATAGTTCTAGGTCTGATAGTCCCGCTGTTAGTATAATTAGAGTGAGTGAGGGTATCATACCATGTGTCTTACGCATGGTAATCGAGTGTGGCAGCGTTTGCGGTAAACATCGTAAAATAAAGTCATCATTATCATTATTATTATTATTATTATTTATTCAGTGTGGCAGCGCTTAGAATACTGTCCGAGTCAGTTAAAATGTCACATGCAGACTTCCAAGTATGACTTGAAGGTTACTTTTTGTGTTTTGAAACATACCAACTTACGTATTTTACATCGAGCTAGAAGCTGTTAATGTTTGATATACAAAGGGAGATAAATCTTGTTATAAAACCATTTAAGTGCAAAACTAGGTACCAGACCATAGTTCAGGGTTTTATCCTATTTCAAATAAGATACGAACGACATACGTGCGCCGATTTTTTAAATTATAGTATTTCGTCATTAATCACACATAGCCGTGGGTGGAGGATCAAATCCGAGACCCTCCGATTATGGTTCATATATATAATTGTTTAATAAAAGTAATCAACAAAAATACGGCTATTTGGCGACAGTGTATATGTAATAGATTAGTCGTGGTCAGTTGTACAATCAATACAAATTCACTAGAACAGCCTATATTTAACTTAACTTAAAATACGTGTTTATGAAACCGAAAGTACTCAATACGCCAATATGTTATACACTACAAAAGTAGGCCAATGTTGTTGTATTTGGGTTATCATTAGAAATCATATGACATCATTTATTGTCAATGTTAAGTAAAAATGGCGACGGATAGTGGTGTTGGGAGAACTGTGAAAGGTTCGGACGAATCTTTCGAACATACATGTTCGACGTGTGTGAAAAAGAACATAAATGGAGAGGCTACACAGTATTGCGTAGATTGCCAAGATTATTACTGTTCTACGTGTGTCGAGTTTCACGATGTCATTCCTGTATTAGCCGGACATAGAATACTTGATAAGTCTGAGTTCCCGACGGATGGATCACTTGTGCAATTGCCGACGGAGAGATGCCGTGCACACCCTACCAAACTCGTGGACATGTATTGTCAAAACCATGATCGAATATGCTGCCACGTTTGTATGGCCGTTAAACACAGGTAAATTAATGTGTTACATATATCTATGTAGATATGCGTGAATGTAACTGTAGGAGCGGGTTACCCAATACAGGGACGGATTCAGGATTCCACTTAAGAGGGAGTGTACTTGGGGGAATGCAACACAAAATTCGAACTGTTAAATATATTTGTTTCAGTAGAAATATAGTGACATTTGATAAATTAGGCCTATTCTTAAGTGTCGGAATTAGTATCTTATGAGTAACAGTTATTGCCATGGGTATTAAAGTGTGCATTTTATTACAACGTCTATATTAGGCGAGTATTGTATGTGTGTATTTTGTGATAGATGTGCATTTTGTTATGATGTGTATTTCGTGTTTGTATATAATCAAAGCGTGTGTCCAAGGTGTGCATACGATAGTGTTTAATCCATTTGTGCATTTTATAATTACGTGTGTACCAAATATAAATGTTGGAATAACGAGTATTCTATGTTAACATGACTTGCTTATGTGTAAATGTTGGATTAATCAGTAGCCCATGTGTACATGTTGGAAAAATGAGTAGCCCATGTGTACTTTTTTAAATAATGAGCATTATATGTGAACATGTTAGAATATTGAGTAGCAATATTTACATGTTTTAATAATGAGAATGTGTTATAAATATTCTATATGTACATGTTGGAATAATTAGTATTATATGTGAACATGTTGGAATAATTAGTATTCTATGTGTACATGTTGGAATAGTTAGTATTCTATGTGTACATGTTGGAATTATGAATATTCTATGTGTACATGTTGGAATAATGTATATTATATGTGTATATTTTGGAATAATGAGTATTCTATGTGTACATTTTGGAATAATGGGTAGTCCATGTGTACACTTTGTAATAATAAGTATTCTCTGTGTACATTTTGGAAGAATGATTCGCCAATGTTAACATGTTGGAGTAATGAGTATTCCAGGTGTAAATGTTGCAATTATGAGTATTCTATGTGTACATGTTGGAATAATGTGTATAAACTTCAATAAAGACATTATGCATAATATCAACACATATAATTTTAATTTTAATTATGTACACATATATCTGATTTGAATTTGAAAGTGTAGCTATATAATTTGGAATGTGTCTTTCATAAACACCTCAATGTGGAACTTGTAGTATAGATATCTTGAAAGTATTGTTTAGTTCATGTAATATGTAAACATAAACAATGATTTGATTTATTTGTTTAATAAAATATAATGCCCAATAATCTCAATAAAAATGTGAAATTTATGTTATCAATACGTAATGTCTAAAGTGTTAACATAATATTTGTAATTGTAAACATGGTTCATGTTCACCAAAACGTGTATGAAATGTAATAAAGAAGTTATGGAAAAGAAAAGCCAAAAATACATAACATATAACACTATTTGCTTAAAATACCTTAATTAAATCATATGTATTACATTAAAAGCACCTGCTTAATTGATGTACCCTGGTTTACGAAGTTTACCACTTTTAGTCCTATGAACAATTTGTCACTTTATTCCTTAAATAAAACTGTATATTTATTAGCTGTGAGTATAAATTTTCCATAATTGTGTCACCGTTTGCTTGCAGATCCTGCAAGGACGTTTTCTACATACCGGAAGATATTGATAATATTCTTCATGGCGAAGACGTGAAAACAATTGAAGAAGACTTAAAGGAAGCAAATGATACATTAATTAATATGGTAACATCTAGACAAGAATATATTGACGAACTAAACAAGGACAAGGTCGCCACCTTAGACACTATTAAAGACTTTAGACAGGAGATCAATCGCAGATTAGATGAACTAGAGAAAATGACAATAATGGAATTTGACGAAAAATATAATAAGATTCGAAATAAACTTACAACCGAAATTTCATTAATGAATGACATCACAAAGGAAATGGAAGCGTTTCAACAACAACTTAACTCTGCGCGGGGTAATCGATCACAGCAGTTTGTATGTCTCAAGAAAAGCCAAGAGAAAATATCCGAGTCGGACAAATTCCGTAAACAGGTAGATGTAGATCCTGACGTTAATATTGAGTTTAGGAGACAAAAAAGTATATTGAAGTTACTATGTGGACTTAATTCACTAGGAATCAACACTGAGAAAACAAGTTATAAATCAGTTCATGTTCAGCAACACATGGCACTGTATAAAGTAACAGGGCGTGAAGAGTATACGGTGCTTGGGCTCAGTGGATTTATGCATGATTCCATTATACTGACAGATCGCACAATACTCCTGACATGCCACATCATGAAAAAACTAAAGAGACTGGAGAGTTTCACCTACAAACTGATAGACGAGTGTGATCTGTCTGCCAAACCTATAGCAGTATGTGAGATAAGTCAACAAGAAGCAGGTGTAACATTGAACAACAACACTATACAGTTGGTATCTTTGGGAAGTAAGATGGCGCCCACTCGATCAATAAAGATGAATCATTTTTGTTATGGGCTTGCTGTCAGTAATGGGCAGGTGTTTGTATCGGATATGAAAAACAAAGTATTTGTATATGGTACATCCGGGACACTGCTGAGAACAATATGTAAGGGTCAATCAGGGGAAGATATTTTCTCCAGGACCAGACATATTGCAGTGAGTGACGATGGCAGCAAGATTTATGTTGCCGATAAAGACAAAGGTGTGATTGTTCTAGACAGGCATAGGAGAGTACTCTTGCGATTTTGTGATCCCGGGTTGTCAGGTGCCGAGGGAGTATGTACTGATGGGCGGCGTGGTAATCTGTTTGTATGTGGTAATAGTAATGTTGTACAGTTTGGACAGAGCGGAGATAAAATTGGTGTGATAGTAAAACAGTCAGATGGTATTTCACTTCCTCTGTCAGTGTGTTATGATAGGTCAACATCTAGACTGATTGTTACAAATTTCAGTTGTAGCATCAATGTTTTCGATTTGGTGTAAATTTCAAAACACATGGAACATGCAGAAAAACATTTTTAGTGATAAAACCTTATTAGAAATAGTTTAACTAAAATATTTATGTACATGCAATTTAGTTAAATATGAATGATACACATTACACATGACCTGAACATTTATAAATTTAGCTGTTTAATTCATACACATATATCAATAGATTATTCTTACTGCGCTAGAGTATTTTATAGTTTTGATAATTTAACATTAAAAGTGTTGTATACTTAATAATTTAATTAGTACTTTAATTACTTTTATTTTTTTTCTATACTTTTAATTAATTATTTTTGTATTTCATAAATAATCATCTTTTTTATGTATATTTATAATTTCATTTTATTTTTTCTGTTTATGCTGCTGGTTGTCGGTAACGCGTCTGACTGTCAATCCGATGTGAGTGAGTTTGAATCCCCGCCCGGCCAGTCTGTGTAGATTAACCATAAACTTTGTTCCACAGTCATGAATAGTCCACCTCTGAATATGTGGGAAAGTAGTCTGTGCCTTGCAGAGATAGGGTGTGTCTTGTACTGGTTAAACTGCCTACCGGGCCCAGGAACGATGATTAGTCGAGCTGACCGCCGTTATATAACTGAAATACTGTTGAAAACAGACGTGAAACACCAAACATACAAATAAACAATCCAAAAATCAATTTTGATGGACATTTGTTTAAAATCAGTCAGTTTAAGATGTTAATACATGTTTTTCAATTTGTTTTAAACACATTTTATATCAATAATTCTTATTTTATATGAGCAATAATATGGAGTCCGGGAATTTGTGTTACATCACAAACCCTTTGGTGTCCTCTATTTTAATATTTAATACTTGTCAAATTTTATGCTTTATTAGGTTACTACACTATTTAATGTTATTATATTGTTAAAAATATTAACAGTTTCTAGATTTATGTATTAAGGAATGTGATTTTTAAATTTCACTGTAAGTAACACTGGACACTATACTATACATTCATTTATTTATGGTCAAATTATTTCTTGCATCTATTAAGTCTACTTAAATGAATTACCAGATTTAGTTTAATTGTTTCAAATGTAAAACTGGTTATTTAGTTCAATATTTAGCAATTAGTGCCAAGTGGAAGTATGATGTACCGAGACACCAAGTACGATGTAACTGGAGGCAAAATGTATAACAGGACAACACAAAACTGCAGAAATTGCATAACAGGACACCAATAAAGACCCCAATAAAAGACACTAAGTTACACCATTGCAGACTCAATGCATCTATACAATTTGATTCAGGTGTTTCAACTATTGTCTCCATGCAAAAACAGTCACAGGACATTTCTGTTAACAAAGTCTGACCAATCATAAACATTTAATTGAACTGGATTTTTGTATTCATGAATAAATCGGGCACTGGTGTAACACTGGACACGATGAAAATTGTGTCCCGATTTCACTTGTTACACACAAACAATTTGAGAGTAAATAATACATCAAATATATATTTTAAAGTTCATATTGTTCCCTCGTACTTTCAGACATCTTAATTGTTCAAACCCATTTCATTTTAACGGGTACAGCATGTCAATCACTGTTAACCATGAGATTCCTGTTGTCAACGTAATACGATACACTACATCGGTCAGGAAGAACTGAACAAAACCTTGTCACATAAAATTAATTATTAATATTGGTACTTTCATGCATCACATATCATTTTGGTTATGCTTAAAAGCATTTTAAATGCATTTAAGAGACTGGAGGATGAATCAAAACATTGTTGTCGTCGTAACTTTTTTCCGAAAACTGACCACGTGTACATTGTCGATCAACCTTCCTTCTCGCTGCCAGCCTTAGAACTGGCTGGTGTTGATGTCGTAAACAGACTCAAGGTTAAAAGGTTACGCGGGCGAATTACTTGGTAATTTTCCATTATGTTCAGATACCGTGACGTAACAAAAGAGGACACGTTTCTCGTAACCGATATGTTGGCTGTATGCCATTTTTAAGTGGTGGTTTCTAGAATGCCATGTTTACGTCATTTTCATAGTGCACTGTCGATCACGTAAAAACAACATGTGTACCAGATCGTCGAAGTCAAGGTTGTAAGCTACAACACATTTTGTCATGACGTAACTCTGAGGACACGATTGGTTACGCCACATTACAGAAACATATTTAGTTAAATTCTCATATTTACGTTGCAAATAAAAAAACAGAAGTTAATCAATTCAAATAAGTGGAAACAGAAGTTTATTTTCAAAAAAAAACACAAGCTGTTTTGGTTTAGAAGATTAGAGTAATACGTGTTTAGTGCAAACACATGGGCAAATGAGCACCACGAAACCAAGAAATTACACAGTAAAATAATGATTTAAGGGAAGTTTTAAGTTGTTAAAAAAGTACTCTACGTGACAATTAAGAGAATTATTTGTTTTTAAAAGGTTCTGCAAATTACTTTAAATTAATATTATATACTTCTGCAGCTTATATTAATTTATGTAGAATTTGTGTGATGTAACGCAAATTCCCGGACTCCATATTATGGCTCATATTTTTTATTAAGACCATTACAAATCTAGTTAATGGTTGAAGCGTGGAGTGACAAAATAAAATTTACTTTTGTATTGTACTTACTCAATTAAGGAATTCGTTATATTTGTAACAATTTGACATCCATGAAATTCTTACACAGCTATTAGCTGTAGCACCGTGATTCTTACAGCAGTTAAACCGCAGTGGTGGTCTCATGGTAGAGCGTCCGCCTTGCATAGGAAAAGTTATGGGATCGATCCCCAACCAGGTCATATTAAAGACATGAAACATGGTACTAGAATATTCCTCGTTTGTCCCTCAGTATTTAGAGGACAGTTCTAGGTCTGGTCGGCCCGGTGTCTGTATGCTGTGACTATGCAGTGGGGTATCAAACCATGTGTCTACGGCATGATACTCGAGTATGGCAGCGCTTGAATACTTTAATTAAACACCGACACGATATGACTGAACAATTGTTGAACGCGATGCTTAACACCATGCGTCATTTAGAGTTTTACACGACAATTTGTTATAGAGCCGGGATTCGTTCATAAGTGAATCTTACATTGTATATTTGTTACAGAATAATGTGATCCTTGTATTATCCGATGAGTGGTTTAAAAAACTAGTGTGCTGTATTTTATATGTATGTTAAGCGTATGCGACCTATTATTTGCATAATTAGTTATTGTCAGGAACCTGTGTCCTACTTAAATAAAGTATGAACAAAAATGATAATTGAATTGTTGTTTTGTTCTTTTAAAGTATATATACATTTGAAATGCAATATGGAGTATCACATGTCAAGAAAATGAAATGTTCCGTTGGAGTTTTGGAACATAGCCCTGCTCATTATATCACTATTTGAAGTTATTTATTGACATCGATGGGAAATATCTTAATATACAAATCACGCTCGATTTCTTCTACGTGCAAAGTGTTCTTAGCATATGCACGTGCGTGTTTAATGTTTTACATAATGCCATAAGAAATGGCCTTGGAAGGAGATCACACCCGCGATATTTTGATCATGGCTGAAATACTCTTTTCCCAAGATGTAGATCTATATAAGTGTTGGTCTTTAATACGATAGACTGGATGACAAACATAAAATGTGTATGCTATATAAGTGTTGGTCTTTACTATGATAGACTGGATGACAAACATAAAATGTCTATGCTATATAAGTGTTGGTCTTTAATATGATAGACTGGATGACAAACATAAAATGTCTATGCTATATAAGTGTTGGTCTTTAATATGATAGACTGGATGACAAACATAAAATGTGTATGCTATATAAGTGTTGGTCTTTAATATGATAGACTGGATGACAAACATAAAATGTCTATGCTATATAAGTGTTGGTCTTTAATATGATAGACTGGATGACAAACATAAAATGTCTATGCTATATAAGTGTTGGTCTTTACTATGATAGACTGGATGACAAACATAAAATGTGTATGCTATGTAAGTGTTGGTCTTTAATATGATAGACTGGATGACAAACATAACATGTCTATGCTATATAAGTGTTGGTCTTTAATATGATAGACTGGATGACAAACATAAAATGTGTATGCTATATAAGTGTTGGTCTTTACTATAATAGACTGGATGACAAACATAAAATGTCTATGCTATATAAGTGTTGGTCTTTAATATGATAGACTGGGTGACAAACATAAAATATCTATGCTATGTAAGTGTTGGTCTTTACTATAATAGACTGGATGACAAACATAACATGTCTATGCTATATAAGTGTTGGTCTTTAATATGATAGACTGGATGACAAACATAAAATGTCAATGCTATATAAGTGTTGGTCTTTAATATGATAGACTTGGTGACAAACATAAAATATCTATGCTATATAAGTGTTGGTCTTTAATATGATAGACTGGATGACAAACATAAAATGTCTATGCTATATAAGTGTTGGTCTTTAATATGATAGACTGGATGACAAACATAAAATGTGTATGCTATGTAAGTGTTGGTCTTTAATATGATAGACTGGATGACAAACATAACATGTCTATGCTATATAAGTGTTGGTCTTTACTATAATAGACTGAATGACAAACATAAAATGTCTATGCTATATAAGTGTTGGTCTTTAATATGATAGACTGGGTGACAAACATAAAATATCTATGCTATGTAAGTGTTGGTCTTTACTATAATAGACTGGATGACAAACATAACATGTCTATGCTATATAAGTGTTGGTCTTTAATATGATAGACTGGATGACAAACATAAAATGTCAATGCTATATAAGTGTTGGTCTTTAATATGATAGACTTGGTGACAAACATAAAATATCTATGCTATATAAGTGTTGGTCTTTAATATGATAGACTGGATGACAAACATAAAATGTCAATGCTATATAAGTGTTGGTCTTTAATATGATAGACTTGGTGACAAACATAAAATATCTATGCTATATAAGTGTTGGTCTTTAATATGATAGACTGGATGACAAACATAAAATGTCTATGCTATATAAGTGTTGGTCTTTAATATGATAGACTGGATGACAAACATAAAATGTCAATGCTATATAAGTGTTGGTCTTTAATATGATAGACTTGGTGACAAACATAAAATATCTATGCTATATAAGTGTTGGTCTTTAATATGATAGACTGGATGACAAACATAAAATGTCTATGCTATATAAGTGTTGGTCTTTAATATGATAGACTGGATGACAAACATAAAATATCTATGCTATATAAGTGTTGGTCTTTACTATGATAGACTGGATGACAAACATAAAATATCTAAGCTATATAAGTGTTGGTCTTTAATATGATAGACTTGGTGACAAACATAAAATATCTATGCTTTATAAGTGTTGGTCTTTATAAGTGTTGGTCTTTAATATGATAGACTGGGTGACAAACATAACATGTCTATGCTATATAAGTGTTGGTCTTTAATATGATAGACTGGATGACAAACATAAAATATCTATGCTATATAAGTGTTGGTCTTTAATATGATAGACTGGATGACAAACATAAAATGTGTATGCTATATAAGTGTTGGTCTTTAATATGATAGACTGGGTGACAAACATAAAATGTCTATTCTATATCAGTGTTGGTCTTTATAAGTGTTGGTCTTTAATATGATAGACTTGGTGACAAACATAAAATGTGTATGCTATATAAGTGTTGGTCTTTAATATGATAGACTGGATGACAAACATAAAATATCTATGCTATATAAGTGTTGGTCTTTAATATGATAGACTGGATGACAAACATAAAATGTCTATGCTATATAAGTGTTGGTCTTTAATATGATAGACTGAATGACAAACATAAAATATCTATGCTATATAAGTGTTGGTCTTTAATATGATAGACTGGATGACAAACATAAAATGTCTATGCTATATAAGTGTTGGTCTTTAATATGATAGACTGGATGACAAACATAAAATGTCTATGCTATATAAGTGTTGGTCTTTAATATGATAGACTGGATGACAGACGTAAAATGTCTATGCTATATAAGTGTTGGTCTTTACTATGATAGACTGGATGACACACATAAAATGTCAATGCTATATAAGTGTTGGTCTTTACTATGATAGACTGGATGACAAACATAAAATGTCTATGCTATATAAGTGTTGGTCTTTAATATGATAGACTGGGTGACAAACATAACATGTCTATGCTACATAAGTTTTGGTCTTTAATATGATAGACTGGGTGACAAACATAAAATGTCTATGCTATATAAGTGTTGGTCTTTAATATGATAGACTGGATGACAAACATAAAATATCTATGCTATATAAGTGTTGGTCTTTACTATGATAGACTGGATGACAAACATAAAATATCTAAGCTATATAAGTGTTGGTCTTTAATATGATAGACTTGGTGACAAACATAAAATATCTATGCTTTATAAGTGTTGGTCTTTATAAGTGTTGGTCTTTAATATGATAGACTGGGTGACAAACATAACATGTCTATGCTATATAAGTGTTGGTCTTTAATATGATAGACTGGATGACAAACATAAAATATCTATGCTATATAAGTGTTGGTCTTTAATATGATAGACTGGATGACAAACATAAAATGTGTATGCTATATAAGTGTTGGTCTTTAATATGATAGACTGGGTGACAAACATAAAATGTCTATTCTATATCAGTGTTGGTCTTTATAAGTGTTGGTCTTTAATATGATAGACTTGGTGACAAACATAAAATGTGTATGCTATATAAGTGTTGGTCTTTAATATGATAGACTGGATGACAAACATAAAATATCTATGCTATATAAGTGTTGGTCTTTAATATGATAGACTGGATGACAAACATAAAATGTCTATGCTATATAAGTGTTGGTCTTTAATATGATAGACTGAATGACAAACATAAAATATCTATGCTATATAAGTGTTGGTCTTTAATATGATAGACTGGATGACAAACATAAAATGTCTATGCTATATAAGTGTTGGTCTTTAATATGATAGACTGGATGACAAACATAAAATGTCTATGCTATATAAGTGTTGGTCTTTAATATGATAGACTGGATGACAGACGTAAAATGTCTATGCTATATAAGTGTTGGTCTTTACTATGATAGACTGGATGACAAACATAAAATGTCAATGCTATATAAGTGTTGGTCTTTACTATGATAGACTGGATGACAAACATAAAATGTCTATGCTATATAAGTGTTGGTCTTTAATATGATAGACTGGGTGACAAACATAACATGTCTATGCTACATAAGTTTTGGTCTTTAATATGATAGACTGGGTGACAAACATAAAATGTCTATGCTATATAAGTGTTGGTCTTTAATATGATAGACTGGATGACAAACATAAAATGTCTATGCTATATAAGTGTTGGTCTTTAATATGATAGACTGGATGACAAACATAAAATGTCTATGCTATATAAGTGTTGGTCTTTAATATGATAGACTGGATGACAAACATAACATGTCTATGCTATATAAGTGTTGGTCTTTACTATGATAGACTGGATGACAAACATAAAATGTCTATGCTATATAAGTGTTGGTCTTTAATATGATAGACTGGATGACAAACATAAAATGTGTATGCTATGTAAGTGTTGGTCTTTAATATGATAGACTGGATGACAAACATAACATGTCTATGCTATATAAGTGTTGGTCTTTAATATGATAGACTGGATGACAAACATAAAATGTGTATGCTATATAAGTGTTGGTCTTTACTATAATAGACTGGATGACAAACATAAAATGTCTATGCTATATAAGTGTTGGTCTTTAATATGATAGACTGGGTGACAAACATAAAATATCTATGCTATGTAAGTGTTGGTCTTTACTATAATAGACTGGATGACAAACATAACATGTCTATGCTATATAAGTGTTGGTCTTTAATATGATAGACTGGATGACAAACATAAAATGTCAATGCTATATAAGTGTTGGTCTTTAATATGATAGACTTGGTGACAAACATAAAATATCTATGCTATATAAATGTTGGTCTTTAATATGATAGACTGGATGACAAACATAAAATGTCTATGCTATATAAGTGTTGGTCTTTAATATGATAGACTGGATGACAAACATAAAATGTGTATGCTATGTAAGTGTTGGTCTTTAATATGATAGACTGGATGACAAACATAACATGTCTATGCTATATAAGTGTTGGTCTTTACTATAATAGACTGAATGACAAACATAAAATGTCTATGCTATATAAGTGTTGTTCTTTAATATGATAGACTGGGTGACAAACATAAAATATCTATGCTATGTAAGTGTTGGTCTTTACTATAATAGACTGGATGACAAACATAACATGTCTATGCTATATAAGTGTTGGTCTTTAATATGATAGACTGGATGACAAACATAAAATGTCAATGCTATATAAGTGTTGGTCTTTAATATGATAGACTTGGTGACAAACATAAAATATCTATGCTATATAAGTGTTGGTCTTTAATATGATAGACTGGATGACAAACATAAAATGTCAATGCTATATAAGTGTTGGTCTTTAATATGATAGACTTGGTGACAAACATAAAATATCTATGCTATATAAGTGTTGGTCTTTAATATGATAGACTGGATGACAAACATAAAATGTCTATGCTATATAAGTGTTGGTCTTTAATATGATAGACTGGATGACAAACATAAAATGTCAATGCTATATAAGTGTTGGTCTTTAATATGATAGACTTGGTGACAAACATAAAATATCTATGCTATATAAGTGTTGGTCTTTAATATGATAGACTGGATGACAAACATAAAATGTCTATGCTATATAAGTGTTGGTCTTTAATATGATAGACTGGATGACAAACATAAAATATCTATGCTATATAAGTGTTGGTCTTTACTATGATAGACTGGATGACAAACATAAAATATCTAAGCTATATAAGTGTTGGTCTTTAATATGATAGACTTGGTGACAAACATAAAATATCTATGCTTTATAAGTGTTGGTCTTTATAAGTGTTGGTCTTTAATATGATAGACTGGGTGACAAACATAACATGTCTATGCTATATAAGTGTTGGTCTTTAATATGATAGACTGGATGACAAACATAAAATATCTATGCTATATAAGTGTTGGTCTTTAATATGATAGACTGGATGACAAACATAAAATGTGTATGCTATATAAGTGTTGGTCTTTAATATGATAGACTGGGTGACAAACATAAAATGTCTATTCTATATCAGTGTTGGTCTTTATAAGTGTTGGTCTTTAATATGATAGACTTGGTGACAAACATAAAATGTGTATGCTATATAAGTGTTGGTCTTTAATATGATAGACTGGATGACAAACATAAAATATCTATGCTATATAAGTGTTGGTCTTTAATATGATAGACTGGATGACAAACATAAAATGTCTATGCTATATAAGTGTTGGTCTTTAATATGATAGACTGAATGACAAACATAAAATATCTATGCTATATAAGTGTTGGTCTTTAATATGATAGACTGGATGACAAACATAAAATGTCTATGCTATATAAGTGTTGGTCTTTAATATGATAGACTGGATGACAAACATAAAATGTCTATGCTATATAAGTGTTGGTCTTTAATATGATAGACTGGATGACAGACGTAAAATGTCTATGCTATATAAGTGTTGGTCTTTACTATGATAGACTGGATGACAAACATAAAATGTCAATGCTATATAAGTGTTGGTCTTTACTATGATAGACTGGATGACAAACATAAAATGTCTATGCTATATAAGTGTTGGTCTTTAATATGATAGACTGGGTGACAAACATAACATGTCTATGCTACATAAGTTTTGGTCTTTAATATGATAGACTGGGTGACAAACATAAAATGTCTATGCTATATAAGTGTTGGTCTTTAATATGATAGACTGGATGACAAACATAACATGTCTATGCTATATAAGTGTTGGTCTTTAATATGATAGACTGGATGACAAACATAAAATGTCTATGCTATATAAGTGTTGGTCTTTAATATGATAGACTGGATGACAAACATAACATGTCTATGCTATATAAGTGTTGGTCTTTACTATGATAGACTGGATGACAAACATAAAATGTCTATGCTATATAAGTGTTGGTCTTTAATATGATAGACTTGGTGACAAACATAAAATGTCTATGCTATGTAAGTGTTCGTCTTTAATATGATAGACTGGATGACAAACATAAAATGTCTATGCTATATAAGTGTTGGTCTTTAATATGATAGACTGGATGACAAACATAAAATGTCTATGCTATATAAGTGTTGGTCTTTAATATGATAGACTTGGTGACAAACATAAAATGTCTGTGCTATATAAGTGTTGGTCTTTAATATGATAGACTGGATGACAAACATAAAATGTCTATGCTATACAAGTGTTGGTCTTTAATATGATAGACTGGATGACAAACATAAAATGTCTATGCTATATAAGTGTTGGTCTTTAATATGATAGACTGGATGACAAACATAACATGTCTATGCTATATAAGTGTTGGTCTTTACTATGATAGACTGGATGACAAACATAAAATGTCTATGCTATATAAGTGTTGGTCTTTAATATGATAGACTTGGTGACAAACATAAAATGTCTATGCTATGTAAGTGTTCGTCTTTAATATGATAGACTGGATGACAAACATAAAATGTCTATGCTATATAAGTGTTGGTCTTTAATATGATAGACTGGGTGACAAACATAAAATGTCTGTGCTATATAAGTGTTGGTCTTTAATATGATAGACTTGGTTACAAACAATGCTATATAAGTGTTGGTCTTTAATATGATAGACTGGATGAAAAACATAAAATGTCAATGCTATATAAGTGTTGGTCTTTACTATGATAGACTGGATGACAAACATAAAATGTGTATGCTATATAAGTGTTGGTCTTTAATATGATAGACTGGATGACAAACATAAAATGTGTATGCTATATAAGTGTTGGTCTTTAATATGATAGACTGAATGACAAACATAAAATGTCTATGCTATATAAGTGTTGGTCTTTAATATGATAGACTGGATGACAAACATAAAATGTGTATGCTATATAAGTGTTGGTCTTTAATATGATAGACTGGATGACAGACATAAAATGTCTATGCTATATAAGTGTTGGTCTTTACTATGATAGACTGGATGACAAACATAAAATGTCAATGCTATATAAGTGTTGGTCTTTACTATGATAGACTGGATGACAAACATAAAATGTCTATGCTATATAAGTGTTGGTCTTTAATATGATAGACTGGGTGACAAACATAAAATGTCTATGCTATGTAAGTGTTGGTCTTTAATATGATAGACTGGGTGACAAACATAAAATGTCTATGCTATATAAGTGTTGGTCTTTAATATGATAGACTGGATGACAAACATAAAATGTCTATGCTATGTAAGTGTTGGTCTTTAATATGATAGACTTGGTGACAAACATAAAATGTCTATGCTATGTAAGTGTTGGTCTTTAATATGATAGTATGGGTGACAAACATAAAATGTCTATGCTATATAAGTGTTGGTCTTTAATATGATAGACTTGGTGACAAACAATGCTATATAAGTGTTGGTCTTTAATATGATAGACTGGATGACAAACATAAAATGTCAATGCTATATAAGTGTTGGTCTTTAATATGATAGACTGGATGACAAACATAAAATGTCTATGCTATATAAGTGTTGGTCTTTAATATGATAGACTGGATGACAAACATAAAATGTCTATGCTATATAAGTGTTGGTCTTTAATATGATAGACTGGATGACAAACATAAAATGTCAATGCTATGTAAGTGTTGGTCTTTATTATGATAGACTGGATGACAAACATAAAATGTCTATGCTATGTAAGTGTTGGTCTTTACTATGATAGACTGGATGACAAACATAAAATGTCAATGCTATATAAGTGTTGGTCTTTACTATGATAGACTGGATGACAAACATAAAATGTCAATGCTATATAAGTGTTGGTCTTTAATATGATAGACTCGGTGACAAACATAAAATGTCTATGCTATATAAGTGTTGGTCTTTAATATGATAGACTGGATGACAAACATTAAATGTCTATGCTATACAAGTGTTGGTCTTTAATATGATAGACTGGGTGACAAACATAAAATGTCTATGCTATATAAGTGTTGGTCTTTAATATGATAGACTGGATGACAAACATAAAATGTCAATGCTATATAAGTGTTGGTCTTTAATATGATAGACTGGATGACAAACATAAAATGTCAATGCTATATAAGTGTTGGTCTTTAATATGATAGACTGGGTGACAAACATAAAATGTCTATGCTATATAAGTGTTGGTCTTTAATATGATAGACTGGGTGACAAACATAAAATGTCTATGCTATATAAGTGTTGGTCTTTAATATGATAGACTGGATGACAAACATAAAATGTCTATGCTATATAAGTGTTGGTCTTTACTATGATAGATTTGGTGACAAACATAAAATATCTATGCTATATAAGTGTTGGTCTTTAATATGATAGACTGGATGACAAACATAAAATGTCTATGCTATATAAGTGTTGGTCTTTAATATGATAGACTTGGTGACAAACATAAAATATCTATGCTATATAAGTGTTGGTCTTTAATATGATAGACTGGGTGACAAACATAAAATGTCTATGCTATATAAGTGTTGGTCTTTACTATGATAGACTGGATGACAAACATAACATGTCTATGCTATATAAGTGTTGGTCTTTAATATGATAGACTTGGTGACAAACATAAAATATCTATGCTATATAAGTGTTGGTCTTTAATATGATAGACTGGATGACAAACATAAAATGTCTATGCTATATAAGTGTTGGTCTTTAATATGATAGACTTGGTGACAAACATAAAATATCTATGCTATATAAGTGTTGGTCTTTAATATGATAGACTGGGTGACAAACATAAAATGTCTATGCTATATAAGTGTTGGTCTTTAATATGATAGACTGGATGACAAACATAAAATGTGTATGCTATATAAGTGTTGGTCTTTAATATGATAGACTGAATGACAAACATAAAATGTCTATGCTATATAAGTGTTGGTCTTTACTATGATAGACTGGATGACAAACATAAAATGTCTATGCTATATAAGTGTTGGTCTTTAATATGATAGACTGAATGACAAACATAAAATGTCTATGCTATATAAGTGTTGGTCTTTACTATGATAGACTGGGTGACAAACATAAAATGTCTATGCTATATAAGTGTTGGTCTTTACTATGATAGACTGGATGACAAACATAAAATGTGTATGCTATATAAGTGTTGGTCTTTAATATGATAGACTGGATGACAAACATAAAATGTGTATGCTATATAAGTGTTGGTCTTTAATATGATAGACTGGGTGACAAACATAAAATGTCTGTGCTATATAAGTGTTGGTCTTTAATATGATAGACTGGATGACAAACATAAAATGTCTATGCTATACAAGTGTTGGTCTTTAATATGATAGACTGGATGACAAACATAAAATGTCAATGCTATACAAGTGTTGGTCTTTACTATGATAGACTGGATGACAAACATAAAATGTGTATGCTATATAAGTGTTGGTCTTTAATATGATAGACTTGGTGACAAACATAAAATGTCAATGCTATATAAGTGTTGGTCTTTACTATGATAGACTGGATGACAAACATAAAATGTGTATGCTATATAAGTGTTGGTCTTTAATATGATAGACTTGGTGACAAACATAAAATGTCTATGCTATATAAGTGTTGGTCTTTAATATGATAGACTGAATGACAAACATAAAATGTCAATGCTATATAAGTGTTGGTCTTTACTATGATAGACTGGATGACAAACATAAAATGTGTATGCTATATAAGTGTTGGTCTTTAATATGATAGACTTGGTGACAAACATAAAATGTCTATGCTATATAAGTGTTGGTCTTTAATATGATAGACTGAATGACAAACATAAAATGTGTATGCTATATAAGTGTTGGTCTTTAATATGATAGACTCATACTGAGTCAAAGGTTCATACTGATCAAAAGCTCAAATGGAGTCAAAGGCTCATTCTCAGCCAATGGCTTATACTGAGTCAAAGGTTCAAAATGAATCAAAGGTCATACAGAGATTAAGGCTCATACTGAGTCAAAGTCACATACTTAGTAAAAGGCTCATAGTGAATCAAAGTTTCATACTAAATGTAAGGTTCATACAGAGTTAAAGGCTTATACTGCGCCAAAGGTTCTTACTTGTTGTGATTTCTTGCCGCAGATGAGTAGAGCAAAAGTTGGCATAGCATATACTGTAATAAGGTGATAAAAACTTTTATAGGATTCAACATATGTATGCATTTATGAGCATTTGAGGACTTCTTTTTTCAAAAATCACTGCACCCTCTTTAAAAACAAGCTGGTCAACCTACCAGTTATTATGCATTTGTATGTGTGCATACATTCCTGCTATGAAAAAAAATACATGTACTTAAAAAAAACCTCTTTGTTGTATTCTTTTTTTACCATTGAAATCTTAGACCTTATTTTATTTGAACAAAAAACACAATTCAACTGTGTAGTGAAACCTTAATTGTTCTTGGATTTAAATCGGTCAAAGAACACTATTCTATGTACACTCTACACACTGCAATTTTTTTGAATGCTATAGGTTAGCTACAAAATTTGGTAAGTTTTGCTTCTATTTCCAACAATTAAATATATTATCATCGTGTTAAATACACAAAGGGGTAGAAATCTTGTTATAAAATCAAATAAATGCAAAATAGATTTCAGTTAAATGAGATACGTCGCCTTTCACAATTGAAATTTGAATGTAATGTCATACTCTTGACTGTGTTTTTTTAAGGATTAAACGCCGAATTTTGAGTTTTCAGCTTCTCAGCAACATTAAACTAGTCTAATGTTTTTCATCACCTGATGAAAACTCGAAATTCGGCTTTTAATCTTTATATATACATTATATTTTCCAGCTATTTTAGATAAACCTTTTTACATTATTTTTGCCATTTTGATATTTAAAAAACAATTAATACGCATTAAAACGCAAAGCCAAATGTCATGAATGTAATGGCAACGTTGTCAACATGAATAAGTGCACACAGTTATAGGACAACTAACGACAAACGTCATGTGAAACTAACGGCAATGTGACGTCTCACCAGTAAAACAAAATCGTGCAACCAATGAAATGCAAACTGGTACTTTTTAACCCTGCCAAGCTGCAAGTTTTTTTCATTGGGAAATAAAATGCAGTAAATCTATATAGTTCATTTAGGCCGATTGCAGTGGGAATGTAAGTATACGAGGTTTAACGTCGTTCTTAACGCTTAATATGTTTAATAAGACGACCGGTTTTATTGGTGAACGAACAGGACATCGTCCTTCAATGAGTAACGTGTAAATATTCTCATCTGATATTTTTGGACCGTGCTGTGAGAGGTAAGTGATCTTGAGATGATGCCTATGAACAGCTAGACAAGGGGGACCTCACACTTGTCACGGGCATAACATACAAACTACAATTTCAAACATCTCTCTTGGAGTAGTTGGAGGTCTTTGTTGAACTATATTACATGTAAACTTTTAAGAAAAGCTGCAGTGTGTGACATTGAGCCCGAAGAAAGGTCACATGTCATGCGTCATCGGATTTCTCTTCATACGATGTCATGTCAGTTTGTTTCCAACAGCAGAATCATGACACATCCGGGTGATTTTGTCTGATTCCTCGTGGACATATTCGTAATACATATTTCTCGCTTTCTCAAGGAAGTACATTGTATATACAGCATACGATTTGTGGGAAGTATAAACCAATATTGTTTCATATAGAATTTTGAATAAATGTCAGGAGACGATGTTAAACGAGGAATAACTAGTTAAATAAAATATTTTGAAATAAAGGAAAAATTTAAAAGTAGTATGCATTTGCTAATCATTGATTAGAGCACAATAGTTAATGGTAAATAGAAAGAAAAAACAGATTAACCTAATAATTTTATAAAATACAAATTTCCTTTTTATTTCGCTGGATTTAATTTTGCAGATTTATAGAAATGTGAGGCATAAGTTTTAAGTTGTATAATTTATAAACAATAAGTCTCGAAAATAGTGCTCATGATAAAATGGAACAAATAGATTAATATAAAAATAATATTTAAATAATACAATAAATCAGTCACAAGCTTTCCACATATTTAAGTATTATAAACAGAGCATATTAATAATAGTAAATGGTTAAGTAGATTACTTAAATTGGTCATGATAAAGCATTCAGAACAAATACAATTTCAAACATGTACATTACTGGATGTCTGCATCTATACAGACTTTACTTGAATCATATTTGTTTTTGTTTTTTTGTACAAGTTTAGTTCATATTGGAAGAAAAATGAAATGAATGCGGGACAGTTTTTAAATATATGTATCCGGAGCTAACTTGGTGTGTATGTGTGCATGTATGTGTGTGTTATTCTGTGTGTGTGCGTGTAATTTGTGTGTGTTATTCTGTGTGTGGCGGTATGTGTGTGTTATTCTGTGTGAGCATGTATGTGTGTTAATCTGTGTGTGCGTGTATGTGTGTGTTATTCTGTGTGTGTGTGTGTGTGTGTGTGTGTGTGTGTGTGTGTGTGTGTGTGTGTGTGTGCGCATGCGTGCGTGTGTTATTCTGTGTGTGCATGTATGTATGTGTTATTCTGTGTGTGGTATTTTTTGTGTATGTGTGGTACTTTGTTTGTGGGTGTATGTTTGTGTTATTCTAAGTGTGGGTGTATGTGTGTGTTATTCTGTGTGTGTGTGTGTATGTGTGTGTTATTGTGTGTAAGCATGTATGTGTGTTCTTCTGTGTTTGCGTGTATGTGTGTGTGCCTGTATGTGTGTTATTCTGTGTGTGGTAGTATGTGTGTGTTATTCTGTGTGTGGGTGTATGTATGTGTGTGTTATTCTGTGTGTGAATGTATGTGAGTATTATTCTGTGTGTGGTTGTATGTGTGTGTTATTCTGTGTGTGAGTGTATGTGTGTGTTATTCTGTGAGCATGTATGTGTGTTATTCTGTGTGTGCATGTATGTGTGTGTTATTCTGTGTGTGTGCGTGTATGTGTGTTATTCTGTGTTTGGCAGTATGTGTGTGTTATTCTGTGTGTGGCAGTATGTGTGTGTTATTATGTGTGTGCGTGTATGTGTGTGTTATTCTGCGTGTGGTATTTTTTGTGTATGTGTGGTACTTTGTTTGTTGGTGTATGTTTGTATTATTCTGTATGTGAATGTATGTGTGTGTGTGGGTGTTTGTGGGTGTTATTCTGTGTGTGTGTGTGTGTGTGTGTGTGTGTGTGTGTGTGTGTGTGTGTGTGTGTGTGTGTGTGTGTGTGTGTGTGTGTGTGTGTGTGTGTGTGTGTGTGTGTGTGTATGTGTGTGTGTGTGTGTGAGTTATCCTGTGTGTGCATGTATGTTTGTGTTATTCTGTGTGTGTGTGTGTATGTGTGTGTAATTATGTGTGTGCGTCTGTGTTCATGTTATTCTGTGTGTGGCAGTGTGTGTGATATTCTCTGTGTGAGTGTATGTGTGTGTGTGGGTGTATGTGGGTGTTATTCTGTGTGTAATATTCTGTGTGTGCATGTATGTGTGTTTGTAATTCTGTGTGTGCTATTCTGTGTGTGCATGTATGTGTGTGTGTTAT
Source organism: Panopea generosa (assembly GCA_029582155.1). NCBI lineage: Eukaryota > Metazoa > Mollusca > Bivalvia > Adapedonta > Hiatellidae > Panopea > Panopea generosa. The sequence continues at coordinate 24,854,169 of CM055904.1, read as the reverse complement.
TCTGTGTGTGTGTGTGTGTGTGTGTGTGTGTGTGTGTGTGTGTGTGTGTGTGTGTGTGTGTGTGTGTGTGTGTGTGTGAGTTATCCTGTGTGTGCATGTATGTTTGTGTTATTCTGTGTGTGTGCGTGTATGTGTGTGTAATTATGTGTGTGCGTCTGTGTTCGTGTTATTCTGTGTGTGGCAGTGTGTGTGATATTCTGTGTGTGCGTGTATGTGTGTGTTCACCTGTGTGTGCATGTATATGAGTGTTATTCTGTGTGTGTGTGTGTGTGTATGTGTGTGTTGTTCTGTGTGTGCATCTGTGTTTGTGTTATTCTGTGTGTGGTAGTATGTGTGTGTTATATGTGTGTGCGTGTATGAGTGTGTTATTCTGTGTGTGCGTGTATGTGTGTGTTATTCTGTGTGTGCATGTATGTGTGTGTTATTCTGTGTGTGGTATTTTTTGTGTATGTGTGGTTCTTTGTTTGTGGGTGTATGTTTGTGCTATTCTGTGTGTGATTGTGTATTGCGGTATGTGTGTGTTACTCTGTGTGTGCGTATATGTGTGTTATTCTGTGTGTGTGTTTGTGTGGTGTGTGTGTGTGTGTGTGTGTGTGTGTGTGTGCATGTGTGCGTGTGTGTTATTCTATGTGTGGTGGTATTTATGTGTTATTCTGTGTGTGTGTGTGTGTTATTCTGTGTTTGTGTTATTCTGTGTGTGAGTGTATGTGTGTGTTATTCTGTGTGTGTGTCTATGTGTGTGTTATTCTGTGTGTGCATGGATGTGTGTGTTATTCTGAGTGTGCGTGTATGTGTGTGATATTCTGAGTGTGGGTGTATGTGTGTGGTATTTTTTGTGTATGTGTATGTGGGTGTGTTATTCTGTGTGTGGGTGTATGTGTGTAATATTTTAAGCGTATCTGTATGTGTGTGGTATTCTGTTTGTTGGTGTATTTGTGTGTTATTATGTGTGTGGGTGTATGTGTCCGGTATTCTGTGTGTGTGTGTGTGTGTGTGTGTGTGTGTGTGTGTGTGTGTGTGTGTGTGTGTGTGTGTGTGTGTGTGTGTGTGTGTCATGTGTGTGCGTGGGTGTATGTGTGTGGTATTTTGAGTGAATGTGTATGTGTGTGGTATTTTGTGTGTATGTGTGTGGTATTCTCTGTGTGTGTATGTGTGTGTTATTCTGTGTGTGCGTGCATTTGTGTGTTATTCTGCATGTTTGTTATTCTGTGTGTGGGTGTATGTGTGTTGTATTTTGTGTGTGGATGTATGTTTGTGTTATTCTGTGTGTGTGTGTATGTGTGTTATTCTGTGTGTGGTATTTTGTGTGTAAGTGTATGGTATTCTGTTTGTGGGTGTATGTGTGTAGTGTTTTGTGTGTATTTGTGTGTTATTCTGTGTGTTGGTGTATGTGTGTGGTATTCTGTGCGTATGTGTGTTATTATGTGTGTGCGTGTATGTGTGTGGTATTTTGTGTGTATGTGTGTGGTATTCTGTGTGTGTGTGTGTGTGTGTGTGTGTGTGTGTGTGTGTGTGTGTGTGTGTGTGGTATTTGTGTGTATGTGTGTGTTATTTTGTGTGTGCCTGTATGTGTAATCAATTAATAGTGTGAACTTCATCTTGTGGGGAGGATGTCCACATTACTTCATTTGAAGGTTAGGGAAGGTAGTCACTTATGTCTTGAAGAAATGGTGTCAACTTCGTCTTGCGGAGAGGATGTCCACATTACTTCACTCGAAGGTTAGGGAAGGTAGTCACTTATGTCTTGAAGAAATGGTATCAACTTCGTCATGTGGAGAGGATGTCCACATAACGCCACTTGAATGTTTTGGGAAGGTTTCATTCTATCTTGAGGGGAGGGTATCAACTTCATCTTGTGGGGAGAATGTCCACATTACTTCACTTGAAGTTTAGGGGAGGTAGTCAATTAATATGTCTTGAAAAAATGGTGTCAACTTCATCTTGTGGGGAGGATGTCCACATAACTTTACTTGAAGATTAGAGAACTTCAACTTCTGTTAGTGAATTAAGTCTTGAAGAAATGGTGTAAACTTCATCTTGTGGAGAGGATGTCCACATATCTTCACTTGAAGGTTAGGGGAGGTAGTCAATTATTCCTTGAAGAAATGGTGTCAACTCCATCTTGTGGAGAGGATGTCCACATATCTTCACTTGAAGGTTAGGGGAGGTAGTCAATTATTCCTTGAAGAAATGGTGTCAACTTTGTCTTGTGGGAAGGATTTCCATATAAATTCACTTAAAGGTAAGTGGAGGTAGTCAATTAATATATCTTGAAGAAATGGTGTCAACTTCATCTTGTGGAGAGGATGTCCACATAACTTCACTTGAAGATTAGAGAACTTCAACTTCTGGTAGTGAATTAAGTCTTGAAGAAATGGTGTCAACTTTGTCTTGTGGGAAGGATGTCCATATAAATTCACTTGAAGGTTAGTGGAGGTAGTCAAATAATATATCTTGAAGAAATGGTGTCAACTTTGTCATGTGAAGAGGATTTCCACTTTACACCACTTGAATGTTTTTGGAAGTTTTCAATTCTATCTTGAGGGGAGGGTATCAACATCATCTTGTGGGGAGGATGATCACATAACTTCGCTTGAATGTTTTGGGAAGGGTTTTATTCTATCTTGAGGGGAGGGTATTAACTTCACTTGAATGTTTTGGGAAGGGTTTTATTATTCTATCTTGAGGGGAGGGTATTAACTTCACTTGAACATTTTGGGAAGGGTTTTATTCTATCTTGAGGGGAGGGTATTAACTTAGTCTTGTGGGGAGGTGGTCCACATATCTTCACTTGCATGTTTTTGGAAGTTTTCAATTCTATCTTGAGGGGAGGGTATTAACTTCACTTGAATGTTTTGGGAATGGTTTTATTCTATCTTGAGGGGAGGGTATTAACTTCACTTGAATGTTTTGGGAAGGGTTTTATTCTATCTTGAGGGGAGGGTATTAACTTCACTTGAATGTTTTGGGAAGGGTTTTATTCTATCTTGAGGGGAGGGTATTAACTTCACTTGAATGTTTTGGGAAGGGTTTTATTCTATCTTGAGGGGAGGGTATTAACTTCACTTGAATGTTTTGGGAAGGGTTTTATTCTATCTTGAGGGGAGGGTATTAACTTCACTTGAATGTTTTGGGAAAGGTTTTATTCTATCTTGAGGGGAGGGTATTAACTTCACTTGAACATTTTGGGAAGGGTTTTATTCTATCTTGAGGGGAGGGTATTAACTTAGTCTTGTGATGAGGATGTCCACATATCTTCACTTGAATGTTTTTCGAAGTTTTCAATTCTATCTTGAGGGGAGGGTATTAACTTCACTTGAATGGTTTGGCAATGGTTTTATTCTATCTTGAGGGGAGGGTATTAACTTCACTTGAATGTTTTGGGAAGGGTTTTATTCTATCTTGAGGGGAGAGTATTAACTTCACTTGAATGTTTTGGGAAGGGTTTTATTCTATCTTGAGGGGAGGGTATTAACTTCACTTGAATGTTTTGGGAAGGGTTTTATTCTATCTTGAGGGGAGGGTTTCAACTTCGTAATGTGAGGAGGATGTCCACATAATGCCATTTGAATGTTTTGGGAAGGTTTCAATTTTATAGTGAGGGGAAGGTATCAACTTCATCTCGAAGATTAGGGGAGGATGTCAAGTTTGTATAGATGTTCAAAAATATTTCAGGTGAAGGAATCAGTTTTTACCTTAAAATTATGTTGACTGGCTATCTATCAATGGAAGCTAAATGATAAAAAAGTATGGTTTACATACTACAAAACATTTATTTGTCAAAACATATAATAAATATACAAAACGCTTCTACTAAATACCCACACAGATGCTACCTACAAAAAAATATTTGCATATCTTGATGTAAACCTTTATACAATTACTAAGTAATTCCTGTAAAATCTCTTAAATGTCTCCTTTATTAGAGACTCAAAAATCTCTAGTAAATGTTCACCTTTATTAGAGACCCTGAAATCCCTATTAAAGGCCCCCTTTATTTGAGGCTCTAAAATCACTTTTAAATGCCCCTTTTAAAAGAGACTCTTAAATCAGTATTAAATGGCCTCTTTATTAGATACTGAAATCCCTATTAAATATCACCCTCTTTAAAGACTCTAGAATCCCTATCAAATGTCTTCTTTCAATATTAGATATTCCAAAACCCTTTTAAATGCCCCCTTTATTAGAGACTCTAAAATCCCTATTAAATATGCCCCTTTACTAAAGATTCTAAAATTCCTAATTTATTGTATAACTGAAAGTATTACTTAAACAAGTGACAATTTTGCTTTAAGATTTCTTAAGTTGCAAAAAAACGAATAAAAAAACAATGTTTCTGAGATCAATACCATTTTGGTCCATCTACAATGGTAGAAATAAGTGTATGTCTGCTCAGTGGCTAATGGAATCAGCTTGACTTTAAAAAGATACACCTGCTTTATAATATTTATATTTGACTTTATGTTTGGTTTTAGTATTTTTAAGCACTTAATTACAAACAATTGATTAACAAGAGAGTTAACTGGGTCAAGAACAATTTTACATACAGCCATAAATGTACTTGGGTCAAGGTCAATTATACATGTATAACAATATTATAGATTCATGGCAGGAAGCTGCAGATCAAGTTTGGTCAAAATTTAGCAGCACATTTCTGAGGAGAGATTTCGTTTGAGCAATTTGTTAATGCCTGAGGGACAATTTGTTAATGCCTGAGGGACAATTTGTTAACGACTGAGGGACAATTTGTTAATGCCTGAGGGACAATTTGTTAATGCCTGAGGGACAATTTGTTAATGCCTGAGGGACAATTTGTTAATGCCTGAGGGACAATTTGTTAATGACTGAGGGACAATTTGTTAATACCTGAGGGACAATATGTTAATGCCTGAGGGACAATATGTTAATGCCTGAGGGACAATTTGTTAATGCCTGAGGGACAATTTGTTAATGCCTGAGGGACAATTTGTTAATGCCCGAGGGACAATTTGTTAATGACCGAGGGACAATTTGTTAATGCCTGAGGGACAATTTGTTAATGCCTGAGGGACAATGGATGGAATGGACGATGATGGACAGACCCACAGTAACCACACAACAGTTCTACCTGAGCTCCACTCAGCTGAACTTACAAAAAAAAAAAATGTAACATTATAAAAGTATATAAAAGCATAAAGATGAAGAGAAATTTTACCAATTTAAATAAATTGAATTAAAATCAATTCAAAGTAACTAATAGGTCTTTTTAAACAGAAAGCCTTCATTAATAACACTATAAAAGTAAGAAATAATAACAATAAAAGTGATGAACATACGCTAGAGCAATAAGATACCTGTGTCGCCATATTCCAACTTGTTATGTATAGAACATTAAACCATGATGCATAGATTAAAAATATTCTGAGTATCTCAGTATTCCTGAGGTTGATCATTTAAAGTTGTGCTGATCAAAATTACCATATTTATATATATATATATATATATAGCTATACCCTAGCATTTGTATATTCAGAAAGGTTTGGAAAAAGTTTAAACCCTAAGGCAGGGGCTAAACATCCCAAGGGTCATGATTTTAACAAACCAAATTTGGTAGAGGAATATACATATTAACTTATGTAAAAGCAGGAACTCCCCTGGTTCTTGAATTTAATGGAACTGGGCATGTATAAACAATGAAACAAGGAATGTTCCACAATAAACTTCTGTATGACAGTCTGTGAAAAACTGATCAAACTTTGTACATTTACAGATAACCTCCAGGCCCAGTTTAGGGCTCTGCAGAGTACAGTACAGGAAAATATTGAACCCAAAACTGTTAATGTAAATCCGTACATGGTACATAACTAGTACCTGTAATAATAGATTGTTGAAATTTAATGTTAAGGTAAAATAGAAGTGGGAAAATTGATAAAATAAGTATATGCTATATTTTCATATTGACATTGCTTTATAGATTACATTTAATTTCAATAAAAAATAAAATAATAGAGAGTCAGTCACAATTAAACCCTAGATCAATTTATGTACAAACATGAAAATAATATCTAGACATATGATGTTCCAGCTGTGAAGATTTCAAACAAAACATTACAAGGAGAGCCAGTACATTACAGGAGATTAATTTTACTTGATTCCTTTCAGGAAAGGGCGTCATCAAAGTAAGATGAACACAGGCAGGAAACTGAGTAATACACAATTGTGTACACTACAAACACACAAACCATACCTACATGTGGCATTATGACATTAGCTCTCTTATTTTTCAACAGTGGAGATAATAAAAGTGGAAGTTAGTATCAAACAATTCCTTCAACTTCCACCAATAATAGTGCATAGATTTGATAACAGAATAATCAAGTAACCAGATAAAATATGATTACATAATAAGTAAATAATCAGTAAAAAGTCAAACCAGTCAAAATGTGATTCCGGACTAAAGTACAAAAACCAATCACAGTTCATATATTACATGTATGTCGAAATTAGATAACAAGAAAACTAAACAAAAAGCCCAAATGCTAAATTTCTATGCAATGTAAATATTTAAAAGAGTCTTATCACGCCAAAAACTTGTTTGTATTTGTCCATACTAACACTGTTAAGAAAACATCTCAAGGGTTCTTGATATGGAGAATGAGAATGCAAACCAAGTTTTGATATAACTTTTCGTAAAAAACACCCCCCAATCCCACCTGAAATCAAAACTGACAATAAAATTACTTGATGTAATTAATATGGAACATATTGCATAATTATATAAACAGGTAGTACTAATTGCAAATTATTACCATTGGCTGGAACAGTTCCCCAAAACAATACCTAGAATAATCTAGAATATCAAGGTAGATAGGATAGTTTTGCACATCACTTATTTTTGTTCATCTTTATGAACTCTCAGATCAGTAATGCATGCACATTAGCATGAAAAAAAGACATGATTATGCATGTATTTGCACAACATGAATAACTGACATGGGTAATTATAAACAACACTTGTACATAACTATACAACAGAAATATTAACATCCCTATAAATAAATACATCATATCTTGAGATCAGTTTTATACAAAAATCATCTTTCACGCCACCATGATGCAGAACTGCTACACTGTAAATATATTAGACATATTATAAGAATCTGACACGGGTTTAAAGTTTGGATAAAAAATTTTGGCGGGAAAGAGACTTTCTGTGAAAACAGTTATCCCACGATTGGAATTTTCTATCAGAACTAAAGAAGCCAAGAAAGATTCTTATTCATGCAAACCAAAGACACTGAATAGTTATTTAAACTTATTCATCACTACATTTCTTTATAACTATCACTTTAAAACATTAAATTATATGATCTAAGTCATATTTTGTACTACGTCATAGATTGTTCCAATGTCACAGCTGTGCGAGAGAAATACCTAACCCTGGTAAAAATGCAGATATCCTTATTCTGTATGCGAGAAATCGTAATCCATTAAATGATAAGATAACAGATAACCAAGCTAACAGAAACACATCTTTTTACGAGCTGTATGGTATGTTTATATCTCACGGTCAGTTTTCTCCTTCCTACCCACAAGCTGTATTGTATTGTAGAGTTTTTATTACGCTTCAACACTTTTTTATTTATATCACGCTGGTGTCTACATGAAACAGTATTCTAAGCTTCGTCAAATTGGAGTGTCATGTCAAAAACATATGGTTTCATACCCCACCTCATTCACAATATACTGACAGAGGGTAGACTAGACCTAGTACTATCTTCTGTGAGGTAGCTTCTAGTACCAATTTTTTTGTCGCCTGTGATCCTTCAAAAAAGTTTTATGATCTTTACATCTGGAAGTTTTTGTCTCACAACAGATTATACCAAATAAACAGGACCTCAGCGGCCAATACTGAGGTCACTGGTTCTATCTGAGTTCCATTTAAAAGAAATAATGAGAAAATTCCCAGATATTCACAGAAGAAAAGTACAGTTAAATCTACTCAGATACCATTCTGTGACCTTCCTCCACCAATAAAACTGAATGCGATATAATTATATAGCCAGGAAATGGTGTTAAACTCCATTTACCCCACCCACAAATAATCACGTAAAAATATACAATCTGTTTGTAAAAAGCAATTCACTGCTATTTTAAAATTTGACCCCACTGAACTTATGATCTAATACTAACATTTCATCTAAGATCCGTCTTAATATGGAGTTGTAGGTTGAACGTCTATAGCAGTTAATATAAGTAGTAAATAGACAACATTCACCACCACAGTAGAACTTCAATCAACACTGCTGAAGATGTCAGGATGAGTTCAACAGTCTATGCTTATGATAAAAATAATCATTTTCTAACCCCTACAAATAACAGATACAACATAAAACATAACTGACCTGACTCAAAAATGGCTATTGCTCTGCCCACTGGCCATATGACATTGTTTGTCCGAGTAACTGCAAGGTAGTATTTACTTAGACACCGTCAGCTTGTATAAGGAAAATGTCAAAGTTGGAACCAATATCAATCGCTGATTGCATTATTATTTATGGGCCCATGCCAGGTCATTTGTAGTGAAAATCGCAATATTGTGTTATTACCATTACAGTTTGATAAGAAAATGGATTTCTATTTACACTGTACAGTTACAATAAAACAAAAATGTTTTAAATAACAAGTTAATCAGAACCCTGAATGAAATGATTACTTTCGTTGTTATACAACTTTGAAATTTACAAAATAAAACATAAAATTACATAATCTTTAATGAAGATTAATTTATATATATATATTATATACTGATTAATATAAAATCGACCTTAGAAGTTTGAGTATAATAGTAACTTAGTACTTGAACAGATGTTCCCAGTTTGAGTATAATAGTAACTTTGTAATTGACCAGAGGTTCCAAGTTTGAGTAAAATAGTAACTTTGTACTTGAACAGATGTTCCCAGTTTGAGTATAATAGTAACTTTGTACTTGACCAGATGTTCCCAGTTTGAGTATAATAGTAACTTTGTACTTGACCAGAGGTTCCAAGATTGAGTATAATAGTAACTTTGTACTTGAACAGATGTTACCAGTTTGAGTATAATAGTAACTTTGTACTTGACCAGAGGTTCCAAGATTGAGTATTATAGTAACTTTGTACTTGAATTGATGTTCCCAGTTTGAGTATAATAGTAAATTTGTACTTGAACAGATGTTCCCAGTTTGAGTATAATAGTAACTTTGTACTTGACAAGATGTTCCAAGTTTGAGTATAATAGAAACTTTGTACTTGAACAGATGTTCCCAGTTTGAGTATAATAGTAACTTTGTACTTGACCAGAGGTTCCAAGATTGAGTATAATAGTAACTTTGTACTTGACCAGAGGTTCCAAGTTTGAGTATAATAGTAACTTTGTACTTGAACAGATGTTCCCAGTTTGAGTATAATAGTAACTTTGTACATGACCAGAGGTTCCAAGTTTGAGTATAATAGTAACTTTGTACTTGAACTGATGTTCAAAGTTTGAGTATAAAAGTAACTTTGTACTTGAACAGATGTTCCCAGTTTGAGTATAATAGTAACTTTATACTTGAACTGATGTTCAAAGTTTGAGTATAATAGTAACTTTGTACTTGAACTGATGTTCCCAGTTTGAATATAATAGTAACTTTGTACTTGAACAGATGTTCCCAGTTTGAGTATAATAGTAACTTTGTACTTTACCAGAGGTTCCAAGATTGAGTATAATAGTAACTTTGTACTTGACCAGAGGTTCCAAGTTTGAGTATAATAGTAACTTTGTACTTGAACAGATGTTCCCAGTTTGAGTATAATAGTAACTTTGTACATGACCAGAGGTTCCAAGTTTGAGTATAATATTAACTTTGTACTTGAACTGATGTTCAAAGTTTGAGTATAAAAGTAACTTTGTACTTGAACAGATGTTCCCAGTTTGAGTATAATAGAAACTTTATACTTGAACTGATGTTCAAAGTTTGAGTATAATAGTAACTTTGTACTTGAACTGATGTTCCAAGTTTGAGTATAATAGTAACTTTGTTCTTGAACAGATGTTCCCAGTTTGAGTAAAATAGTAACTTTGTACTTGAACAGATGTTCCCAGTTTGAGTATGATAGTAACTTTGTACTTGAACAGATGTTCCAAGTTTGAGTATAATAGTAACTTTGTACTTGAACAGATGTTCCCAGTTTGAGTATAATAGTAACTTTGTACTTGGAACAGATGTTCCCAGTTTGAGTATAATAGTAATTTTGTACTTGAACAGATGTTCCCAGTTTCAGTATAATAGTAATTTTGTACTTGAACAGATGTTCCAAGTCTGAGTTTAATAGTAACTTAGTACTTGAACAGATGTTTCCAATTTGAGTATAATAGTAACTTTGTACTTGACCAGAGGTTCCAAGTTTGAGTATAATAGTAACTTTGTACTTGACCAGATGTTCCAAGATTGAGTATAATAGTAACTTTGTACTTAAACAGATGTTCCCAGTTTGAGTATAAAAGTAACTTTGTACTTGACCAGATGTTCCCAGTTTGAGTAAAATAGTAACTTTGTACTTGACCAAAGGTTCCAAGATTGAGTATAATAGTAACTTTGTACTTGAACAGATGTTCCCAGTTTGAGTATAAAAGTAACTTTGTACTTGACCAGAGGTTCCAAGATTGAGTATAATAGTAACTTTGTACTTGACCAGAGGTTCCAAGATTGAGTATAATAGTAACTTTGTACTTGATCAGATGTTCCCAGTTTGAGTATAATAGTAACTTTGTACTTGAACAGATGTTCCCAGTTTGAGTATAATAGTAACTTTGTACTTGACAAGATGTTCCAAGTTTGAGTATAATAGTAACTTTGTACTTGAACAGATGTTCCCAGTTTGAGTATAATAGTAACTTTGTACTTGACCAGAGGTTCCAAGATTGAGTATAATAGTAACTTTGTACTTGACCAGAGGTTCCAAGTTTGAGTATAATAGTAACTTTGTACTTGAACAGATGTTCCCAGTTTGAGTATAATAGTAACTTTGTACTTGACCAGGGGTTCCAAGTTTGAGTATAATAGTAACTTTGTACTTGAACAGATGTTCCCAGTTTGAGTATAATAGTAACTTTGTACTTGAACTGATGTTCAAAGTTTGAGTATAATAGTAACTTTGTACTTGAACTGATGTTCCAAGTTTGAGTATAATAGTAACTTTGTACTTGAACTGATGTTCCCAGTTTGAGTATAACAGTAACTTTGTACTTGAACAGATGTTCCCAGTTTGAGTAAAATAGTAACTTTGTACTTGAACAGATGTTCCCAGTTTGAGTATAATAGTAACTTTGTACTTGAACAGATGTTCCTAGTTTGAGTATAATAGTAACTTTGTACTTGAACAGATGTTCCCAGTTTGAGTATAATAGTAACTTTGTACTTGAATAGATGTTCCCAGTTTGAGTAAAATAGTAACTTTGTACTTGGACAGATGTTCCCAGTTTGAGTATAATAGTAACTTTGTACTTGAACAGATGTTCCCAGTTTGAGTACAATAGTAACTTTGTACTTGAACAGATGTTCCCAGTTGGAGTATAATAGTAACTTTGTACTTGGAACAGATGTTCCCAGTTTGAGTATAATAGTAATTTTGTACTTGAACAGATGTTCCCAGTTTGAGTATAATAGTAATTTTGTACTTGAACAGATGTTCCACATTTGAGTATTACTGTGTCATTGTACTTAATGATTGTGTTAATTATAGGAATGTACATGTTTAAGTTAATTTAGTCACTCAAAGAAGAGTACATAACTGTAGCTGAATATGCAGTTTGTTTATTGAATTAAAGGATCATATCAACCTGTAGGTGATGTTAATTTGAAGAATATGTACTTTATTTATGTGAATAATAGATATTCATAAGATTGTAGTTTCATGTTATATATGGTACATATTTATCTTGTACTTTATTTATGTGAATAATAGATATTCACAAGATTGTAGTTTCATATGTTATATATGGTACATATTCATCTTGTACTTTATTTATGTGAATAATAGATATTCACAAGATTGTAGTTTCATATGTTATATATGGTACATATTCATCTTGTAGTTTATTTTAAATAATGTGAATAAGATTAACAAATATTCACATGATTGTAAGTTGTTAAACAGATGTATCAACTTGTAATTTGTTCATGTTTACCATTTACAATAAAAAATAATAACAATCTGATTACACTCCATAAAACTGGATACGGGTAGAATGGATACAGGAAGTACAGAAACTCTGTGATACATTTACTACTCGTAATCACACACACTAGCTAACGTCAGTATTTACTTATTATATCTACTATGATTAACTTCACCAACATGGAGATGAAATGATGAATAGAAGGTGTAGGTTTGATGGAGATAAATGGCATAATCCAAATATGTGTTGTTACATAATGACGATCATCTATACTTCTCCTGGAGACTTAGTCAAATAGACTGTTCGGCTAGCAGTGTTCTTGCATGGTAAAATTGTCATTTCTCGTCAATGAGGTTCCAATGTCAACAGTTCTTATTCCTTTTATCAGTACAATCATCTTGGTCACTAGAAGCTTTGTTACACTTTTCAATCACTGCTTGAGCTGCTCCCAGGGGACTCTGATTCCCCACGTAACTGTTGTAACACTTTATCAGCAAGTTCCTGAAGAGTGGGTGGTTGGCTGGATGCAGTCAGCTTCATTACAATATGTTCTATACCTTGATCTTGGAAGGCTTGTAAAAATATTGAATCTACAATATATAAGAAAATGATATTTCAAGTTTGTGGCGATGAAAATTTATGATGTTTAACCTGAACAAATTCTACATACTGCTGCAGTTCTTAACTGACCACCAAATGCTCTGCAGTTCTGAACTTATCTCTTATGTTACTGCAGTCTTGATCTACTTTCTACAAGCTGTAGCAGTCCTTAAATAACCCTCCTCTAAAGGGTGCTGTAGTCCTGAACTAACCACTATATGTTTCTGCAGTTCTGAACTAACCTCTACATGTTGCTGCAGTCTTGCATTAACCTTAAATGTCACTGCAGTCTTGAACTACTCTCTACATGTTGTAGCAATCCTAAACTACCCTCCTCTACATGTTGCTGTAGTCCTGAACTAATCTTTACATGATGCTGCCGTTCTGAACTAACCACTAAATTATGATACAGAGCTGAATTGACCATAAATGTTACTGCAGTTTTGAACTTCTCTCTACACACTGTAGCAGTCCTAAATTACCCTCCTCTAAATTCTGCAGTAGCACTAAACTTCTCTCTACATGCTGTAGCTGCAGTTCTTAACTAACCGCCTAATGATGCAGTTGTCATGAACTAATCTCTACATGTTGCTGTAGTTCTGAACTAACCACTCAATGATGCTGCAGTGCTGAAGTAATCCTTAAAATTAAACTCTACATGCCGTGGCAGTCCTAACTGCTGCTGCCATCCTGCACTCCTGAACTATCCTCCAAGTACTGTTACCATCTTAAACTACCCTCTAAATGCTGCTGAAGTCCTGTATATTGCAGTCCTAAAATACCCTCTAAATTTTGCTGCAGTCGTGTATATTACAGTCCTAAAATACCCTCTAAATGCTGCTGCAGATCTGTTTATTGTAGTATTAAACTACCCTCTAAATGCTGCTGCAGTCCTGTATACTGCAGTCCTAATCTACTGTCTAAATGCTGCTGCAGTCATGTATACTGCAGTCCTAAACTACTGTCTAAATGCTGCTTTAGTCCTGTATACTGCAGTTCTAAACTACCTTCTAAAAGCTGCTGCAGTCCTGTATATTGCAGTCTTAAACTACCCTCTAAATGCTGTTGCAGTCCTGTATACTGCAGTCCTAAACTTTACTCTAAATGCTGCAGCAGACCTAATATTGCAGTCCTAAACTATCATCTAAATGCTGTTGCAGTCCTAATCTACCGTATAAATGCTTCTGTACTGTATATTGCAGTCCTAAACTACCCTCTAAATGTTGTTGCAGTCCTGTATATTGCAGTCCAAAATTCCCTCTAAATGCTGCTGCAGTCCTGTATTTTGCAGTCTGTAACTACCCTCTAAATGCTGCTGAAGTCCTGTATATTGCAGTCCTAAACTATCCTCTAAATGCTACTGCAGTCCTGTATATTGCAGTCCTAAACTACCCTTTAAATGCTACTGCTGTCCTGTATACTTTTTTTTATTGCAGTCCTAAACTTCCCTCTAAATGCTGCTGAAGTCATGTATATTGCAGTCCTAAACTACCTTCTAAATGATACTGCAGTCCTGTTTACACTTTTTATTGCAGTCCTAAACTTCCCTCTATATGCTGCTGAAGTCTTGTATATTGCAGTCCTAAACTACCCTCTAAATGCTACTGCAGTCCTGTATACCTTTTTTATTGCAGTCCTAAACTTCTCTCTTAATGCTGCTGAAGTCCTGTATATTGCAGTCCTAAACTACCCTCTAAATGCTACTGCAGTCTTGTTTACCCTTTTTATTGCAGTCCTAAACTTCCCTCTATATGCTGCTGAAGTATTGTATATTGCAGTCCTAAACTACTCTCTAAATGCTACTGCAGTCCTGTATACCTTTTTTATTGCAGTCCTAAACTTCCCTCTAAATGCTGCTGAAGTTCTGTATATTGCAGTCCTAAACTACCTTCTAAATGCTACTGCAGTCCTGTTTACCCTTTTTGTTGCAGTCCTAAACTTCACTCTATATGCTGCTGAAGTCTTGTATATTGCAGTCCTAAACTACCCTCTAAATGCTACTGCAGTCCTGTATACCTTTTTTATTGCAGTCCTAAACTTCCCTCTTAATGCTGCTGAAGACCTGTATATTGCAGTCCTACTACTACTCTCTAAATGCTGCTGCAGTCCTTAACTACTCCCTAAATGTTGCAGACCTTTATACTGTAGCCCTAAACTGCCCTCTAAATGCTGCTGCATTCCTTAACTACCCTCTAAATGCTGCTGCAGTCCTGTATACCTTTTTTATTGCAGTCCTAAACTTTCCTGTATACTGCAGTCCTAAACTACCCTTCAAATGCTGCTGAAGTTCTGTATATTGCAGTCCTAAACTACCCTCTAAATGCTGTTGCAGTCCTTAACTACCCTCTAAATGCTGCTGCATTCTTGTATACTGCAGTCCTAAACTACCCTATAAATGCTGCTGCAGTCCTGTATTTTGCAGTCTTAAACTACTTTCTAAATGCTGTTGCAGTCCTGTATATTGCAGTCCTAAACTTCCCTCTAAATACTGATGCAGTCCTGTACATTGCAGTCCTAAACTACCCTGTAAATGCTGCTAAGGTCATGTATATTGCAGTTCTAAACTACTGTCTAAATGCTGCTGAAGGCCTGTATATTGCAGTTCTAAACTACCCTGTAAATGTTGCTGAGGTCATGTATATTGCAGTCCTAAACTACTGTCTAAATGCTGCTGAAGTCCTGTATATTGCAGTTCTAAACTACCCCCTAAATACTGCTGCCATCCTGTATATTTCAGTCCTAAACTACCCTCTAAATGCTGCCACAGTCCTGTTCATTGCAGTCCTAAATTTCCCTCTAAATACTGCTGCAGTCCTGTATACTGTAACAAGGGACTGGAATTCAATTCCAGATGAGGTCATTCTAAAGCAAATGCAGCCACTGATTCAGTGGTGAGCTGTGCTTTAGCTAGTAGATATCTGGATGTGTGTGGTGCTCACATGTCAAATGACATTGCATTTTAAATAATCAAGATGTGCACTGGCAATTGAACATTTCTGAATTTTATTCTGTTTGCTTATTACATGCGGCATAAATATTTTCAGCAAAGTCCACAAAGTAACATTAGGATGTACCCTTACTAACCCTTTAACAACTGAACCAAAGTCCACAAAGTAATGTTAGAATGTACCCATACTTACCCTTTAACAACTGAACCAAAGTGCACAAAGTAACGTTAGGATGTACCCTTACTTAGCCTTTAACAACTGAACCAAAGTGCACAAAGTAACGTTAGAATGTACCCTTACTTAGCCTTTAACAACTGAACCAAAGTGCACAAAGTAACGTTAGGATGTACCCATACTTACCCTTTAACAACTGAACCAAAGTCCACAAATTAATGTTAGAATGTACCCTTACTTACCCTTTAACAACTGAACCAAAGTCCACAAAGTAATGTTAGGATGTACCTTTACTTAACCTTTAACAACTGAACTAAAAACCACAAAATAACGTTAGAATGTACCCTTACTTACCCTTTAACAACTGAACCAAAGTCCACAAAGTAACGTTAGAATGTACCCGTACTTACCCTTTAACAATTGAACCAAAGTCCACAAAGTAATGTTAGAATGTACCCATACTTACCTTTTAACAACTGAACCAAAGTCTACAAAGTAATGTTAGAATGTACCCATACTTACCCTTTAACAACTGAACCAAAGTCCACAGAGCGATGTGTATGAAATTTGGATCATCGTATTTTAGGAATTTATCTATATACAGCACAATGCCTTGTAGATTTTCTGTCTTCAATACTGTGGGCAATGCTGAAAAAACATTTCAAGCATTAAGTCATGTTCTTTTCATTTCATTTTTTCCTTTAAATTCTCTTTAATATGCTCACTCCAATAGATAATAAATCATTACATCATTAACTGTGAAATCATCAATAATTGTTGTTTGGGATTTAATTTCATTGTTTGTGGTTCAAGGACATATCCAAGTGGACTTAACTTCATCAAAAACAAACTTAAACAAAAAAAAAAGGTTTTAGTGCGAACTTTCGGCTCATTTGAATTCAAGTATTTCTATTATATAATGTGCCTAAATTGCCGACCTGTAACCACATTTCAGTTTCTCTCTGCACCTGCACACACAATAATAAATTGGGTAATCCTGCTTAGACATGTCAATTAATCGGCGCTTTGATGTTATGAGTTTAAACAAACTGTTATGAAAACAGAGACAAGTGAGCTTACTGTCAACAGGTTAAAAAGGTCTGAACCAGCACAAATTAGATATAATTATTCCTCATAGCCAGAATAAAACAAAAGCAGTAATAGGCTACTTTTTAATTAAATACTAGAAATCTCTATCATTATTCATTCACATGCATAAAAATAACAAAAGCGATGTCAACTAGTGTAGTTCATATATTCTTCTAGGAAACAGTCTATTTTTAGCACTTTTCACAGTGATGATACTGAAATACACACAAGTAAATGCACAACATCTGATATTGACACATATATTGTATGTAATACGGATGGAATATTAATACAGTCACCATATTTCAGTTTAACCAGTGCACTGAATTAACAGTTTTAAATTTGAATTTTATTTTTAATAATGGGATGAAACAGAATTCTGCCTATGATCATTTAGTTGGGATTTAATTTCATTATCAAATTAACAAAAACAAGTCCCCCACAAAATTGAATGATTTCACAGTATTTCATGTAATAAATACTTATATTGTGTGGAGTGCCTGACTTAGTGTTAGAACATTGGACCCTTGATCAGTGGTTTGCGGGTTGACCTGGGATCTGTGTTGGTGGTGTACTTAAACTTGTTTACTTAAGAAGATTAATTGTATATGATTGGAGCTGGTTCCATCCAAGAAGACATAAAGCATGATTTGTGTAAGTTGTTTAAAGAACAAAACTATTTTACAAACATGGTCAAATTGATTCAACTGCTCAAATTCAGAGATAATGGCAAACTTTCTCATATTATTTTTTTAACCAAGCTGGGCTGAGGAACCTGATATGGAGACATCCCTTTAGACCACTCCATCCCTCTGCATTTGCCTTGAAACTTGGTAATAATTGACTTCTTTAAATATAATCCCATGCATACATCTGTTTTGTATACGGGTTTTATGGTCGGAACTGTCATGTTATTATTGTTATTATTATTACTGTATTTATATAGCACTCTTTTCATATATAAAATACAATGTATGTTCAAAAGTGCTTTACAAAACAAAAAGTACATACAGTGTATAAAACACAGACATATTCTAAAACATTAAAAAAGCCTACTTAAGAACAAATATAACTTGTTGCAGATAAATCAATACACGGTAGCCATAAAATACATAAATACAACATTGTTAACAGTTCAGTAAAAACATAACAAAAATACCAAAATTAAAATTACAGACAGTTCATTGAAGTACATAAAACTTATTTTCCATTCCGTAACACACCAAATAAATCTAAAACATCCAAAGTTCGGTTTATATAATATTTTATAAAAAAGTTTTTAACACCTTTTTTAACATTTTCAGTTTAGAAGCGTCTCAGATGTTGGTGGGAAGAGTGTTCCATAAACTAGAAACAGCATCCTGGAATCTTATATTTCCATACAGGATTGTACAGGTCCTAGGGACAACTGATGTCAGAGAAACTTTGGATCTTAAATTGCTATTTGGCCTGTACTTCTCCATCACGTCTCTGATATAGTCGGGAGACTGATTGTGCAAGGCTTTATAGGTGTGAACCAACAGTTGTATTGAATATGGTAACACACAGGCAACCAATGGAGTTCCTTCAACACTGGGGTGATGAGACTAAAGCGGGAAGTTTGTGTCACAATGTGAGCTGCACTATTCAGCTCACACTGTAATTTGCTTGACATGGTGTTAGAAACGCCATTAAGGAGCACATTGCAGTAGTCCAACCTAGAAGTTATGAGATAATTCACAAGGGATGTTTGTATTAATGGTCATCAAGCTACATGTACCTCTACTTACAGATCAAGACCAGCTGACCAAGAGTGCCAGCACTGTTGTATTGTACTTCTGCATTTGTTGACAGCGTTGCCATAGCAATCATCTTCACAAATAATTTCCCATCATGCAACTGGATTAATCTGTATTTCACCTCATCTGCAAATTAATGTGATAATGTTGAGCGCTTTCCCAGTGAAATATATGTACATATAGTTCCACTTAATTCATCAACTTTTGAATCAATAAAATCTTAACTACTATGACAATGTTTCAGATTTGTCAATTTGAATATAAAACTGGTCAAAATATATAGAACATGTCATTGAGATTTTCTGTTTTCCAATTAAATTTAAAAATTGAAATTTCGATGTTAAAATTAAAATCCTGTCATTGAGCTTTGAAACTTATACTTAAGAGAATAACTGCTACCACATAATAACAAAGGTTGGTATTTCTTGAGAAGTCTTTTAAATCTTATTTGAAAATTCACAACACTTCTGCTTCTAACACAAAAGACCAATGTAAGAGCCAACTACATTTTCAACATGGCCAAGCTTCCATGGCGACAGATATAGACTGAACTCAATTACATTTTACTATATCCCAGTTTTGATGACAGTTGACTAATATCTGAGTCAACTGTATATCCAGATTATTCTTACCATCATCTGCCATCACTGCAAGTGCTGCAGTCACTTCAGCAAGCACTGATTGTTTTGTCTCTATATTCAGTAATACTTTTGCAAGCTTTTCCAAGCATCCATGCTCAACAAGGGTCTATATGAAACAGAACATAGTTATGTAGTACAATAAAACAATATATCTTCATTGGGAACTCTGTCTAACAGCTGCAATGGTAATATCCTAGACACAAATAATGCAATTGTATCAACATTTTCTTAAGTTTTACTCAAATATTTAAAAAATTAACGTAATCTATATATTCTTTAATTGATATCAATGAAACCTTAGAGCCTGTCTAAAAATCATGATCACTTTAACACTAAGCAGGGTGGTAATGCTATTGATAGGCTGATCATGCCAGAGGTTGCAGGCTCGATCCCCAGCTCAACCTGATAACTCTAAACAAGAGAGGCCCAAGAGTGCCTGAATTGTTCTGCTTACAATCCCTGTGGTGGGGACATTTGTGGTCAAAACATGTTGGTTCAAGAACTCGTCCGAGATCACATGGTCATATAACTGCTGTGCAAGTTTGGTTAAGATTCAATGAAAAATGGGGGTTCCTTGTGCCTACAATGTTTTCCCTATAAAACCATGACCCCTGTGGTGGCCCTAATTTTGACCCCAGGGACAGATTTCAACAAACCTTTTAGGGGACCTCTATGCAATGATACATATAAAATATCTAAGGTCTAAACGAAAAACATTCAGAGAAAAAGTTTTTTAAAGTTTTCAAGTTTGCTGGTTCAAGAAAGGGTCAGAGATTTTATGGTTATATACATGTAGCTGCTGTGCAAATTTGGTAAGATTCAATGAAAAATGGAGGTGATATCAAGTATTCAACATTTTCCCCCTTATAACTTTATGTAAAACAGTGACTCGTGTGGCACCTTTTATGCAATGCTACATGTAAAATATCTTATGTCTAGGCCTTAAACTTACAGAAAAAATGTGTTTTAAAGTTTCTCTTAAAATGTGCTGATGTGTCTGGTTTCTGGGTAGAACCAGTTCTGGGTGTAGATTATTAGGGGTCACAACCTTTGACATGAGCAGCGATTAATCTATCTACTGTCCCGCATATTTCCACTTGATTTGTTTGTTAGTTCAGATAAAAATATATAAGAATCAAAATTGTTTTTAAAAATGATAAAGATGATCAAATTTTATCCAGCCGAAATGCAAAGAAAATATGGGCATATCCACCTCATTCAATTGTTATCAGAGTCTATGGGAACTTTGTGGACACATATAAAATGGATATGCATATTTTCACGTAAATTCTGGGAACTTTGTAGTCAAATATAAAATGGATATTCAT
The DNA here is from genome assembly GCA_029582155.1 of Panopea generosa. Classification (NCBI taxonomy): domain Eukaryota; kingdom Metazoa; phylum Mollusca; class Bivalvia; order Adapedonta; family Hiatellidae; genus Panopea; species Panopea generosa. Next base: position 24,833,431 of record CM055904.1, on the reverse strand, counting down.
ATTTTCACGTATATTCTCATCTAATGATTTAGATAAGGCAATTCACTTGATCTCTCCAAGGAAATAATACATATCCAGGAAAAGAATATATTTAAGCTATTTCTGGATCCTTTTCACTTGTAACTTAATATGCATATTTAAAGCAGGACTGCCATGTGTAAATAAAACTAATCCCTCCCAATGTAAAACAGCCATGTTGAGATTTTGTCAAATGTGTAAGTTAACTTTGGTAAGAATCTTACAAAAGTTGAAACATTGACAGATTCTTACCAAAGTTAACTTACACATTTGACAAAATCACAACATGGCTGTTTTACATTATTTTGTTAATACCAAATTTATACTTTCAAAATTGCTTAAATATGTTTTTTTACAAGTTATAATATAACTGGTGGAGAAAGACATCAGAATGAATCTGACATGACCTATTGACAATTAAAGTTTCTGGACTGAGCTAGGTTCAACCTACAACATATATGGAAAAAGGTGATTTTGAGATTGCACCTTAGGTCCCTTGACCTCAATATTCTTTCCATTTTCACTGAAGTATTTACACACATATATAGATATCCAAGATAACATATTGCTGTTGATTGAATCCAAATTTAATCCATGGACCTGTAACATGTACCTACTTTGACATGATCTCCTACGGTCAGATTACGGAGTGTGCCAGCAGCATGTTTCTGTGCCTCGGGACTAGAGTGGTCACACAGTACATCACAAAGTTCGTTAAGTATTTCTGTTGATAATATTGGCCCCTGGAAACATGAAAACAAATTATCATAATTAACCATCAAAGATTTACAGTTTGAATCTTGAGAACCTAAAATGAAAATTAACGGAATATCAACATGTGGACTGCACTTTTGCGAGGATTATATTTTGCATCTTTGACCAGGACTATATGTTGCATCTTTGACAAGGACTATATGTTGCATCTTTGACCAGGTGTGTACTGGTATATTGAGCTGTATTCACATTGTTGCCAAAGAATAAAGAAAATCAAATTCAAAGGTCACATGACATACAGCATTTTGTTTTTTCCCCTAATTCAGTAAACACTTTTGAGCTGATGTTTGAGTGAAAGTATGTATGGACAGTTTACCTGTTTTGGTCAAAAGTTAATGCCTTACATCATGACTCATAGCTTTACTAACAAAGGAGACAGAAGTTGGCACTAAAGACTGCTCAATAATAAACAGTGTGTCTCGATCAAATCTTCAACATGAAGGTCAGAAGTTAGTGGATTATGGTTACACTGCTTTTGTATTTTTGTGATAAAAAATTTGAATACATGTACCTTTAGCACAGTACTGATAAAAGATATTCTTATAAATACAGTAATTACAAACAGATTTTTTTTTAATCTGATTAAAACTGGTAGTATTGTATTCCGTCAATCTCATTAAAATCAGATCAACTTTAATCTTCCATAAACATAGTAGATCTGACAGTATCGCATAGAATGTCACCTCAGACTGACCTTTCCCCTATCCAATCAGAGCATTGCTTTCAAGATTATGAAAGCGAAAGTAGAAGTCTATATTAACCAAAAACAAAAAAAAATCTATATTTAGCTGAGATCCCAACACCACTTTTATGACGAAAACATTATGGCTGCGCCCATGTCAAATGTAAATGATTTTTATATTATAGAAATGTCTTAATTTATAAACCAGCATAGGAAGATCATTATGGCCGAATCAATGCCCAGGAAACAGCACTTTGTAAGAATGTATCAATCAATGTTATGTTGTAAATCTCAACAAACTGCAAATGTAACAAATAATCTGACTGGCTAAATTGTTATGAATATTAATTACATGTAAGGTCAATCTGAGTTGACCTTTAATGCAATGTTGTCAGATCTACTTTGCGTAGAGTATGAAAGCTTAAACGTTGATCTGATTTTAATGAGAACGGGTATTCCTTATTACTTTTAAATACATGTTGTTCAACATGTGCACAGCTAGATTATTTGGGATGTGCATGCAGACAATGCTTGGCTTTGTACAGCTTCAGGGCCTAGTTAGCTTATTGAGTAGCACGTCTGACTATCAATCTAGGTGTTGCGAGTTTAAATCCCCGCCCTGTTTGGTCAGTCTCCATGATATTGATATACAATTTTGTGTCTCAGTTTCATTCCTCTCTCACAAAAAGTTGGAAAAATTATCAGTCTCTGGCAGAGATGGGGTATGCTAAAGTTCTGGTTAATCTTCCAGGATCCCAGAAAAAAGTGGTTAGGGTAACTGATCATCTGTTAGCCCTCAATGGCATAAAATAAACTGAAGGTGCAAATATGCAGACATGCCGATTTTTGGAAAATTTCTGTGTTGTTCAGGATGTATATGCATACTAAAACTGTGTTCACCTTACAGACAGAAATGTTAGGCTTGGCTTTTCAACAACAAATCTTCAGTCAGCACTCTTCATGCATTCTGATATTATTTTTCATATTTGAATAACAGTTTCTTTTACTTCAAATGATTCTCTCAGATTCTAAAACATATATACGATAGTAAAAATAAGAGCAGTTATGACTAGATTTCTATTTTATGCCAAGTCTTTTGTAATCCCGACACCAGATCAAATAAAACAGGTAACAATCAAATTATCTACCTCATTTGCTTTATGTATAGAGAGATTACGGATGCATGCCATGGCGGCGGCCTTCGTGTCACGTTGTGAGGTTTTTATACATTTCTGAAGGGCTGGTAAGGCCCTGAATTGCACTATCAAGTTCTGGTTGTCAACTGAAATATAAAAATAGGCACTTTTGACTCAGCCGAGCCTCTTCGCCAAATCATGACAAATTACTTTTTTTTTAATTTAGCTAGCTCTTAAAAATATTTTTGACAATTTAAAATGTTAACCCTTATGGAAATAAAAGCCTTGTTAATGGACCAAATCTGCACCACTATGACTAGGCATCACTTTATATCTCAAATGAAATAAATCCATGCAGAAATAGATGAGATAATGAGAACTATCCCTTAATATCAACATCCCATTACTAGGCACCAATGTTCAAACACCTTTCATATGAAATAAAATTGTCAGGTAAGTTCTTAGAGACGCTTTTAATGATCAAACATGGAAGGTAAGTTCATTATAGGAACTAAAGTCCTTTTAAACGATCAATGGCTATTGTCATGACTGGACACTTCAGATTTCAAGCTGCAAAAAATACTGAAACAGATGAGGAAATGAGCATTTCTTGTTTTTCAATAGCAGTCCTATTGTAAATCAAGTCTTCTTACATACTAACCCCACTTATACTCAAGTGTGACCAGAGTAGTTTGACCATATATTACTGATAGTGCTGTATATTTGTATGACCAAAGTAGATTGCCCTTAAGTTACTGATAGTGCTGTATTTTTGTATGACCAGAGTAGTTTGACCAAATGTTACTGATAGTACTGTTTTTTTGTATGACCAGAGTAGTTTGACCATATCTTATTGATAGTGCTGTATTTTTGTATGACCAGAATATTATCTACCTTATGGTACTGATAGTTCTGTATTTTTATACGACCAGAGTAGATCGACCATATGTTACTGACAGTGCTGTATTATTGTATGACCAGAGTAGATCGATCATATGTTACTGATAGTTCTGTATTTTTGTATGACAAGAGTAAACCGACCATATGTTACTGATAGTGCTGTATTTTTGTATGACCAGAGTAGATCGACCATATGTTACTGATAGTTCTTCATTTTTGTATGACCAGAGTAAACCGACCATATGTTACTGATAGTGCTGTATTTTTGTATGACCAGAGTAGATCGACCATATGTTACTGATAGTACTGTATTTTTGTATGACCAGAGTAGTTTGACCATATCTTATTGATAGTTCTGTATTTTTGTATGACCAGAGTAGATCGACCATATGTTACTGATAGTGCTGTATTTTTGTATGACCAGAGTAGTTTGACCATATCTTATTGATAGTTCTGTATTTTTATATGACCAGAGTAGATCGACAATATGTTACTGATAGTGCTGTATTTTTGTATGACCAGAGTAGCTCGACCATATGTTACTGATAGTGCTGTACTTTGTATGACCAGAGTAGTTCGACCATATCTTATTGATAGTTCTGTATTTTTATACGACCAGAGTAGTTCTACCAAATGTTACTGATAGTTCTGTATATTTGTATGACCAGAGAAGTTCGACCATATCTTATTGATAGTGCTGTATTTTTGTATGACCACAGTAGTTCGACTATATGTTACTGATAGTGCTGTATTTTTGTATGACCAGAGTAGATCGACCATATGTTACTGATAGTACTGTATTTTTGTATGACCAGAGTAGATCGACCATATGTTACTGATAGTACTGTATTTTTGTATGACCAGAGTAGCTCGACCATATGTTACTGATAGTGCTGTATTTTTGTATGACCAGAGTAGCTCGACCATATCTTATTGATAGTTCTGTATTTTTATACGACCAGAGTAGTTCTACCAAATGTTACTGATAGTTCTGTATATTTGTATGACCAGAGAAGTTCGACCATATCTTATTGATAGTGCTATATTTTTGTATGACCAGAGAATATCAATCATATGTTACTGATAGTGCTGTATTTTTGTATGACCAGAGTATATCGACCATATGTTACTGATAGTGCTGTATTTTTGTATGACCAGAGTAGATCGACCATATGTTACTGATAGTACTGTATTTTTGTATGACAAGAGTAGTTTGACCATATCTTATTAATAGTGCTGTATTTTTGTATGACCAGAGTAGATCGATCATATGTTACTGATAGTACTGTATTTTTGTATGACAAGAGTAAATCGACCATATGTTACTGATAGTGCTGTATTTTTGTATGACCAGAGTAGATCGACCATATGTTACTGATAGTACTGTATTTTTGTATGACCAGAGTAGTTTGACCATATCTTATTGATAGTTCTGTATTTTTATATGACCAGAGTAGATCGACCATATGTTACTGATAGTTCTGTATTTTTGTATAACCAGAGTATTTTCTACCATATGTTACTGATAGTTCTGTATTTTTATACGACCAGAGTAGATCAACCATATGTTACTGATAGTGCTGTATTATTGTATGACCAGAGTAGATCGACCATATGTTACTGATAGTGCTGTATTTTTGTATGACAACAGTAAATCGACCATATGTTACTGATAGTGCTGTATTTTTGTATGACCAGAGTAGATCGACCATATGTTACTGATAGTGCTGTATTTTTGTATGACCAGAGTAGTTCGACCATATGTTACTGATATTGCTGTATTTTTGTATGACGAGAGTAGATCTCCATATGTTACCAATATTGCTGTATTTTTGTATGACCAGAGTAGTTTGACCATATGTTAACGAAAATTATTTCAACATCTGTTTAAAGATTAACAATAGGGGACAAACAGATGATGGACAGATTGACACATGATGATCACAAATAACTATTGCAATCATTGACCCTGGTGAGTTTATGAACATATTTATATCACCTACCATCTGATGCCAGATTACGTAGAGCAAAACATGCTTGACACTTCACCTAGAAAAGAAAACAAGAACAAACATTGTATTGTCAGACATAAAAGTAGATTGACTGATTGAATATTTAGCATCATTTTATGCTTTCAAGGGCTAACAGATGATCGGTTAACCTAACCACTCTTTCCATGGATCCTAGAATGTTACCAGTACTTGAGCACAACCATATTCAAATCTTATCACCTTGGTGTCCCAACAAATATGACATTTCTTATAAATAAGGTTTAAATTTATCTGGCACCATAATTCACATATCATTTCAACTTGAGCATGCATTCACAATGAACATTTAGAAATCCTTCATCAGTAAACTTGTGGATAATATTTGCATCTAAAATATTCTAAAAACGAAGATTATGCATATCAATACAATAATTGACCTGCTGGCGGGGCAGTTGTGCAATGGATAGGGTGTTGGCCCCTCATGCCAGAGACTGCGGGTTGGATCCCCAGCTCAACACAATACCTAAAATAAACCCTCAGTACTGGTTCTACCAAGGAAGCAAAGCGGTTCATATAAGCTCTGAGTTTCTGCTTAAAAATGTTAATCTAAGTCCGAACGGGCCATAATTCTCCCAAAATGCCATTCAGAGTTATGGTTCTTGTATCTGTGTATTTCATGGATGATGCTGAACACACATTGAAAATGCATTTATACCCAATGATAGATTAATGAAATATGTACCTGCTGAAAAACTTTAACTGTCTCAAAAACTTTGAACAAAAGGCCATAATTGAATTTTTATGTGTAATTTCATTCATATTAGTTGCTTTAACCTGAAAAACCAACACCGACGCCGATGTCAGGGCAAGTACAATAGCCCTATATTCTATGAATTGTCAAGCTAAAAATCAATATAAAAAAAAGAGTGAAAGCAGAAAATAAAATAGCAAATTTGTTTAATAATGTTTTCAGTTTTGTTTGTAGCTGATAAAGGAATAAGAATTGTCAATCAGTGCTGAACAAATGTAAAATAATAATGTAACTATATTGACCTGTTGAGCCTCCGAGTTGGCTGACCTATATTTTGGTGGTAGAAATTATTAAATGTAAAAGAGAGAAAGTTTCATTCATCAAAAATTCTTTTTTATACCCTTTCAGATCTGGACATGAGAAGTCGTATCATGTGCTCTATGACATCATGGCAGCCGACAGCCATCATCATGGCGCGGTGTTTTTCGTTGATTGCGATATTACTGAGTGCCGCACTGCTGTAGTACTGCACGTCATGGTCGTTGCTCTGTAATATTTGTATCAGTATAGGAATGGCACCGTCGTTGACTAGATCTATTCTGTTGGATTCTAAATATCAAATAGTTTGATAATTAATTTAGTAATAAGTTACAGTAAATGAGTATATTTAAATGGTATATAAATGAAACTTATGCATGATGATTAGAATAACTATAAAACAAGAACCCTGCAGAATCACATAAAAGTGGCAATACATGATAAGATATGTTTTTATGCAGTTGTGATAAATGCTAACGTCATGTACCCTGGATCAAATAATGTTAAGCAATATCTCTGCTGGTAATAAGAAGTTGATTTTTAAGACATAACTTACGTATATGTGTAAGGTTGAGCAGGGCACCAGCTGCATTTCTCTGCACCCGGAGGTCAGAGGCCTGGACTAGAATCAGTAATGGTGGAATTCCATTCTCTGTACATATCAATCTTTTTGTTGCATCTAGAAGAAGTATATCAATGTATAACATGAGACACTGGAGTATAGCAAGCAAGACAGTTTACCGATTTTGTTGCCAATTAAAGTACACAATTGTTGTCATATTAAAACAAGAGGGCCAAGATGGCCCTATATAGCTCACCTGACTGACCTTGAGTCACCCAACATAAGTAGATTATATAATACATGTACGCTCAAAATTCCAGAAAGACGAAATGGGCAAGTATTTAGAATTTTGATTTGTTTTGAACATGTAACAGATGCATAGAAGAGTTCAAACTGAATAGAGATTCACCCATGGTAAATGTCAGTGAAATTACATCAAAATCAGGTCAGTAGATTCTGACAAGAAGGCTTTTACTATAGATGCTAAGCCTTCGAACTAAGATAAAAATCCAGTTCCAGCACAAAACTAACCTGTTATGTTTGAGAACGGTTTCAAACTAAAGCATCAGACTAAACTATTGTGCATGAAACAATCCACAGTTCCAGCACAATAAATATTCCTATGAGTTTCAAACACAAGCCTTCCCAAAGTATATAGCTTGAAAGAATCTTTGTCGCAGTGCACTCTCCCCAAAAAACAATTAAGCTCCTCCTCCAAGATTTCAAGTACACTTTGACACTGAAAATCTCACTTCTTGCTGTTATGTAAAATATGGTATTGCTTTATTATGAAGCAGTAATCCATCCCTGTCTGAACCATAAAAACTCTGACTTTTATATTCAGAAAAACACCTATTTTAAAATGGTTCATGATATATGAATAATATTTCAATCATTGATATAATTGTATCATTCATCTTTTTATGATGAATTATCTTTTAAAACTTATACCTGGTATAATATTGTATAATAATAGCAAAAAAAAGTTTATCTAAAGAGTTTATTACGTCTTCTAATAACAATTGCTATATACAGACATTTATGCTATAAAACAGGGGAAGTAATTTGACATAAAACTAACCCCACCCCCTGGCTGCCATGTTTTTTGACAAATCAAGATGGTTTGAACAAACTTGGTAGAGAGTCACTCAAGGAACATTTTTGTGAAATTATTTTAAAAGCGAGCCAGTAGTTTCTGACAAGAAGATTTTTTAAGTTTTTACTATAGCTTATATAGTAAACTAACCCCACCCCCTGGCCGCCATGTTTTTTGACAAATCAAGATGACTTGAACAAACTTGGTTGAGGGTCACCCAAGGAACATTTCTGTGAAATTATATCAAAATTGGCCCAGTGGTTTCAGAGGAGAAGTTGTTAAAAGCTAAAAGTTAATGACGGACGACAGACGACCGACACCAGGCGATCACAAAAGTTCACCTGTGAGCCTTCGTCTGTGTAACCACAGGATCAAAATTGTATCTTTAATTTTACCTATATGTTGCCAATAGCAACAACAATTTTTGTCTGACTGAAAAAAAACAACCTGCATTATCTCCTTATTGCCCTCTATCCCATGCGAAGTTCCACAAATGTAGCTTGGATACTTTCTCTGTGTAACCACAGGATTCAGGTTTATTTTTAATTTTGCCATTTTTGTTGCCATAGCAACCACAAGTTTTGTATGACTGAAAAAAATGAAAGGACCTGCATCATCTCCTTATCATCATCCCCATGCAAGTTTCATAAACCAAAACTGGATACTTTTTTATAATCTTTCGAGACAGATGGCTGGCAAGCCGGACATACAGTAAAACTACAGTCTCCTCCCTTGAAGCCAGTAGGGGCCTATATACAACAGTTTATTGGTTAAAGCCATATAAATATTACACAAGAGAGCACTCAGTGCTGTTACTTATATTTCATTACTCATTGTTTATTTCAAAGCATTCATGGTTATATAACTTTTAAGACGAGGGGTCATCCAATGATAAGGTGTTCATGCTACAGGTGGCAGGTTTGATCCCACGCTCGACCAGAATGGTCTCTCATAACAATACTTAGTACTGGTTCTACCCGGGAATCTGACTTTGGAGAGCAGTTCAATCAGAGCAAAAGCTATCAGTTCACAAAAACGAATAAATTGGTATGAATCAAAGCACTCAACTGTGCCAACATTGTTCTGATTGAGTTGGAGATTTTGAAAGCACTCAGCTTGTTTATTTACTAATTTCTAAAATGTGTCTTATTTTCTGCTGAATTCTAAAAGTAAAGTAGAGTATTTGTTTATTATAGTGTCACCCGTATTGAAAGGGCCAGACACACAGGGCTTTTGAGACTTCTGTATGCTGTACACAGTTCCATGTACTTCCTGAAAGCTATCATTGCCAAGCTTCAGGCAGTTAGACATTCGGTACCCCTCAATTTAACTAGCTGTTGGGTTGGTTAGCAAACGGTCACATCATAAAAAATCCAAGTGCTTCCACCAGGATTCGAACCTTCGACCTCCTGCTTCCGAGATGGATGTCTTAACCACTAGGCAACAGAAAACTATCCCATAACAATACAAACAACTGGTGTTTTATCACAGTGATATAATCAAGGTCATGCTTGTGTGGAATGTGTGGCCAGAAGTAAAGCATCATTGGACCCCAGATCTAAACTATGATCCTCTGCCACGGCCATGTGTAATGTTGTTGAACAAGACATTATACTTTATCCGCATTATACTTAATATTGGTTCCACCCAGGAAGACTTCCGAGTTGTTTCATAGTCAATGTAAAATAAATAAGTTTTGAAGAGTATTACCGGTAGTGGCCAGTGTAGTGACGCACCCGCATGCGTTACACTGTACTTCAACGATATCACTGTACAACAGGGGGATCAGCAGCCCCAGGGCGCCAATATCAACCAGGATCAGCTTGTTTATGTCTGAAAATAATAAACATAGGCATATAACTTATTCAATCAAACAGCTCTTAGAAAGCCCAAACTAACAAGATGCCCTAGTGGGCCTACATCAACCATCTCATTTTACCTATCATATTTTTTTTCAAATTTTCAATGGATGACGCCTAGTATGAACAACTTTAATGAGAGGAAAATGAGAATATTTTCACATAGCATCCCCTTTAAAAGTTCCTTTACTGGGCCCCAGTGGATTCTAGTCCCTTTATCTGAACAAACTTACAATCCTTGCTCATATATACTGAGCGGAACAGCTAAACCGCCACTTTTGTATGTCCAATTCTTCGTCAAAATATGAAGTAACACAATTACAGTTTGTATATGATTGAGCCTTCAGCTCAGGTGAGCTAAAAATATTCTTTTAAGATCTACAAGTGTAAAAAACAACCAAGAAAGCGAGATATTCAGAGATATGAGACATGATACAAACAATCAAGTGAGACTCTCATGCAATATACCAATAAACCCTGAAGCTGCAGTCTAGGAACGTGACAGAGAATAACAATGCTATATTGATTCAGAAAATTTACTTTTGTAACAAAGAACTGAGAAACTTAATGAATGTTACACAGCTCACAAACTGACATTTTCAGTTATCAAATATTTCTAAATTGTTTTGCAAATATTTTTCATCAACCTTTGCTGGGTTATTAAATGGCCAAATCTGTCACTTTTTCACTTCCCTGTTTGTCAAAATTGGAGATTTCAGTTATTAGGTATTTCTAAATTGTTTTGCAAATATTTTTCTGACATTATCCTTTACTAAAGTTTTAAATGATCAACATATATCTTTATTTAAATATTTGATGGGTCCTCTGTCACATAAGGCCTAAGTAATTTAAATTATCTTTTTTTCTTAAATTGTAATTGAACTCTGATTTTACCATAATACATATGTATTATAGCAATGACATTATGAGAAGTATCAAGTTCACTGTGACCAAGGAGACTTTAAGCTTCTCTGTCTTAATATAGTACATGCACTTTAGTTAATATTGCTATCTGAATTACAGGTTCAAATTTCACCACTGATTTCAAATTACATTCAAATAATTTAGTTATAAGCTGTCTGGTTTACAAAGAAGGTTAATATTAAATCATTGATCCATAGTACAAGAAAAAGTGCTTCCCATGCAATCAAACGTTGTTTTTTTATTTTATTTTTTTTTAATTGTGTTTTATCCCATGCCCAGATCAACAGACCTATCTTTGATGGAAGATTTATTATACCTAAGAAAAAATCTGAAAGTAATAGGCCCGTTTCAGCAAAAAAATGGCAATTTTTCTCACATTAGTTTTTACCCAAGCTGGGCTCGAACCCATGACCTCAGTGAGATGTGAAAGGTAAGGGATCTTGTGGCAGAGCCTTAGACCACTTGCCCACTGATGCCGGACACACAACCTCAGTGAGACGTGAAAGGTAAGGGATCTTGTGGCAGAGCCTTCAACCACTTGGCCACTGATGCAGAACCCATGACCTCAGTGAGACATGAAAGGTAAGGGATCTTGGGGCAGAGCCTTACACCACTTGGCCACTGATGCCAAACCCACAACCTCAGTGAGACATGAAAGGTAAGGGATCTTGTGGCAGAGCCTAAGACCACTTGGCCACTGATGCCAAACCCACGACCTCAGTGAGATGTGAAAGGTAAGGGATCTTGCAGTGGAGCCTTAGACCACTTGGCCACTAATGCCAAACCCACGACCTCAGTGAGATGTGAAGGGTAAGGGATCTTGCAGTGGAGCCTTAGACCACTTGGCCACTAATGCCAAACCCACGACCTCAGTGAGATGTGAAAGGTAAGGGATCTTGCAGTGGAGCCTAAGACCACTTGGCCACTGACGCCAAACCCACGACCTCAGTGAGATGTGAAAGGTAAGGGACCTTGTGGCAGAGCCTTAGACCACTTGGCTACTGATGCCGAACCCAGGGCCTCAGTGAGATGTGAAGGGTAAGGGATCTTGTGGCAGAGCCTAAGACCACTTGGCCACTGATGCCAAACCCACAACCTCAGTGAGATGTGAAAGGTAAGGGATCTTGTGGCAGAGCCTTAGACCACTTGGCCACTGATGCCAAACCCACAACCTCAGTGAGATGTGAAAGGTAAGGGACCTTGTGGCAGAGCCTTAGACCACTTGGCTACTGATGCCGAACCCAGGGCCTCAGTGAGATGTGAAAGGTAAGGGATCTTGTGGCAGAGCCTAAGACCACTTGGCCACTGATGCCAAACCCACGACCTCAGTGAGATGTGAAAGGTTAGGGATCTTGTGGCAGAGCCTAAGACCACTTGGCCACTGATGCCAAACCCACGACCTCAGTGAGATGTGAAAGGTTAGGGATCTTGCAGTGGAGCCTTAGACCACTTGGCTACTGATGCCAAACCCACGACCTCAGTGAGATGTGAAAGGTAAGGGACCTTGTGGCAGAGCCTTAGACCACTTGGCTACTGATGCCGAACCCAGGGCCTCAGTGAGATGTGAAGGGTAAGGGATCTTGTGGCAGAGCCTAAGACCACTTGGCCACTAATGCCAAACCCACGACCTCAGTGAGATGTGAAAGGTAAGGGATCTTGCAGTGGAGCCTAAGACCACTTGGCCACTGATGCCAAACCCACGACCTCAGTGAGATGTGAAAGGTAAGGGACCTTGTGGCAGAGCCTTAGACCACTTGGCTACTGATGCCGAACCCAGGGCCTCAGTGAGATGTGAAGGGTAAGGGATCTTGTGGCAGTGCCTAAGACCACTTGGCCACTGATGCCAAACCCACAACCTCAGTGAGATGTGAAGGGTAAGGGATCTTGTGGCAGAGCCTAAGACCACTTGGCCACTGATGCCAAACCCACGACCTCAGTGAGATGTGAAAGGTAAGGGATCTTGCAGTGGAGACTAAGACCACTTGGCCACTGATGCCAAACCCACGACCTCAGTGAGATGTGAAAGGTAAGGGATCTTGTGGCAGAGCCTTAGACCACTTGGCTACTGATGCCGAACCCAGGGCCTCAGTGAGATGTGAAAGGTAAGGGATCTTGCAGTGGAGCCTTAGACCACTTGGCCACTGATGCCAAACCCACGACCTCAGTGAGATGTGAAAGATAAGGGATCTTGTGGCAGAGCCTAAGACCACTTGGCCACTAATGCCAAACCCACGGCCTCAGTGAGATGTGAAAGGTAAGGGATCTTGCAGTGGAGCCCAAGACCACTTGGCCACTGATGCCAAACCCACGACCTCAGTGAGATGTGAAAGGTAAGGGATCTTGTGGCAGAGCCTTAGACCACTTGGCTACTGATGCCGAACCCAGGGCCTCAGTGAGATGTGAAAGGTAAGGGATCTTGCAGTGGAGCCTTAGACCACTTGGCCACTAATGCCAAACCCACGACCTCAGTGAGATGTGAAAGGTAAGGGATCTTGCAGTGGAGCCTAAGACCACTTGGCCACTGATGCCAAACCCACGACCTCAGTGAGATGTGAAAGGTAAGGGATCTTGTGGCAGAGCCTTAGACCACTTGGCTACTGATGCCGAACCCAGGGCCTCAGTGAGATGTGAAGGGTAAGGGACCTTGTGGCAGAGCCTAAGACCACTTGGCCACTGATGCCAAACCCACGACCTCAGTGAGATGTGAAGGGTAAGGGATCTTGTGGCAGAGCCTTAGACCACTTGGCTACTGATGCCGAACCCAGGGCCTCAGTGAGATGTGAAAGGTAAGGGATCTTGTGGCAGAGCCTAAGACCACTTGGCCACTGATGCCAAACCCACGACCTCAGTGAGATGTGAAGGGTAAGGGATCTTGTGGCAGAGCCTAAGACCACTTGGCCACTGATGCCAAACCCACAACCTCAGTGAGATGTGAAGGGTAAGGGATCTTGTGGCAGAGCCTTAGACCACTTGGCCACTAATGCCGAACCCAGGGCCTCAGTAAGACGTGAAAGGTAAGGGATCGTGGGGTAGAGCCTTAGACCACTTGGCCACTGATGTCAAACCCATGACCTCAGTAAGATGTGAAAGGTAAGGGATCTTGTGGCAGAGCCTTAGACCACTTGGCCACTAATGCCGAACCCAGGGCCTCAGTAAGACGTGAAAGGTAAGGGATCGTGGGGTAGAGCCTTAGACCACTTGGCCACTGATGTCAAACCCATGACCTCAGTGAGACATGAAAGGTAAGGGATCTTGTGGCAGAGCCTTAGACCACTAAGCCAATGATGCCAAACCCACAACCTCAGTGAGATGTGAAAGGTAAGGGATCTTGTGGCAGAGCCTTAGACCACTTGGCAACTGATGCCGGACCCACGACCTCAGTGAGATGTGAAAGGTAAAGGATCTTGTGGCGGAGCCTTAGACCACTTGGCCACTGATGCCAAACCCATGACCTCAGTGAGATGTGAAGGGTAAGGGATCGTGGGGTAGAGCCTTAGACCACTTGGCCACTGATGTCAAACCCATGACCTCAGTGAGATGTGAAGGGTAAGGGATCTTGTGGCAGAGCCTAAGACCACTTGGCCACTGATGCCAAACCCACGACCTCAGTGAGACGTGAAAGGTAAGGGATCTTGCAGTGGAGCCTTAGACCACTTGGCTACTGATGCCGAACTCGTGACCTCAGTGAGATATGAAGGGTAAGGGATCTTGTGGCAGAGCCTAAGACCACATGGCGACTGATGCCAAACCAACATTACTATTAAGTAATGACATACTTTATTATAATGTTCTTTATTCTCTGCAGTGAACTTGATTACTAGGACTTGATCCACACACCTAAACCAAACCAAGGGATGCTACATGTGTTTATGCTAGCTTCCTATTCAAACACCATCACAAGACAACATTTTATAACACAATACTTTAAAAGCCTGTCTGTCACACACTATGGGGAAAAACAGGTTAAAACAATTGAGACAGAATTTCTCATGTTTCCAAAATGTCAAAGTAAATTTAGTTTTACATAGTCAGACATGCTGATACATCTATAGTTCATGACAATTATATTTGCATTTAGAAGTATTTAATAGCGATTTAGTGGCTGATCACTCAGTCTGTGAGAATTGAATGAGTAATGAACAGTACTCACTAAATCCAGTTAATTCATTTGTGTAGTTCAAAGCTCAAAGAATTAATAAAAATGATCAAACAGTAAACATTTATAATTTGTAGACATTTAATTATACCAGTCCCCATCCCCCCCCCCCCCCCCCCAGAGTGTTTTAGTGTTTTTATATTTTCTTTTTTTTTCCTTTTCTCCAATCAAGTATTATAGTTAACTGCTCATTATCATGACACGACCTGCAAAAAGAATAATTAATTAATGTTTATAGACTTCAATATAGCATCACTTTCTTTTCAATAAGTAAGTTTACAAAGTCAGAATCTGATAAAAAAATTCAATGCAGAATGTTTAGTGACAATCGGATTGTTTTTATGCTCTGGTCTATCTTCAATAAAGGAAGTCCCGACACTCAATTTAACATGTCTTGTTGCTTTATAGTTTATACATTATAATTAGTGCAACGCATTTTGATAGCATTTCTGTAATTGGCAGTACACAAAGATTGACTTTCATCAATGTTTGTTAGACTGGGTAAATACATAAGGAATTGCTCAAGAGTTGACAGAGTTTATGCTTATATATTTGTAGTTTTACAAATATCTCTAATACAAATGATTAACCTGCCAGTTGTTAATGATATGCCACTATATAACCAACTTGTTTACATTGAATTGTGAAAATTGATTTATATTATATTGTTTTGCATGTCTATTAATGCATATATTATGTACACGTTATCTTAATGTTTTGTAGCCTATTTCACTTAACATATTTTGATATTTTCCTCAACGATATTTTCAAATGCTGAAACATCACACTTACTTATTAACTTGCACATTACACTTTATCATTAATTACAGATGTATAATGACTGACTGGAGATTTAAATGTGAAGTATTTCAAATAATAATTAAAAGAGAAACTAAAAAAATAAATGGCTGAGGAATATAACCACATTTATAAACCAGCCAACAACACCTGTGTCACTTGATATTTTACTATTGCAAACATTATGTCATTTGGTGAAAAATTCAATTACAATCAACAAACACTATTAAGTAATGACATATTTTATTATAATGTACTTCATCCCTTGCAGTGAACTTGATTACTAGGACTTGACCCACACACCTAAACCAAACCAAGAGGTGTTACATGTGTTTATACTTTCTTTGATATAGACCATCATGTGATACCCACACACCTAAACCAAACCAAGGGGTGTTACATGTGTTTATACTTTCTTTGATATAGACCACCATGTGATACCCACACACCTAAACCAAACCAAGGGGTGTTACATGTGTTTATACTTTCTTTGATATAGACCATCATGTGATACCCACACACCTAAACCAAACCAAGGGGTGTTACATGTGTTTATGCTTTCTTTGATAAGACCATCACATCCACACACTTTTTTAAATACAATACTTTAAAAGCCGGTCTGTCACACACTGTAGTAAAAAAATAGGTTAAAACATGAGACAGGGTTTTATGCAATGTGATATTTATTGCTTATATAATGTACATAAAACAAAATTGTTATAAAGATTATAAACACCTACATTGTACATTAGAAGAGTATATCAGGATTGTCAAAAGTTTAAACTGGCTATAACATTTTTTTCTAATATAATTATACTCATTGATTGCTTAATCTATAAGGATATCTATCTATATTATTATTATATCATATTAAGTATACTATACATGTATATTGAAAAGGGATTTCCTAACTTGATCCATACTCCTAGATTTCCTGCTTAAAACTGAAACATATTCTGTGACTATCATTTAATGAGTCACATGGTTTGAGTTTGATTTATATTTTTACAAGTTTCATGTAGAGTGTGAACGACAAGGTGATTGTCCAACAGTGTTTCCAATTTTACCACTCTGTGGATTTGCTTTAACAAACTATTCGAGATTTATTTTTAATGATAATAAGATGCTTTGTACCTAAAACTATTAATAGCAACTTTTCCTGATATACTACCTTTAATATCAGGTCCTTGTTGCAAATGATATTTTGAGGTATTCTTTGTACTGCTACAAAGCTTCAGTCAATCAAAATACAGTCAAACCTGTCTTAAATAGCCAGTCAAGGGAAGGAGAAACAGGCTGTTGCTAAATACAGGTTAATTTGCTCTTAGAGCATAGAAATGGGAAAAAAACAAATGATTGTTTAAGACAAGTTGCTGCTATAAACTATGGAAGTGACTTCTTACACAGTATTCCTATATTCCATGGTTTTTTAAAACTAGAAATTTGCCCAAAGGAAATGGCAGCCCCCGCTATATGATAGTAAATTTTATATAAATTTAGGTAGAAAAGAGGCCAAAATTCTGTAAATTTTGAACAACATTGACAAATATGGAATTTAATTATGGCACAGACAAAATTTGATAACAAAAAAAGTCATTAATGTTGATTATTAATTTTGTATTGTTAAATACAAGACATTGGAAGGAAGTATTGAGTCATTTAAAACTGTATTGCAGCTCAATTTCCTGATCCCTCTTACTTATATCATTATATTTGTGGTGATATGTCATGAGAACTGCGAATTTAAGTGTGCCTTTGAGAGTTCAAGTCCAGTTTCAGACCATGGTCATCCATGTTTAAACGATGTCCATCAGGTCATATGACCATGGTCAAATCCTGGTAGAACATTGCTGGTATATAGCACCAGTCGTATTATGGTCAAACTAGAAAGGGTTTGGCTGTGTTTCACCATGTTGATACATTGCCATCTTGTTTCAAAAACAAAATACAACGAGACAGCAAGCATTACATAAGTTCCTCTACTGGTTTACAGGTAGGACTTTGTTAACGTACACATAGTTAGTGTTTTGAAGGACTTGTTTCCGTAAAAGGTGACATAAGTGCCATGAGAAAAATATGGTTGGTATGGCAGCAAAATTGGTTAAATTGACTATCTGTCCATCCAGGAAATCTGAATGCTGTGATAACTCCAAAAATATGCAAGTTAGATTTGTGGAACTTGGCATGTGGACAGACTGAAAAAATAAAATGATGTACATGCTGTTCTTATTGCTCTCTATCCACATGCAAAGTTTCACCAATGTATGTTAGATAATTTTGTGTTATAAAATCCAGGTTGTATCTATGATTTTACAAATTTTGTTGCCATAGCAATCACAATTTTTTGTCCACTGAAAAAAATTAACTAAAGGATCTTACTTCTCTTTATCCACATGTAAAGTTTTACAAATGTAGCTTGGATATTTGTTTGTGTTATCACAGAATCCCGGTTATATCTGTAATTTTACTTATTTTGTTGCCATAGCAACCTCAATGTTTGTCTGCCTGACAAAATAAAATGACCTGCATCATCGCCTTATTGCCCTCTATCCACTATTTCACAAATCTAGCTTTGACACTCTACGAGTAATATTTCCGAATGACAGAGAGAGTTTTGCTGCCATAGCAACCACAATTTATGTCGGATTGAAAAAATAAAATGACCTGCATTATTTCCTTATTGTCCCCTATTCAAATGCAAAGTTTCATGAACCTAGCTTGGATACTTTTTTAGTAATCTTAGTGGATGGACAAATGGATGCCGGTTGGACAGAGGAAAACCCTATAGTCCCATCTGGTTGTAATGACACTGAGCTGACCAGACCTAGAACTACCTTCTTTATACTAAGCCCAAAGTGGGGAAGCTTCTAGTACCATATTTTTAAGTCTTTGGTATGACTCAGTCAACAATCAAACCCATGACCATCTGCATGCGAGGCAGCCACTCTACCATTGCGGTTAATAAAAGGCTGATGTGGAAAACATAGTTCCCCAAAAGTAATATCTGAACCTTAAGTTATCTGTTTTCATTATACCAAAGAATTTAATTAACCCAAGTAATATCTGAACCTTAAGTTATCTGTTTTCATTATACCAAAGAATCTAATTAACCCAAGTAATATCGGAACCATAAGTTATCTGCTTTCATTAGACCAAAGAATTTAATTAACCCAAGTAATATCTGAACCTTAAGTTATCTGTTTTCATTATACCAAAGAATTTAATTAACCCAAGTAATATCTGAACCATAAGTTATCTGCTTTCATTAGACCAAAGAATTTAATTAACCCAAGTAATATCTGAACCTTAAGTTATCTGTTTTCATTATACCAAAGAATTTAATTAACCCAAGTAATATCTGAACCATGAGTTATCTGTTTCCATTATACCAAAGAATTTAATTAACCCAAGTAATATCTGAACCTAAAGTTATCTGTTTTCATTATACCAAAGAATTTAATTAACCCAAGTAATATCTGAACCTTAAGTTATATGTTTTTATTATATCAAAGAATTTAATTAACCCAAGTAATATCTGAACTTTAAGTTATCTGTTTTCATTATACCAAAGAATTTAATTAACCCAAGTAATATCTGAACCTTAAGTTATCTGCTTCGATTTTACCAAAGAATTTAATTAACCCAAGTAATATCTGAACCTTAAGTTATCTGTTTCCATTATTCCAAAGAATTTAATTAGTAATATCTGAACCTAAATTTAACTGCTTCCATTATACCAAAGAATTTAATTAACCCAAGTAATATCTGAAGCTAAAGTTATCTGCTTCCATTATACCAAAGAATTTAATTAACCCAAGTAATATCTGAACCTTAAGTTATCTGCTTCCATTATACCAAAGAATTTAATTAACCCAAGTAATATCTGAACCTTAAGTTATCCGTTTTCATTATACCAAAGAATTTAATTAACCCAAGTAATATCTGAACTTTAAGTTATCTGCTCTTATTATAGCAAAGAATTTAATTAACCCAAGTAATATCTGAACCTTAAGTTATCTGCTTCGATTATACCAAAGAATTTAATTAACCCAAGTAATATCTGAACCCCAAGTAATATCTGAACCTTAAGTTATCTGCTTCCATTAAACCTAAGAATTTAATTAACCCAAGTAATATCTGAACCATAAGTTATCTGTTTTCATTATACCAAAGAATTTAATTAACCCAAGTAATATCTGAACCCCAAGTAATATCTGAACCTTAAGTTATCTGCTTCCATTAAACCAAAGAATTTAATTAACCCAAGTAATACCTGAACCATAAGTTATCTGTTTTCATTATACCAAAGAATTTAATTAACCCAAGTAATATCTGAACCTTAAGTTATCTGTTTTCATTATACCAAAGAATTTAATTAACCCAAGTAATATCTGAACCTTAAGTTATCTGTTTTCATTAGACCAAAGAATTTAATTAATCCAAGTAATATCTGAACCTTAAGTTATCTGTTTTCATTATACCAAAGAATTTAATTAATCCAAGTAATATCTGAACCTTAAGTTATCTGCTTCCACTATACCAAAGAATTTAATTAACCCAAGTAATATCTGAAGCTAAAGTTATCTGCTTCCATTATACCAAAGAATTTAATTAACCCAAGTAATATCTGAAGCTAAAGTTATCTGCTTCCATTATACCAAAGAATTTAATTAACCCAAGTAATACCTGAACCTTAAGTTATCTGCTTCCATTATACCAAAGAATTTAATAAACCCAAGTAATATCTGAACCTTAAGCTATCTGCTTTCATTAGACCAAAGAATTTAATTAACCCAAGTAATATCTGAACCTTAAGTTATATGTTTTCATTATATCAAAGAATTTAATTAACCCAAGTAATATTTGAACCTTAAATTATCTGTTTTCATTATACCAAAAAATTTAATTAACCCAAGTAATATCTGAACCTTAAGTTATATGCTTCGATTTTATCAAAGAACTTAATTAACCCAAGTAATATCTGAACCTTAAGTTATCTGTTTCCATTATTCCAAAGAATTTAATTAGTAATATCTGAACCTAAAGTTATCTGCTTCCATTATACCAAAGAATTTAATTAACCCAAGTAATATCTGAACCTCAAGTTATCTGCTTCCATTATACCAAAGAATTTAATTAACCCAAGTAATATCTGAACCTTAAGTTATCTGCTTCCATTGTCCCAAAGAATTTAATTAACCCAAGTAATATCTGAACCTTAAGTTATCTGTTTTCATTAGACCAAAGAATTTAATTAACCCAAGTAATATCTGAACCTTAAGTTATCTGCTCCCATTATATCAAAGAATTTAATTAACCCAAGTAATATCTGAACCTTAAGTTATCTGCTTCCATTATACCAAAGAATTTAATTAACCCAAGTAATATCTGAACCTTAAAGCAACACATCCACGTTTAAACTTTTTTAAAAAGTTTTTCAATTGAGTTGTGAGCACATTTCCCATACATAAATATATGGTCAGTGAGCTGTATATATGCTAACAAACACTATCCAGAACGCTTTAGAATTATAAAAAAAGATGTCCAAATTATAAAGCGTGACAAACGCTTTATAAATTATTTTTAAATTGCCGAGGATTCCAACTTGGCTTCAAATTGAATTATAGGAGTCTTATAAAAAAATTTCACGTTTTTTTGACTCGGGTGAGTTACACGCTTGTTTTATAAAGTGTTAGTCACGCATTACAATTTGGGAATCATTTTGTTCGGGATTGTGTTTATATGCTCATATACAGCTAATTGATCATATGTTTGTATGGGAAATGTGCTAATAACCCAATTAAAATTTTTTTTGTAAAAGTTAAAACGTGGATGTGTTGCTTTAAGTTATCTGCTTCCATTATACCAAAGAATTTAATTAACCCAAGTAATATCTGAACCTTAAGTTATCTGCTTCCATTATACCAAAGAATTTAATTAACCCAAGTAATATCTGAACCTTAAGTTATCTGCTTCCATTATACCAAAGAATTTAATTAACCCAAGTAATATCTGTTTTCATTATACCAAAGAATTTAATTAACCCAAGTAATATCTGAACCTTAAGTTATCTGCTTCGATTATACCAAAGAATTTAATTAACCCAAGTAATATATGAACCTTAAGATATTTGTTTTCATTAGACCACAGAATTTAATTAAAACAGAACAGCTTGGCTGACATTTGACAAGTATGCCATGTCAGTTTGTTTCCCAGATACATCTGCTTTATCATTGAACCAACAGCTGATGACTTCATTTTTCTGCATTAATTGAACAACATACTGAACTATCTAATATAACAGCAAATACCCAATTACATATAATTATGTAGTATTAGCTGTCATTCATTGATCTAAGGCCAATAACCCTGTAATATATGGCTGAAGGATATGTCTCCAAGTGACTTTTCATTATTATCACTATTGTTATATATTGATGCTGATAATAGGATTAGCAGCTGCAGACAGTATTTTATACATTGTCACATTAAAGTCCCAACTGAAATATAAAAGCTGAAAGTTCACTCCGGTGCTTGTTTTATATAATTCTATACATGATTCAAATCAGTGATTTTTTTTCAAAATATCTCAGTCAACACTGCATTGTTTTTGTTATAATTCTGCATATAAGTAAATTACTGTTAAAATGTTTAATTGGCAAAAAATAGATTTTCAAAAAAACGCTTCTTCTTCAACTTCAAAATGTTTGAAATTGTAAGGAGGAGCTTGTGAGACCATGCACTATAAACAAACACACATATGGATCTGTCTATATATATCAGCCGCACTATAAACAAACACACATGGATCTGTCTATATATATCAGCCGCACTATAAACAAACACACATATGGATCTGTCTATATATATCAGCCGCACTATAAACAAACACACATGGATCTGTCTATATATATCAGCCGCACTATAAACAAACACACATGGATCTGTCTATATATATATCAGCCGCACTATAAACAAACACACATGGATCTGTCTATATATATCAGCCGCACTATAAACAAACACACATGGATCTGTCTATATATATCAGCCGCACTATAAACAAACACACATGGATCTGTCTATATATATCAGCCGCACTATAAACAAACACACATGGATCTGTCTATATATATCAGCCCCACTATAAACAAACACACATGGATCTGTCTATATATATCAGCCGCACTATAAACAAACACACATGGATCTGTCTATATATATCAGCCGCACTATAAACAAACACACATGGATCTGTCTATATATATCAGCCGCACTATAAACAAACACACATGGATCTGTCTATATATATCAGCCGCACTATAAACAAACACACATGGATCTGTCTATATATATCAGCCGCACTATAAACAAACACACATGGATCTGTCTATATATATCAGCCGCACTATAAACAAACACACATGGATCTGTCTATATATATCAGCCGCACTATAAACAAACACACATGGATCTGTCTATATATATCAGCCGCACTATAAACAAACACACATGGATCTGTCTATATATATCAGCCGCACTATAAACAAACACACATGGATCTGTCTATATATATCAGCCGCACTATAAACAAACACACATGGATCTGTCTATATATATCAGCCGCACTATAAACAAACACACATGGATCTGTCTATATATATCAGCCAGTTTGAAGCAGCTGATTCATGGTGTATTTTTAGCAAAGTGAAACGTACCGGTAACAAAAGAACAGCTGTTGTAAAATAACCACTCCTATAATTTCTTGCTACTGGAGCCAACATGATGTAACGTGGTTAAGAAAGGTTACCAACTGAGCTAACTGGGCCTGGCTAGTAAAATGAGAACTGCAGATCTCTTAATATTTATTACTTCAAACTGGTACCTGTATGATAAATCACAATTTTGGTTTATGCATATATTTCTACAGAATCGATTGTGCACTTAGATCTGATAATCCATCACATATTTATTACTAAAGCAACAATCAATGTCAGATTTGTGAAAAAACTCTCAGAGAGTCAATTCGCCAAGCAACAATTTTTGTCTTCAAGCCATTAAACATTAGAAACATATGATTTATTTTTAGTAAGGATAAACGTAATCAATGTTTTCATAAATATTACCATATAAACACAACACATGCAGGAAGTTTAGCAATTTTAAATGCCAGAATACCGCCAGGCTAAATTTTACTTTTGGCAGATGCAATTCTTTAAGGTCCAAACTGTCCAATACATAAACTTATTGTCTTTGGGAGTTTTAAATGTGACAAGTTCAGGCTTTCATTGAATTACCAAGTAGAGCAGTAGTGTAATGGATAGAAGTTGCAGGTTCAATCACCAAGTAGAGCAGTAGTGTAGTGGATAGAAGTTGCAGGTCCAATCACCAAGTAGAGCAGTATTGTAGTGGATAGAGGTTGAAGGTCCAATCAGCAAGAAGAGCAGTAGTGTAGTGGATAGAGGTTGCAGGTTCAATTACCAAGTAGAGCAGTAGTGTAGTGAATAGAGGTTGCAGGTTCAATTACCAAGTAGAGCAGTAGTTTAGTGGATAGAGGTTGCAGGTTCAATCACCAAGTAGAGCAGAAGTGTAAAGGATAGAGGATGCAGGTTCAATCAGCAAGTAGAGCAGTAGTGTAGTGGATAGAGGTTGCAGGTTCAATCAGCAAGTAGAGCAGTAGTGTAGTGGATAGAGGTTGCAGGTTCAATCACCAAGTAGAGCAGTAGTGTAGTAGATAGAGGTTGCAGGTTCAATCACCAAGTAGAGCAGTAGTGTAGTGGATAGAGGTTGCAGGTTCAATTACCAAGTAGAGCAGTAGTTTAGTGGATAGAGGTTGCAGGTTCAATCACCAAGTAGAGCAGAAGTGTAAAGGATAGAGGATGCAGGTTCAATCAGCAAGTAGAGCAGTAGTGTAGTGGATAGAGGATGCAGGTTCAATCAGCAAGTAGAGCAGTAGTGTAGTGGATAGAGGTTGCAGGTTCAATCACCAAGTAGAGCAGTAGTGTAGTGGATAGAGGTTGCAGGTTCAATCAGCAAGTAGAGCAGTAGTGTAGTGGATAGAGGTTGCAGGTTCAATCACCAAGTAGAGCAGTAATGTAGTGGATAGAGGTTACAGGTTCAATCAGAAAGTAGAGCAGTAGTGTAGTGGATAGAGGTTGCAGGTTCAATCAGCAAGTAGAGCAGTAGTGCAGTGGATAGAGGTTGCTGGTTCAATCAGCAAGTAGAGCAGTAGTGTAGTGGATAGAGGTTGTAGGTTCAATCATCAAGTAGAGCAGTAGTGTAGTGGATAAAGGTTGCAGGTTCAATCACCAAGTAGAGCAGTAGTGTAGTGGATAGAGGTTGCAGGTTCAATCACCAAGTAGAGCAGAAGTGTAAAGGATAACGGTTGCAGGTTCAATCAGCAAGTAGAGCAGTAATGTAGTGGATAGAGGTTGCAGGTTAGAGCAGTAGTGTAGTGGATAGAGGTTGCAGGTTCAATCAGCAAGTAGAGCAGTAGTGTAGTGGATAGATGTTGCAGGTTCAATCACCAAGCAGAGCAGTAGTGTCGTGGATAGAGGTTGCAGGTTCAATCATCAAGTAGAGCAGTAGTGTAAAGGATAGAGGTTGCAGGTTCAAATACCAAATAGAGCAGTAGTGTAGTGGATAGAGGTTGCAGGTTCAATCAGCAAGTAGAGCAGTAGTGCAGTGGATAGAAGTTGCAGGTTCAATCAGCAAGTAGAGCAGTAGTGTAGTGGATAGAGGTTGCAGGTTCAATCAGCAAGTAGAGCAGTAGTGTAGTGGATAGAGGTTGCAGGTTCAATCAGCAAGTAGAGCAGTAGTGTAGTGGATAGAGGTTGCAGGTTCAATCAGCAAGTAGAGCAGTAGTGTAGTGGATAGAGGTTGCAGGTTCAATCAGCAAGTAGAGCAGTAGTGTAGTGGATAGAAGTTGCAGGTTCAATCAGCAAGTAGAGCAGTAGTGTAGTGGAAAGAGGTTGCAGGTTCAATCAGCAAGTAGAGCAGTAGTGTAGTAGATAGAGGTTGCAGGTTCAATCAGCAAGTAGAGCAGTAGTGTAGTGGATAGAGGTTGCAGGTTCAATCACCAAGCAGAGCAGTAGTGTAGTGGATAGAGGTTGCAGGTTCAATCATCAAGTAGAGCAGTAGTGTAAAGGATAGAGGTTGCATGTTCAAATACCAAATAGAGCAGTAGTGGATAGAGGTTGCAGGTTCAATCAGCAAGTAGAGCAGTAGTGCAGTGGATAGAGGTTGCTGGTTCAATCAGCAAGTAGAGCAGTAGTGTAGTGGATAGAGGTTGTAGGTTCAATCATCAAGTAGAGCAGTAGTGTAGTGGATAGAGGTTGCAGGTTCAATCAGCAAGTAGAGCAGTAGTGCAGTGGATAGAAGTTGCAGGTTCAATCACCAAGCAGAGCAGTAGTGTCGTGGATAGAGGTTGCAGGTTCAATCATCAAGTAGAGCAGTAGTGTAAAGGATAGAGGTTGCAGGTTCAAATACCAAGTAGAGCAGTAGTGCAGTGGATAGAAGTTGCAGGTTCAATCAGCAAGTAGAGCAGTAGTGCAGTGGATAGAAGTTGCAGGTTCAATCATCAAGTAGAGCAGTAGTGTAGTGGATAAAGGTTGCAGGTTCAATCACCAAGTAGAGCAGTAGTGTAGTGGATAGAGGTTGCAGGTTCAATCAGCAAGTAGAGCAGTAGTGTAGTGGAAAGAGGTTGCAGGTTCAATCAGCAAGTAGAGCAGTAGTGTAGTAGATAGAGGTTGCAGGTTCAATCAGCAAGTAGAGCAGTAGTGTAGTGGATAGAGGTTGCAGGTTCAATCACCAAGCAGAGCAGTAGTGTAGTGGATAGAGGTTGCAGGTTCAATCATCAAGTAGAGCAGTAGTGTAAAGGATAGAGGTTGCATGTTCAAATACCAAATAGAGCAGTAGTGGATAGAGGTTGCAGGTTCAATCAGCAAGTAGAGCAGTAGTGCAGTGGATAGAGGTTGCTGGTTCAATCAGCAAGTAGAGCAGTAGTGTAGTGGATAGAGGTTGTAGGTTCAATCATCAAGTAGAGCAGTAGTGTAGTGGATAGAGGTTGCAGGTTCAATCACCAAGTAGAGCAGTAGTGTAGTGGATAGAGGTTGCAGGTTCAATCACCAAGTAGAGCAGAAGTGTAAAGGATAAAGGTTGCAGGTTCAATCAGCAAGTAGAGCAGTAATGTAGTGGATAGAGGTTGCAGGTTAGAGCAGTAGTGTAGTGGATAGAGGTTGCAGGTTCAATCAGCAAGTAGAGCAGTAGTGTAGTGGATAGATGTTGCAGGTTCAATCACCAAGCAGAGCAGTAGTGTCGTGGATAGAGGTTGCAGGTTCAATCATCAAGTAGAGCAGTAGTGTAAAGGATAGAGGTTGCAGGTTCAAATACCAAATAGAGCAATAGTGTAGTGGATAAAGGTTGCAGGTTCAATCAGCAAGTAGAGCAGTAGTGCAGTGGATAGAAGTTGCAGGTTCAATCAGCAAGTAGAGCAGTAGTGTAGTGGATAGAGGTTGCAGGTTCAATCAGCAAGTAGAGCAGTAGTGTAGTGGATAGAGGTTGCAGGTTCAATCAGCAAGTAGAGCAGTAGTGTAGTAGATAGAGGTTGCAGGTTCAATCAGCAAGTAGAGCAGTAGTGTAGTGGATAGAGGTTGCAGGTTCAATCACCAAGCAGAGCAGTAGTGTAGTGGATAGAGGTTGCAGGTTCAATCATCAAGTAGAGCAGTAGTGTAAAGGATAGAGGTTGCATGTTCAAATACCAAATAGAGCAGTAGTGTAGTGGATAGAGGTTGCAGGTTCAATCAGCAAGTAGAGCAGTAGTGCAGTGGATAGAGGTTGCAGGTTCAATCACCAAGTAGAGCAGTAGTGTAGTGGATAGAGGTTGCAGGTTCAATCAGCAAGTAGAGCAGTAGTGTAGTGAATACAGGTTGCAGGTTCAATCAGCAAATAGAGCAGTAGTGTAGTGGATAGAGGTTGTAGGTTCTATCACCAAGTAGGGCAGTAGTGTAGTGGATAGAGGTTGCAGGTTCTATCACCAAGTAGGGCAGTAGTGTAGTGGATAGAGGTTGCAGGTTCAATCACCAAGTAGAGCAGTAGTGTAGTGGATAGAGGTTGCAGGTTCAATCACCAAGTAGGGCAGTAGTGTAGTGGATAGAGGTTGCAGGTTCAATCAGCAAGTAGAGCAGTAGTGTAGTGGATAGAGGTTGCAGGTTCAATCACCAAGTAGAGCAGTAGTGTAGTGGATAGAGGTTGCAGGTTCAATCAGCAAGTAGAGCAGTAGTGTAGTGGATAGAGGTTGCAGTTTCAATCAGCAAGTAGAGCAGTAGTGTAGTGGATAGAGGTTGCAGGTTCAATCAGCAAATAGAGCAGTAGTGTAGTAGATACAGGTTGCAGGTTCAATCAGCAAGTAGAGCAGTAGTGTAGTGGATAGAGGTTGTAGGTTCTATCACCAAGTAGGGCAGTAGTGTAGTGGATAGAGGTTGCAGGTTCTATCACCAAGTAGGGCAGTAGTGTAGTGGATAGAGGTTGCAGGTTCAATCACCAAGTAGAGCAGTAGTGTAGTGGATAGAGGTTGCAGGTTCAATCACCAAGTAGGGCAGTAGTGTAGTGGATAGAGGTTGCAGGTTCAATCAGCAAGTAGAGCAGTAGTGTAGTGGATAGAGGTTGCAGGTTCAATCACCAAGTAGAGCAGTAGTGTAGTGGATAGAGGTTGCAGGTTCAATCAGCAAGTAGAGCAGTAGTGTAGTGGATAGAGGTTGCAGTTTCAATCAGCAAGTAGAGCAGTAGTGTAGTGGATAGAGGTTGCAGGTTCAATCAGCAAATAGAGCAGTAGTGTAGTAGATACAGGTTGCAGGTTCAATCAGCAAGTAGAGCAGTAGTGTAGTGGATAGAGGTTGCAGGTTCAATCAGCAAGTAGAGCAGTAGTGTAGTGGATAGAGGTTGCAGGTTCAATCAGCAAGTAGAGCAGTAGTGTAGTGGATAGAGGTTGCAGGTTCAATCAGCAAATAGAGCAGTAGTGTAGTGGATAGAGGTTGCAGGTTCAATCAGCAAGTAGAGCAGTAGTGTAGTGGATAGAGGTTGCAGGTTCAATCACCAAGTAGAGCAGTAGTGTAGTGGATAGAGGTTGCAGGTTCAATCAGCAAGTAGAGCAGTAGTGTAGTGGATATAGGTTGCAGTTTCAATCAGCAAGTAGAGCAGTAGTGTAGTGGATAGAGGTTGCAGGTTCAATCAGCAAGTAGAGCAGTAGTGTAGTGGAAAGAGGTTGCAGGTTCAATCACCAGCACTTCAAGATGCCTTTCATAACCAGCACTCAGTACCGGTTCTACCTAGATAGGCAAGTGGAAAACCGGTCTTCACAATTAAACTAATTTTAATAAGTATACACATTCCTGGTACATTGTATGTTTAAACCAGTAAACAGAGCAAAATCATAGAAGATAAACCATAAAACATCTGAACCTTAACACCAAGTCAAAATAACATGTCAAAAATTTTTTTTACATGGGATGCAATTTCATACAAATCCTTCTTGGGTTACATGTTCAAATTTGTGTTACAATTGCAATATGCAAATAACTGAATTTAAGTAGGGTTTAGAGCCTCATTTCAGCTGTAACAATTTTCACATGGAATGGAATTTTCTATCTGATTTGAAAAAGTAATGGAATTTTTTTCTTTTCTTGACAATAACAATGTATGTATCTTACTGCCTTTATATGTATCTTATATCATGTATATGTATCTTACAGCCTATATATGTATCTTACATCATGTATATGTATCTTAAATCATATGGATGTATCTTACAGCCTATATATGTATCTTATATCATGTATATGTATTTTACAGCCAATATATGTATCTTACAGCCTATATCTGTACCTTACAGCCTATATATGTATCTTACATCATGTATATGTATCTTACAGTCTATATATGTATCTTACAGCTTATATATGTATCTTACAGCCTATATATGTATCTTACATCATGTATAATTATGTATCTTACAGCCTATATATGTATATTATATCATGTATATGTATCTTACATCATGTATATGTATCTTACATCATGTATATGTATCTTAAATCATATGGATGTATCTTACAGCCTATATATGTATCTTATATCATGTATATGTATCTTACAGCCAATATATGTATCTTATATCATGTATATGTATCTTACAGCCTATATATGTATCTTACAGCTTATATATGTATCTTACAGCCTATATATGTATCTTACATCATGTATATGTATCCTACATCATGTATATGTACCTTACAGCCTATATATGTATCTTACAGCCTATATATGTATCTTACATCGTGTATATGTATCTTACAGCCTATATATGTATCTTACATCCTATATATGTATCTTACATCGTGTATATGTATCTTACAGCCTATATATGTATCTTACATCATGTATATGTATCTTACAGCCTATATATGTATCTTACATCAGGTATATGTATCCTACATCATGTATATGTACCTTACAGCCTATATATGTATCTTACATCATGTATATGTATCTTACAGCCTATATATGTATCTTACATCATGTATATGTATCTTACAGCCTATTTATGTATCTTACATCATGTATATGTATCTTACAGCATATATATGTATATTACATCATGTATATGTATCTTACATCATGTATATGTATCATACAGCCTATATATGTATCTTACATAATGTATATGTATTTTACAGCCTTTATTTCTATCTTGCATCATGAATATGTATCTTGCATCATGTATATGTATCTAACAGCCTATATATATATATATATTTTACATCATGTATATGTACCTTACAGCCTATATATGTATCTTACATCATGTATATGTACCTTACAGCCTTTATATGTATCTTGCATCATGTATATGTATCTTACAGCTTATATATGTATCTTTCATCATGTATATATGTATCTTACATCATGTATATGTACCTTACAGCTTATATATGTATCTTACAGCCTATATATGTATCTAACATCATGTATATGTATCTTACATCATGTATATGTATCTTACATCATGTATATGTACCTTACAGCTTATATTTATATCTTACAGCCTATATATGTATCTTACATCATGTATATGTACCTTACAGCCTTTATATGTATCTTGCATCATGTATATGTATCTTGCATCATGTATATGTATCTTACAGCTTATATATATACCTTACATCATGTATATGTATCTTACATCATGTATATGTACCTTACAGCTTATATATGTATCTTACAGCCTATATATGTATCTTACATCATGTATATGTACCTTACAGCTTATATTTATATCTTACAGCCTATATATGTATCTTACATCATGTATATGTATCTTACATCCTTTATATGTATCTTGCATCATGTATATGTATCTTACAGCTTATATATATATCTTACATCATGTATATGTATCTTACATCATGTATATGAACCTTACAGCTTATATATGTATCTTACAGCCTATATATGTATCTTACATCATGTATATGTATCTTACAGCTTATATATATATCTTACATCATGTCTATGTATCTTACATCATGTATATGAACCTTACAGCTTATATATGTATCTTACAGCCTATATATGTATCTTACATCATGTATATGTACCTGACAGCTTATATTTATATCTTACAGCCTATATATGTATCTTACATCATGTATATGTACTTTACAGCCTTTATATGTATCTTGCATCATGTATATGTATCTTGCATCATGTATATGTATCTTCCATCATGCATATGTATCTTACAGCTTATATATATATCTTACATCATGTATATGTATCTTACATCATGTATATGTACCTTACAGCCTATATATGTATCTTACATCATGTATATGTACCTTACAGCTTATATATGTATCTTACAGCCTATATATGTATCTTACATCATGTATATGTACCTTACAGCCTATATATGTATCTTACATCATGTATATGTATCTTACAGCCTTTATATGTATCTTGCATCATGTATATGTATCTTACAGCTTATATATATATCTTACATCATGTATATGTATCTTACATCATGTATATGAACCTTACAGCTTATATATGTATCTTACAGCCTATATATGTATCTTACATCATGTATATGTATCTTACAGCTTATATATATATCTTACATCATGTCTATGTATCTTACATCATGTATATGAACCTTACAGCTTATATATGTATCTTACAGCCTATATATGTATCTTACATCATGTATATGTACCTGACAGCTTATATTTATATCTTACAGCCTATATATGTATCTTACATCATGTATATGTACTTTACAGCCTTTATATGTATCTTGCATCATGTATATGTATCTTGCATCATGTATATGTATCTTCCATCATGCATATGTATCTTACAGCTTATATATATATCTTACATCATGTATATGTATCTTACATCATGTATATGTATCTTACAGCCTATATATGTATCTTACACCATGTATATGTACCTTACAGCTTATATATGTATCTTACAGCCTATATATGTATCTTACATCATGTATATGTACCTTACAGCCTATATATGTATCTTACATCATGTATATGTATCTTACAGCCTATATATGTATCTTACATCATGTATATGTATCCTACATCATGTATATGTATCTTACAGCCTATATATGTATCTTACAGCCTATATATGTATCTTACATCATGTATATGTACCTTACAGCTTATATATGTATCTTACAGCCTATATATGTATCTTACATCATGTATATGTACCTTACAGCCTATATATGTATCTTACATCATATATATGTATCTTACAGCCTATATATGTATCTTACATCATGTATATGTATCCTACATCATGTATATGTATCTTACAGCCTATATATGTATCTTACAGCCTATGTATCTTACATCATGTATATGTATCTTACAGCCTATATATGTATCTTACATCATGTATATGTATCTTACAGCCTATATATGTACATTACAGCCTATATATGTATCTTACATTGTGTATATGTATCTTACAGTCTATATATGTATCTTACATCATGTATATGTTTCTTACAATGTATATGTATCTTACATCATGTATATGTATCTTACATCAAGTATATGTATCTTACATCATGTATATGTATCTTACATCATGTATATGTATTTTACATTATGTTTATGTATCTTACATCAAGTATATGTTTCTTACACCATGTTTATGTTTCTTACATCATGTATATGTATCTTATATCATGTATATGTATCTTTCATCAAGTATATGTTTCTTACAGTCTATATATGTATCTTACATCATGTATATGTATCTTACATCATGTATATGTATCTTACAATGTATATGTATCTTACATAATGTATATGTATCTTACATCAAGTATATGTATCTTACATCATGTATATGTATCTTGCATCATGTATATGTATTTTACATTATGTTTATGTATCTTACATCAAGTATATGTATCTTACATCAAATATATGTTTCTTACATCATGTATATGTATCTTACATCATGTATATGTTTCTTACATCATGTATATGTATCTTACATTATATATATGTATCTCACATCATGTATATGTATCTCACATCATGCATATGTATCTTACATCATGCATATGTATCTTACATCATGTATATGTATCTTACATCATGTATATGTATCATATAGGTGTATAATTAGGCTCTATGTCAATTCATAAATATTATGTCCCAGAGCGAGTATTATGCCTCAGACCTTGGACAGTATAAGAGATATGTCACACTGGTAAACAGATGTCCTTATTTGGTATACAAGGGATATATCACAGATCATCACAGAAAAGCTAAGAGGACTCCAGGGTTTGTTTACATTTTTATGATGATAGATTGGTAAATGCTACTCTTTACTTGGAAAATAATAAAACTACACTATCCAATCAACTCATTCTCTATTCATCATTTCTCAATCTAAATGTAACTAACTGCTGAGACATAATGATAAAACTTGTTTAAATTGCGACCTTGGGCTAAAACTGGTATCCTTCCTTGCTCAGGTAATGTTATGTTTGTAATGTAAGGCAAAGTACTTGTACAGTCCAAGCTGTGTCGGTCAGCATTGTCCAACTGTTTTATTCCCTGCCTCTGAGTCAGTGGCATTTAAGCCCCAGGTAATCAGTTGGAATTATTTTTTATGACAATTCATTATTCATGTGGGTTCTGAAAACATTATATTCTTGCTTGAAAACCAATACCAGATGAACAAAGGATTGACAACCAGATGTTTTATTTTGTTTTTTTTATACAAGGTATAGGCACATCTGGTGCACCATACATGGAGACGTTATGTGTTATCGCAACATCTGTTCTATTTAAAAGTGATATCAGTATTTCCGCATGCATTCTGCTCTCCAGACATGTATCTGGGAAGCGTATAAATGAGACAATATACAACTCTACACTTATTAAGGTAAAGCTGTCGAGATGTCTCCGATAATACAAAGTTCACCAACAGTTTATTCAAGACATTTATATAAGCATATTGACAACAATTATATTCTAGCATTATTTCACCAAGGTGCATTATGGGTGTTTTATCGTAAACAAGATGTTTACCAAGATCGTATTATAATCTAAATGACATAATTTAGGGTACATTCAATAGGATATCACAAATGTAGTCAACAGTTTCTCACCATGACTATACATTATCCAACTATACATTCATTACCTCTTAAGCATGTAAACATTCTACATTCATCATAGTTTACTAAAACATGTCATTCTTCAAGCAGTACATAAAGTTCACTACAATGCCATATTGAGTAGTAATTCTACATTCACTTCAATGCTATATTGAATAGTATTTCTACATTCACTACAATGCCATATTGAGTAGTAATTCTACATTCACTACAATTCCATATTGAGTAGTAATTCTACATTCACTTCAATGCTATATTGAATAGTATTTCTACATTCATTACAATGCCATATTGAGTAGTAATTCTACATTCACTACAATTCCATATTGAGTAGTCATTCTACATTCACTACAATGCCATATTGAGTAGTATTGCTACATTCACTACAATTCCATATTGATTAGTAATTCTACATTCAATACAATGCCATATTGAGTAGTAATTGTACAAATCACTACAATGCCACATTGAGTAGCAATTCTACATTCACTACAATACCATATTGAGTATTAATTCTACATTCAGTACAATACAATATTTAGTAGTAATTCTACATTCACTACAATGCCACATTGGGTAGTATTTCTACATTCACTACAATGCCATATTGAGTTGTCATTCTACATTCACTACAATGCCATATTGGGTAGTAATTCTACATTCAATACAATACCATAATGAGTAATAATTTTACATTCATTACAATGCCATACTGAGTAATCATTCTACATTCACTACAATGCCATATTGAGTATTCTTTCTACATTCAATACAATGCCATACTGAGTAGTGACTTGTACATTCAATACAATGCCATATTGGGTAGTCATTCTACATTCAGTACAATAGAATATTGAGTAGTATTATTCTACATTTACTACAATACCATATTGAGTAAATATTCTACATTCAGTACAATACAATATTAAGTAGTAATTCTACAGTCAATACAATGTCATATTGAGTAGTAATTCTAAATTCACTACAATGCCATATTGAGTAGTCATTCTACATTCACTACAATGCAATATTGAGTTGTGATGGTACAAATCACTACAATGCCACATTGAGTAGCAATTCTACATTTGATACAATGCCATATTGAGTAGTATTTCTACATTTGTTACAATACCATATTGAGAAGTAATTCTACATTCACAACAATGCCATATTGAGTAGTAATTCTACATTAAATACAATGCCATATTGAGTGGTCATTCTATATTCACTACAATGCCATATTGATAGTAATTCTACATTCACTACAATGCCATATTGAGTAGTAATTCTACATTCAATACAATGCCATACTGAGTAGTGATTGTGCATTCACTACAATGCCAAAATGAGTAGTAATTCTACATTCACTACAATGTCATATTGAGTATTAATTCTACATTCAGTACAATATAATATTGAGTAGTAATTCTACATCCAATACAATGTCATATTGAGTTGTTATTCTACATTCAATACAATGCCATACTGAGTAGTGATTGTATTTTTACTACAATGCCAAAATGAGTAGTAATTCTACATTCACTACAATGTCATATTGAGTAGTAATTCTACATTCAATAAAATGCCATACCGAGTAGTAATTCTACATTCAATACAATGCCATACTGAGTAGTGATTGTGCATTCACTACAATGTCATAATGAGTAGTAATTCTACATTCACTACAATGCCATAATGAGTAGTGATTCTACATTCAGTACAATATAATATTGAGTAGTAATTCTACATTCAATACAATGTCATATTGAGTAGTAATTCTACATTCAATACAATGCCATACTGAGTAGTGATTGTGCATTAACTACAATGTCATAATGAGAAGTAATTCTACATTCGTTTCAATGACATATTGAGTAGCAATTCTACATTCACTAAGATCCATATTGAGTATTAATTCTACACTCAGTACAATACAATATTTAGTAGTAATTCTACATTAACTACAATGCCATATTGTGTAGTATTCTACATTCACTACAATGCAATACTGAGTAGTCATTCTACATTCACTACAATGCCACATTGGGTAGTAATTCTACATTCAATACAATACCATAATGAGTAATAATTTTACATTCACTACAATGCCATATTGAGTAGTAATTCTACATTCACTACAATGTCATATTGAGTGGTAAGTATACATTCAATACAATGCCATATTGAGTAGTCATTCTACATTCACTACAATGCCATATTGAGTAGTAATTCTACATTCAATGCAATGCCATACTGAGTAGTGATTGTACATTCAATACAATGCCATATTGGGTAGTCATGCTACATTCAGTACAATACAATGTTGAGTAGTAATATTCTACATTTACAACAATACCATATTGAGTAGTTATTCTACATTCAGTACAATACAATATTAAGTAGTAATTCTACATTCAATACAATGTCATATTGAGTAGTAATTCTACATTCACAACAATGCCATATTGAGTTGTGATGGTACAAATCACTACAATGCCACATTGAATAGCAATTCTACATTTGTAACAATGCCATATTGAGTAGTAATTCTAAATTTAGTACAATACAATATTGAGTGGTAACTCTTCAGTCAATACAATGTCATATTGAGTAGTAATTCTACATTCACAACAACGCCATATTGAGTAGTAATTCTACATTAAATACAATGCCATTTTAAGTAGTAATTCTACATTAATAACAATGCCATATTGAGTGGTCATTCTATATCCATTACAATGCCATATTGATAGTTATTCTACATTCACTACAATGTCATATTGAATAGTAATTCTACATTCAATACAATGCCATAATTAGTAGTAATTCTACATTAAATACAATGCCATATTGAGTAGTAATTCTACATTCAATACAATGCCATTATTAGTAGTAATTCTACATTCAGTACAATATAATATTGAGTAGTAATTCTACATCCAATACAATGTCATATTGAGTTGTAATTCTACATTCAATACAATGCCATACTGAGTAGTGATTGTACATTGACTACAATGCCATAATGAGTAGTAATTCTACATTTGTTTCAATGACATATTGATTAGTAATTCTATATTCAATACAATGTCATTTTGAGTATTTATTCTACATTCATTAAAATGCCATATTAAGTAGTCATTTTACATTCAATACAATGCCTAAATGCATAGTAATTCTTCATTCGATACAATGCCATAATGCTTAGTTATTCTACATTCACTACATTGCCATATTGAGTAGTAATTCTACATTCACTACAATACAATATTGAGTATTCTTTCTACATTCATTACAATGCCATTTCGAGTAGTAATTCCACATTCATTACAATGCCATATTAAGTAGTCATTCTACATTCACTACAATGCCGAAATGCATGGTAATTCTACATTCACTACAATACCATAATGCATAGTAATTCTACATTCACTACAATGCCATTATGCATAGTAATTCCACATTCACTACAATACCATAATGCATAGTAATTCTACATTCACTACAATACCATAATGCATAGTAATTCCACATTCACTACAATGCCATAATGCATAGTAATTCTACATTCACTGCAATGCCATATTGAGTAGTCATTCTACATTCACTACAATGTCTTATTGAGTAGTAATTCTACATTACTAAAATGCCATATTGAGTAGTCATTCTACATTCACTACAATGCCATATTGAGTAGTCATTCTTCATTCATTACAATGCCATTTTGAGTAGTCATTCTACATTCACTACAATGACATATTGAGTAGTCATTCTACATTCACTACAATGTCATATTGAGTAGTAATTCTACATTAACTTCAATGCTATTTTGAGTATTCATTCTACATTCACTACAATGCCATATTGAGAAGTAATTTTACATTCACTACAATGCCATATTAAATAGTTATTCTACATTGTATACAATGCCATAATGAATAGGATTCTACATTCACTATAATGCCATTTCGATTAGTAATTCTACATTTACTTTTATGTCATATAAAATAGTCATTCTACATTCAATACAATGCCATATTGAGTAGTCATTCTACATTTACTACAATAACATAATGCATAGTAATTCCACATATACTACAATGCCATAATGCATAGTCATTCTACATTCTCTACAATGCCATATTCAGTAGTAATTCTATATTCAATACAATGCCATATTGAGTAGTAATTCTACATTCACTACAATGCCATATTGAGTAGTCATGCTACATTCACTACAATGTCATTTTGAGTAGTAATTCTACATTCTCTACAATGCCATAATACATAGTAATTCTACATTCACTACAATGCCATATTGAGTAGTAATTCTACATTCTCTACAATGCCATATTGAGTAGTTATTCTACATTCTCTACAATGCCATATTGAGCAGTAATTCTAAATTCACTACAATGCCATATTGAGTAGTAATTCTACATTCACTACAATGCCATATTGAGTAGTAATTCTACATTCACTACAATGCCATATTGAGTAGTCATACTACATTCACTACAATGTCATTTTGAGTAGTAATTCTACATTCTCTACAATGCCATAATACATAGTAATTCTACATTCACTACAATGCCATATTGAGTAGTAATTCTACATTCTCTACAATGCCATATTGAGCAGTAATTCTACATTCACTACAATGCCATATTAAATAGTCTTTCTACATTCTCTACAATGCCATATTAAAAAGTCATTCTACAATCTCTACAATGCCGTATTGAGTAGTATTTCTACATTCACTACAATGCCATATTGAGTAGTATTTCTACATTCACTACAATGCCATATTGAGTAGTAATTCTACAAACAATACAATGTCATATGGAGTATATATTGATTGAATGAAATTGTAAAGCCATTTAGACAATGTTACTTGACTTCATTTTGGTATGTTACGTTCATGTAAGCTAACTGCAGTAAATTAAATGTTACAGCTCTGTGGTAAAGAGGTCAACATGTTGGATTTTGAATCCAGTAGTCTCAGGTTTGATCCTCATTTATTGTTTGCAATTTTTCTTTTTTTTTTCTTTTTTTCTTTTTACAGAGATGGTTTACCTAGCACATTCACTGAAAAATGTGGAAGACATACACATGTCACAAACACAAAACATACTTAGAAAAAAATTAATTGCAAAATTTGATTTGCAGGATTTCTGAATCAAAATGAATTGCTGACAGCAGGTGCTTACATGGATCATTTAGAGCAAAGTTGCTGACAGCAGGTGCTTACCTTGACCATTTAGAGTGAAGTTGCTGACAGCAGGTGCTTACCTGGATCATTTAAAGCAAAGTTGCTGACAGCAGGTGCTTACATGGATCATTTAGAGCTGAGTTGCTGACAGCAGATGGTTATCTAGACCATTTAGAGTGAAGTTGCTGACAGCAGGTGTTTACCTGGATCATTTAGAATGAAGTTGCTGACAGCAGGTGTTTACCTGGATCATTTAGAGCAAAGTTACTGACAGCAGGTGCTTACCTAGACCATTAAGAGTAAAGTTACTGACAGCAGGTGCTGCCCTAGATCATTTAGAGTGAAGTAGCTGACAGCAGGTGCTTACCTGAACCATTTAGAGCAAAGTTACTGACAACAGGTGCTTACCTAAACCATTAAGAGTGAAGTTGCTGACAGCACGTGCTTACCTGGACCATTTAGAGCAAAGTTGCTGACAGCGAGGGTGGCCGCCTTCTGTACCTCAGCATCCTGGGACTTCAACAGAGCAACAAGGGGTGTGGCAATGGCATTTGTGATTGGAACTTTCACTGAAAATACACATTTATATGATAATGTATATGTTAAAAGTAAGCATACATCTGGTTTGCTGCAATGAAAGCCCCTTGTTCAAAAAATGTACACATGGTCAAAAGTCCCTTGGTTGATTTGAAAAGGATGACTTTTGTCCATGTATATATGTATTGACAATGGGTATTTTGAGCAAGAAATTTTTGTCCGATTGTGGAAATAACACAAAGTAATTTATTTGAATTTTTCAATTAATGGCAGCAACTTAAAGAAATCCCAGTGAGTCTGCACTCTCTATTGATGTGTTCATAACTAACAGGCTTGCATGGTTTAGTGGTAAAAAATAAAATTACTAGAATTGGTTTTACGGGGAAAAACTATGTCTCTCCTCTCATACAATTATGAGAATTACCTTAAACATGAAAGTTTAATGTTTAAAACTTCAGGACTGTTGATCACTGCTAAATTTGACCACAAAACTGAATAACTCACACAATAATGGATAAAATCAAACTGAATGAAGAACATGATGTACATGTCATACCTTAATGGGAAGCTTAATGGTGTGAAATGTGGGCAGGAACCATTTGATAATATAATTATATTAGTTAATTGCATAATAATTGAACAAAATTAATGAACAGTCCCCGTAAAGTATGATAGTATAAGAATGCAGATTTACTGATATCGGTTATCTCGAGAGTCAAAATTTTCAACTCGAGCTGAAAAGCCATAAATAACCCATTTTCTTGTGTACCATACATATTTTAATTTACCACAATTTCTTTTATGATATCAAATCATATAATTTATGTCATGCATATTCTATACATCACATCGTAAATATTCTTTGTACTAAAATACCTGAATTAAGGAGGAATATACCTTTTAAATTATTTTCGAAATCAGTGGAATATTTGGTATAGAATGAAACTATAAGTAATTTCCAAATTGAATATGCTTTTTTTTCTGCGGTAAATATAACACTTCTTTACCTATGACGTCGTAAACATGGCTATGTTTGGTCTTTCTGACGTCCCGATTTATAACAGCAAAATCGCGTATTTGTCGACCTCAGTCAAGTTATACCGAATGTACAGAATCGAAACACATATCACCACGTACACATTCAATGGATATATGAATTTACATATGCAATAATTACGACGAACGCCAAATTCTGAAAATATTAGCGAAAAACGAAAATTATTATTTTCTCGATTTTTTCGAAAAAAATGACTCAAATCAAAATTACCAAAAAACAAACCGAGCGATTTTGGAATAATTTTTATTTGATTTCTAACAATATGCTTCACAGTGATTGTGAGATTTTTAGAACAATTGACAAACTAGATTTTTTTTGATTTTTAATTATTTAACCCCACCCTACGTCAAAAAAGACGTCAACATATTGCATAATTCTACGCGATTTCCATAAGATTTTTGGCAGTTGATCAAGGTTAAAATATTTTCTAAATCAGTGGTTCAATTAGTATATTATGAAACTAGAAGTAATTTCCAATGTGAATATGTATTTTTTTGCAGCGGTCAATAGAATATATATTTATATGTGACGTCGTAAACATGGCCATGTTCAGCCTTTTTGACGTCCCAATGTATAGCAGCCAAATCGCATATTTTTCGGCCTCAGTTGAGTAATTCCTAATACACAGAATAGAAACATGTAATCACCATGTACACATTTGACGGATGTATGGATTTACAAATGCAAAAATTACGACGAACCCCACATTTTGAAAATACTAGCGAAAAACGGAAACTATTTTTTTCTCGATTTTTTTCGAAAAACGGCTTCAAATCAAAATTACCACAAAACAAATCAAGCGAATTTTGCATAATTTTTAAATGATT
Source organism: Panopea generosa (assembly GCA_029582155.1). Taxonomy (NCBI): domain Eukaryota; kingdom Metazoa; phylum Mollusca; class Bivalvia; order Adapedonta; family Hiatellidae; genus Panopea; species Panopea generosa. The sequence goes on along the minus strand of CM055904.1, from coordinate 24,791,109 downwards.
TTATACTATATATTGTACAATTATTGTGAGATTTTTAGAAAAATTGACGAACTAGATTTTTAATGATATTCAATTATTTAACCCTACCCTACGTCAAAAAACGCTTTAAAGCAAACGTCAACATCGGTATAGCGCATGAGGTATACGTTTTGTGATAATTAAACGAGTTTTGTTCTTTCCATTACATTAGTATTTTGTAAACACAAGTTATATATACTTCTGCTGTTTAGTGGCAACTAATTTGTATATAGCATTTATGATAGCTTGTCTGTTTGGTGCACATACAAAACCGTCATTTTTTTTCACTAACAGGGAACTGGATTCCAAAACAATATTCTCATTTCTGACTAGCTCCACAACTGCTAGTGAAATGTGGACATCACGGTTGTCAATTATTAGAACAACAGGTCTGGCCTTTCTAAAGTTCGGAGCAAACTGTTCAGTACACATTCATAAAATGAGCTTGAAACAATACCCACTATAGAAGTGAAAAGCCACCCTTCCACCCAGCCCCATGCTCCTACGTACGTTCAATGACAATATACCTGGATCGTGTCTTTTCACTGCTCATCATAGACAGTATTGTTTCAAGCCCATTTTATGTATGTGTAACAGTTTGCTCTGAATTTTAGAAAGGCCAGATCTGTTGTTCTAATAATTGACAACCGTGATGTCCATATTTCACTAGCAGTCGAGGAGCTAGTCAGAAATGAGAATATTGTTTTGGAATCCAGTTCCCTGTTAGTGAAAAAAAATGACGGTTTTGTACGTACACCAAACAGACACGCTATAGACAAATTAGTTGCCACTAAACAGCAGAAGTATATATAACTAGTGTGCACAAAATACTAATATAATGGTAAGAACAAACTTGTTTAATTATCACAAAACGTATACCCCATGCACTATACCGACGTTGACGTTTGCATTAAAGCGTTTTTTGACGTAGGGTAGGGTTAAATAATTGAATATCATAAAAAATCTAGTTTGTCAATTTTTCTAAAAATCTCACAATTATTGTACAATATATAGTATAAAAGCATATAAAAATTATGCAAAATTCGCTTGATTATATTTTTGGTAATTTTGATTTGAAGCCGTTTTTACGAAAAAATCGAGAGAAAAAATAGTTTCCATTTTTCGCTAATATTTTCAAAATGTGGCGTTCGTCATAATTTTTGCATCTGTAAATGCATACATCTGTCAAATGTGTACATGGTGATATATGTTTCTATTCTGTGTATTAGGAATAACTCAACTGAGGCCGAAAAAATACGCGATTTTGCTGCTATACATTGGGACGTCAAAAAGGCTAAACATGGCCATGACTACGACGTCACATATAAATATATATTCTATTGACCGCTGCAAAAAATACATATTCACATTGGAAATTTCTTCTAGTTTCATAATATACTAATTGAACCACTGATTTAGAAAATAATTGAACCTTAATCAACTGCTGAAAATCTTATGGAAAACATGTAGAATTATGCAATATGTTGACGTCTTTTTTGACGTAGGGTGGGGTTAAATAATTAAAAATAAAAAAAAATCTAGTTTGTCAATTGTTCTAAAAATCTCACAATCACTGTGAAGCAAATTTTTAGAAATCAAATAAAAATTATTCCAAAATCGCTCGGTTTGTTTTTTGGTAAATTTGATTTGAGTCATTTTTTTCGAAAAAATCGAGAAAATAATAATTTCCGTTTTTCGCTAATATTTTCAAAATGTGGCATTCGTGGTAATTTTTGCATCTGTAAATTCATATATCCGTTGATATGTGTTTCAATTCTGTACATTCGGTATAACTTGACTGAGGTCGACAAATACGCGATTTTGCTGCCATAAATCGGGACGTCAAAAAGACCAAACATGGCCATGTTTACGGCGTCATAGGTAAAGAAGTGTTATATTTACCGCAGAAAAAAAAGCATATTCAAATTGGAAATTACTTTTAGTTTCATTACATACCAAATATTCCCTTGATTTCGAAAATAATTTAAAAGGTATATTCCTCCTTAATTTCAGAATTATTGTAACATCATATTGTCGGTTGAGAGCATAAAAGTGCCATCTGCATTTTTCATATTTTGTAGAAAATGGCATTTAAAGATTTAAAGTAACATATATAAAGTCAGGGTTTATGGTATTGAAAATTTGACAGTTCAACTGTTTGATGATAAAGAATATTTCTGACTATTATTTTCATGATATATTCTGCGTTATGTTACCCAAATATGGACAAAAATCAGATGGAACCTTTATGCATTTATAATTACTGTTTGAAATGTAAAGCATAAAGGTGCCTTCTGATTTATCTTGTACAAATTCTTGCATTATTTATTGCTAAATTGTATTCATTTTTTGTACACTTATTGTTCTAAATACCGGTTAAATCAGTTATATTGGGAATCATTGATAATTAGCATCGAGTTTTACTAAAATGATTTATTATAATTCCATCACTAAAAATCCACTGACACTCTAGTCACTCAACAGTCACTATCATAGTCACTTTCTGTGTCATCATTACCAGGTATAGGGAGTTTGTCACACATGTCTTTACTTGTTGGAAGTGTCTTGTAAATAAGACAATACTCTTCTGGTATAATTCAGCTGTTACAAAGTAAAACAAGATCATTTTTGATAGGTATTTTTCATTCATACACGACTGTTATGTCACCTGGCTATTGCATTTTTGGTTTCTCCTTTGAGTGTGTTGAGAGGTGAACTTCATGAAAATTCTGTTCTTCGAATGTTTCAATGACAAAATTAATATACTTGGATTTTCTCTACGAATTTGAACCCACTTTATCTTTTACCAGTTTAGTTTCTTAGCATTAGAATCTACTTCCATGTTTGGCAAGTATATTTTGTTGAAATGTTTGAAATCAAGTATGTCTTGATACTTAACTGGGACAATTATGTATCGCTTTTGCTTTCTTGCCAGAAACACAACTGTATTCCACACTGATGGCACCAAACTTGAGTTTTCTTTTTCGCGGTTTCAGTCTTTGAATGCATAATATCAAACTCCATCTGCAAATGTCCACATTAAAAAAACTTTTGATGGATTATTTAGAGACTTTTTCAGTTATTCAGTGAATGTAAACAGAATTTGATGTTTGACTTAAATGTATTTCTGAATTTATACATTTGCTACTGTCAGCGAAAGACATTCAGCAATATTAATTTTCCATTGTCCCTTTCACCTATTTGCTCCACAGTACTACTAAAACAACAATCACCATCTCGGGGGGAATGTCAACTCTGTTACTAGCCAGTTAATGGTCCAGGTGTTGAAGATGATATTTTTCTATTAAATTCCAACTGTTATCTTGTCTTTTACTGGATGTCTTTATTTCTTCAATTGTTTTCATCATTGTTTTTGGTTAGTTTTATTTGCTCTCTTGCTGCAATTCTTTAACAAGAGTTGTCAGAAGACAACAAAGCTCGCCTATGGGATAAAACTCACCACCCATGCAAAGATAGAGATTGGAGGCAAACGCAACTAAACGCAAAAGTTTAACCTGGGTGTCTACAATATACATTCGTCCCAGCAAGCTAAAAAGTTGTCTATTTGACTATATGTTTTTCTTTGACTACGCTTTCTTCTTCTTTTCCATGCAGTATTTCTAATGTTTTGTCTGGCAGTACATGTTTATTTAGCAGAATGTTTTTATTATGTCTAGTATGTAATAAGCATCACTATTTCCTTTGTTTGTCAGATTGTCTGTTCCTAAATAACTCATATCATATGTACTCCTTGTCATTGCCGGTGTCCTTAATACTACTTCCTCCATTGCTGCGTGCACCTTTCTCATTTCATATTTTCATTATTAAGTCGTATTTTGTAAAAGAGGAATATTATTTGAAGAGCTGGATGACATGTCTTCTTTCAATTTCATCAAATTTCCCTTTTATTTGCTGGTTTCTTTCTTGAATTAGTTTGTGTATTTCTCGGTATAACACCTCTCATGAAATGACCAGCAGAACCTAATCTAAGTAACCCATTTACATATCAGATTAGGATATTAAGATTGTTGTGCATAAAGGTTCCATCTGACACATGGTACTTTACATCTGACACATGGTACTTTACATCTGACACATGGTACTTTACATCTGACACATGTAACCGTTATGCAGAATAATATTGAAGATGGAACCTTTATGCAGGCAAATTATAATCACTTTGCAGATGTCACCTTTAGACATTTACTCATATAAGTGCTTTATTCGTGAAAGTATTGAGGTCTAATGAATTCACAGCATATGTTAACAATAATTATTGGTTCTTTAATCACAAAATGACCTTTTTGGATGAAAGTGCAGATGGCACCTTTATGCTCTCACCCTACGATATATAATTATGCTGACCATGTGATCCTTTGTGGCAGAAAGGTCAAGGTGCCGTCATCACAAATGAGGTCATCGGTTCTAGCCGCACTCAGTCTAAAAACTTTATGTGAGATAGTTTACCTGTTACTTGGTTCTACTCAGATTCATTCAGGAGTTTTCCTCCACCGACTAAACTGTATATGCCATATAATTACTGTTCAGTGTTAAACCCTTTTCAAAAAAATATTTTCATACATGTGTTAGAATTTGGATAAGTTGGAAGGAATTCACATGATGCATAAAACTGTCATTGTTATGGATGGAATAAATTAAACATTTTATCACAAGTTAATTATTAGTATACACCATCAAGAAGTCAATATAGTCTATTAGTAATTAACAATCAGCAAATGAGAGAAATATGAACCTTTTGTAAGTTAATTATCTTCTGTGACATTAAGGAAATATATCTAAAGTACAATAAAGGAAGTGGTTGTATTTATGAGGGCCATTTATTATGTACAATAAATGAAGTGGTTGTATTTATGAGGGCCATTTATTATGTACAATAAATGAAGTGGTTGTATTTATGAGGGCCATTTATCATGTACAATAAATGAAGTGGTTGTATTTATGAGGGCCATTTATTATGTACAATAAATGAAGTGGTTGTATTTATGAGGGCCATTTATCATGTACAATAAATGAAGTGGTTGTATTTATGAGGGCCATTTATCATGTACAATAAATGAAGTGGTTGTATTTATGAAGGCCATTTATTATGTACAATAAATGAAGTGGTTGTATTTATGAGGGCCATTTATTATGTACAATAAATGAGATGGTTGTATTTATGAGGGCCATTTATTATGTACAATAAATGAAGTGGTTGTATTTATGAAGGCTATTTATTATGACTGTACACGTTGATTTACAGCATCCACTGTCTCTCTGTTTTGTTTATTTGTGAAAAAAAAAATCAGTACTGTTTATACAATTTTCCAACATTTCATATAAATAACTATTATATAATATTCTCACTTTTCTCACTGACTTCGGAGTAGCAGAGTGCTGCAGACCTCTGTAGGTCGGTGTTGTCTGAGTAAGTTAGAATGCTCAGGGCTCTCACATGTTCCTCATCCAGGACTGGGTTCTTCGTTTGTTCTGCAAAATGAATAAGGAAAATGTTACTGTGAAACACTTATAAGCAAGAACTTTATTTTTGTCATTATTCGCTAGTGTCAAACCTCGCAAATTCAAAGATACACTAAAATTGAAAATCGTGTTCACATTTCCAGCAGTTTCACATTTCCAGCAGTTTCACATTTCCAGCAGATACACTTTTCATATGTTGCTAATTCAACATTTTGTGAACAAATAAAATAGGACAAATCAGAGCAAATTCGCGATATAAAGTTCACGCAAATTTAAAGTGTTTGACAGACAGACGGCTGGACGGACGGACAGACGGCTGGACGGACAGACTAGTTTAAATAAGTTTATTTAAGTATCATATATCGATATGTACAATAATATCAGTTAAAAATACATATTAAAAAAATTACCCAAGTTAAAAGGTGTTATATTTTTGTGTTTGTTTACTTAACAAAGAAGTATTTTGGCATTTTAAAGTGTTTAGTTGCCTTAACAATGACAATGACAATAGTTTATTCAAGTAATTTAGGCCACCGACCCATAATATAAATACACACAAATATAATGATACATGTACAACAATGTGATAAAAGGATAAAGACAATATCAGGAATAAAAAGAGAAAACACATATGAATTATCAAACATAGAGCGTCTAAAATGTTATATCAGTATTTACAAGTGTTAATTGAATCTTATAACGGTGTAGCATAATCATATTTTAGTTTGTGTCAGTTTGGATTTGAATAAAGTATTTCTGTTTATTGAACATTTCAAGAACACATTTTGAGAGTTTTATCAACAAATTTTCATTTTGTACTCATTAACTTATAGAATAAATTTAATCCATTATGATTACCATTCAAAACTTCTGATAGATACTGATTTCTCAAATCATCATAATATGCACATTTCATTATTGCATGAAATTCGTCCTCAATTTCTCCAGAGTAACATAAAAAGCATATTCTATGTTCATATGGAATATTTGTATGTTAAAGCATTATCAGACCAGTTTTACTTGGTATTTATGTTACTATTGAAAATAAATCATGAAATATGATACCATTGACAAATTGGAAATTATTCACAAGCGAGGCAAATCTGATATTTGGAGACGTCTTGGCCTTTATGTCTAATTCACATTTGACATGCGCTTGGTCTATGGTGCCCGTATCCTGCCCGTATTCCCCTTTTCATGCGGCATCCATGACAGGAGATTTTCGTACGGATTCATGGGCGCACTGGCCTCTACAATTTTGTTTAGCACGCTGAGGTGGACATTGGGGCCTAAAACGGTCAACGCACCATCTCTGTGTAGCCTCAGCACGGAAGCCACACGGGCTCTGTATGATTTCTGTGCAGAGGCTGCGGAGACTGCACGGCAACTGCATTGAAATTGCACGATTTCCATACAATCTCAGTGCAGCCTCTGTACGGCTTTGCTCCGTGTTCCCGAGGGCCCATATGAGAAATTGCACGATACTCGTACACAATTTGAACACATACACCGTAGCCAGTAACCACCTACGATGCCTCAAAAATCATATGGAAAATCGTAGACCCATTTGGCCATTTATCGCACAGCCCCCTTGGGCAAATGTGAACCTGGTGATGCATAACAAATGACATGGTATACAGTGATACATACCGCATTACACACTAAAAAAACACAACAAACGGTCCAACTTGCAGTTTAGGATAGACAAATGGAGTCATTTGTTTTTCTTTGATTACAATCATCAGTTGGTGCTCAATACACAGTTTCAGGCTTCATGAGAAGTTTTCACAGGGCATGAACATAATAACCACACATGAAATTTGGGAAAATTGCAGCAAGAATGTACACAGTATGAAAAACAGAGCACAGCACATTAATGGCATGCTCTTCGCCTTCCCAACTGTGAATTATGGGTATTTTCTGCATTGTAAAACAACATAATCAATATGAACACCGAGAAGCATGCAATTTAAAAAAGTGTAAACTGAAACAAACACTGGATATAATGGTGATGTACAATTGTATAACAGTGATAAATATAACTGAATTTCTGACAACACAGTCTCTACAGACACACAGGTCTCTTAAAGACTGGGTACATGGTATTTACAGCGACCTGTTGTACTGGAGAGAATAATTCAAATGAAATTTGTGGTTTTATTGTTATCTTGAACACATTAAAGGTTGTACAGTGCTCATGCGTGTTTTAGTTGAGAGTTGTGAACGACATCAGAATTGTATTGTATGGTGTTTATGTATGTACATCGATATTACCAAATTTTCAGTCATATCACAAGTGTCTACCTGAGACTTGAGACAGAATTCTAAGCACTGCCACACAGGAGAACCATGCGCAGACACATGGTATGATACCCCACCAAGTCACATTTTATTGACACTAGGTCAGTCAGACCTAAAACTAATCTCTTAATGCGGTTGGCCAAGCAATTAAGGAAGCTTCTAGGTACCATTTTATAAGTCTTCATTATGACCTGGCTGGGGACCCATGACCTTAGAATGAACCTGAGTAATCTCCCAAACAGTGACAATGGACAGAATTGGTTAAAAAGCAATCTTAAGTTTCCTTTCAGCATGAGGAACCTTAGTCCCCAAATTTTCATTAAAATATCTAAACAAAGGATTCTTCAGCAAAAGACTCCCACACACGCGAAAACGTAATATGCCCTTGCTTTTTATTAAACAGGCATATAAAAAGTAAAGTTTCTATTTCAATTATTATAGTAGATAGCAGATCTAATCTCAACCTTACCATCCTCCAAGTAATGTAACAAATTTTGCACTGCTCTCCGTTCATTGTCTAGAAGTATAGAACTATATTCCGTCTCCCCGTTAAACGAGCTGGCACGCCGACTGCTGGACGGCCCCGGGTAGCAGCCACATGTGATACAATATAGGCAGCATTCTAGAAGTTTCTTGAGTAGATTAATGACTTCATCAATGGGATCTGGCTTGGGACGTTCTATCTTGATCTCAAACTGCTCCATTATAGCAGAAGCCTGCAAGTCAGAGAATAATTAATTGTTACAACATGATCCTGTCAAACATAATTACTTTAATAGATATAATGAGATCTGTCTAAACAAATTAAGCATCTTATATGTAATTTATACTAGCATATATAGAGGTGTCATTTTTATTTCTCAACCTCATAATAAAGCATGGTGGAAATGTATGGACTAGAGTCTTGGGCTCCCATGATAGAGTTAAGGGGTTTCACAGCCTATTTATTGTTTGGTGTTGTCCAATGTAAAACATCTCTGCATGTATACCGAAAATACCTAGCTTAACTTTCCAACTCAAGTTGCCTAGATTACCCAGTCCAATATTATACAGTAAATTGTGGCATGTGTCTGGACTGCTGCACTGTATAGTTTACACTGAATGTACCCAACCCTGCATGGTTACTTAAATCTTGATCAGCTGAAGTAATGACTATATTGATCCGTGCAGTAAGTCATCAATACTCATTTCCACTATATAGACTATATAATCAGCTCAATGGCAGCCTTCACCATTACAGACATGTTGGTCTATATTTCACAGTATTCATTCAGTGTAAAATATACTACTCAACAAATTTATACTTTTTTTCGTTTCTGACTTTACTGCTTCTATTAACAATATTTTCTCTGCAGAGGTCTTGGGTACGAAGCCCTGTACAAAGCATTGCGAGAAAGTTTGCCAGTTACATGTACTTGCTGCCAGACAGCTGTCTAATCTGACTGTAAACTGAAATACTGTACGTAATATGTAAATTTTACTAATGTTGCATACAATGTAATATATGTCCAGTATCTCGTAAATGTTCAACAAAGACAGTTCATGACCTATAGTTTTTGTTATAATACATACAATTATGATCTATGCCTACATATCTTTTTTTTAAATAATTCTGCACTACTTTGACTGGCAAATTAATTATTGTATCTGTATGTTGCAATTCATTACAGAACACAAAGCGTCATGCCAATTTTTCACTTTCATAGTATAAAAATATATTTGAATAAGGTCTTAACCATAATATTGTGATCTGTAACATAATCATTTGTGATCTGTATCATAATATTGTGATCTGTAACCATAACATTGTGATCTGTATGTGATCTGTAACATAATGTTGTGATCTGTAACATAATGTTGTGATCTGTAACATAATCATTTGTAATCTGTAACATAATGTCTTGATCTGTAACCATAATGTCATGATCTGTAACCATAATGTTGTGATCTGTAACAATAATGTCATGATCTGTAACCATAATGTTGTGATCTGTAACCTTACATTGTGATCTGTAACATGTCATGATCTGTAACCATAATGTCATGATCTGTAACCATAATGTTATGATATGTAACCATAATGTTATGATCTGTATCCATAATGTTGTGATCTGTATCATGTCATGATCTGTAACATGTCATGATCTGTAACCATAATGTCATGATCTGTAACCATAATGTTATGATCTGTATCCATAATGTTGTGATCTGTAACCATAATGTTATGATCTGAAACAAGAATGTCATGATCTGTAACCATAATGTCATGATCTGTAACCATAATGTCATGATCTGTAACCATAATGTTATGATCTGTAACCATAATATCATGATCTGTAACCATAATGTTGTGATCTGTTACAATAGTGTCATGATCTGTAACCATAATGTTATGATCTGTAACCATAATGTCATGATCTGTAACCATAATGCTGTGATCTGTAACAATAATGTCATGATCTGTTACCATAATGTTGTGATATGTAACCTTACATTGTGATCTGTAACATGTCATGATCTGTAACCATAATATCATGATTTGTAACCATAATGTCATGTTCTGTAACCATAATGTTATGATCTGTAACCATAATGTCATGATATGTAACATTATGTTGTGATCTGTAACATAATGGTGTGATCAGTTACATAATATTGTGATCTGTAACATAATGTTGTGATCAGTAACATAATGTTGTGATCTGTAACATAATGTTGTGATCTGTAACCATAATGTTATGATCTGTAACAATAATGTTGTGATCTGTAACAATAATGTTGTGATCTGTAACCATAATGTCATGATCTGTGTAACCATAATGTTATGATCTGTAACATGTCATGATCAGTAACCATAATGTTGTGATCTGTAACAAAAATGTCATGATCTATAACATAATGTCATGATCTGTAACCATAATGTCATGACCTGTTACCATAATGTCATGATCTGTAACCATAATGTCTTGATCTGTAACAATAATGTTGTGGTATGTAACAATAATGTTGTAATCTGTAATCATAATGTTGTGATCTGTAATCATAATGTTGTGATCTGTAACCATAATGTTGTGATCTGTAACAATAATGTTGTGATCTGTAACAATAATGCTGTGATCTGTTACCATAATGTCATGATATGTAACCATAATGTCTTGATCTGTAACAATAATGTTGTGATATGTAACAATTATGTTGTGATCTGTAATCATAATGTTGTGATCTGTAACAATAATGTCATGATCTGTAACCATAATGTCTTGATCTGTAACAATAATGTTGTGATCTGTAACAATAATGTTGTGATCTGTAACATAATGTCATGATCTGTAACCATAATGTCTTGATCTGTAACAATAATGTTGTGATATGTAACAATTATGTTGTGATCTGTAATCATAATGTTGTGATCTGTAACAATAATGTTGTGAAATGTAACAATAATGTTGTGATCTGTGATCATAATGTTGTGATCTGTAACAATAATGTTGTGATATGTAACCATAATGTTGTGATCTGTAACAATAATGTTGTGATCTGTAATCATAATGTTGTGATCTGTAACAATAATGTTGTGATATGTAACCATAATGTTGTGATCTGTAACAATAATGTTGTGATCTGTAATCATAATGTTGTGATCTGTAACAATAATGCTGTGATCTGTAATCATAATGTTGCAGAAGCCACGATTATGCAGTATAATATCAGAGACTTGAGCTGACTTCAATATGAGATTTTCCTCAACTCCAAAACTTCAATAAAGCTAAGACTTATTATTGAAGACTTATGCTTAACCAATATTACACATAAAGTTGCAATAAACATTTTGATATAAGATATATAGATAGGCCAGACATTTTCATTGCCATTCATCCACCATTCTTTCAGGGTTTTTTCCTCATTCTGACTGTAATATTTAAGACATTTTTTGTGCATCTGTATACATGACTCAGACGTGGCAACTAATTTTATAGTTTCCTTTATAATTTTTTTAAATACTTTCTTGACTTTTTAAGATTTTTTGACATTAATGTTTAACCTTTTTGTGTGGACAGGTCATCACCATGGAATAAAATTGGTTTAACTTGCTGTATGCTTATATTTATAATTCATAGGTGACTAGTAGTCTAGCATGTGACCCATTTGCTTTAAAAAAGCATACAACAATTATGCAAGTTAGCACTACTCAATGTTATGTATATGGCAGCACATCGATTGCAAGCAGTAGTGCATAGTTTACAACCCAAGCAGACATGCAATGTTTACAGCCCAAGCAGTAATGCATAGTTTACAACCCAAGCAGACATGCAAAGTTTACAACCCGAGCAGTTATGCAAGGTTTACAACCGGAGCAGTAATGCATAGTTTACAACCTGAGCAGTAATGCATAGTTTACAACCTGAGCCGTAATGCATAGTTAACAACCCAAGCAGTAATGCATGGTTTACAACCCAAGCAGTAATGCATGGTTTACAACCCAAGCAGAAATGTATGGTTTACAACACCAGCAGTAATGCATGGTTTACAACCCAAGCAGTAATGCATGGTTTACAACCCAAGCAGAAATGTATGGTTTACAACCCAAGCAGTAATGCATGGTTTACAACACCAGCAGCAATGCATGATTTACAAACCAATCAGTAATGCATGTTTAACAACCCAAGCAGTAATGCATGGTTTACAACCCAGGCAGGTAATGCATGATTTACAACCCCAGCAGCTATGCATGATTTACAACCCAAGCAGGTAATGGATGGTTTATAACCCAAGCAGGTAATGCATGGTTTACAACCCAAGCAGTAATGCATGATTTACAACCCAATCAGGTAATGCATGGTTTACAATCAAGCATGTAATGCATGGTCTACAACCCAAGCAGTAATGCATGGTTTACAACCCAAGCAACAATGCATGGTTTACAACCCAAGCAGGTAACATATTATTTACAACCCCAGCAGCATTGCATGATTTACAACCCAAGCAGTAATGCATGATTTACAACCCAAGCGGAAATGCATGATTTACAACCCATACAGTAATGCATGATTTACAACCAACTCAGGTAATGCATGATTAACAACCCAAGCAGAAATTCATGCTTTACAACCTAAGCAGTAATGCATGATTTACTAACCAAGCATTAATGCATGATTTACAAGATTTACAACCCAAGCAGGTAATGCATGATTTACAACCCAAGCAGTAATGCATGATTTACAACCCCAGCAGCAATGCATGAATTGCAACCCAAGCAGTAATGCATGATTTACAACCCAAGCAGTAATACATGATTTACAACCCCAGCAGTAATGTATGATTTACAACCCAAACAGGTAATGCATGATTTACATCCCAAACAGGAAATGCATGATTTACAACCTCAGCAGCAATGCATGATTTACAACCCAATCGGTAATGTATGATTTACAACCTCAGCAGCAATGCATGATTTACATCCCAAACAGGAAATGCATGATTTACAACCCAATCGGTAATGCATGATTTACAACCTCAGCAGCAATGCATGATTTACATCCCAAGCAGGTAATACATGATTTACATCCTCAGCAGCAATGCATGATTTACAACCCAAGCAGTAATGCATGATTTATAACCCCAACAGCAATGCATGATTTACAACCGAAGCAGTAATGCATGATTTATAACCCAAGCAGCAATGCATGATTTACAACCCCAGCAGCAATACATGATTTACATCCCAAACAGGTAATGCATGATTTATAACCCAAGCAGTAATACATGATTTAAAACCCCAGCAGTAATACATGATTTACAACCCAAACAGGTAATGCATGATTTACATCCCAAACAGGAAATGCATGATTTACAACCCAATCAGTAATGTATGATTTACAACCTCAGCAGCAATGCATGATTTACATCCCAAACAGGTAATGCATGATTTACAACCCAAGCAGTAATGTATCATTTACAACCCAAGCAGCAATGCATTATTTACATCCCAAGCAGGTTATGCATGATTTACATCCTCAGCAGTAATGTATGATTTACATCCCAAACAGGTAATGCATGATTTACAACCTCAACAGCAATGCATGATTTACATCCCAAACAGGTAATGCATGATTTACAACCCAAGCAGTAATGTATCATTTACAACCCAAGCAGCAATGCATTATTTACATCCCAAGCAGGTTATGCATGATTTACATCCTCAGCAGTAATGCATGATTTACATCCCAAACAGGTAATGCATGATTTACAACCCAAGCAGTAATGCATGATTTACAACCCCAGCAGCAATGCATGATTTACAACCCAAGCAGGTAATGCATGATTTACAACCCAAGCAGCAATGTATAATTTACAACCTAAGCAGTAATGCATGATTTACAACCCCAGCAGTAATGCATGATTTACAACCCAAGCAGTAATGCATTATTTACAACCCCAGCAGCAATGCATGATTTACAACCCAAGCAGGTAATGCATGATTTACAACCCAAGCATTAATGTATGATTTACAACCCAAGCAGGTAATGTATGATTTACAACCCAAGCAGTAATGCATGATTTACAACCCAAGCAGAAATGCATGATTTACAACCCAAGCAGCAATGTATGATTTACAACCCAAGCATTAATATATGATTTATAACCCAAGCATTAATGTATGATTTACAACCTCAGCAGCAATGCATGCTTTACATCCCAAGCAGGTAATGCATGATTTACTTCCTCAGCAGCAATGCATGATTTACAACCCAAGCAGTAATGCATGATTTACAACCCAAGCAGTAATGCATGATTTACAACCCAAGCAGTAATGCATGATTTACAAACCAAGCAGTAATGCATGATTTACAACCCAAGCAGGTAATGTATGATTTACAAACCAAGCAGTTATGCATGATTTACAACCCAAGCAGGTAATGCATGATTTACAACCCAAGCAGTAATGTATGATTTACAACCCAAGCAGGTAATGCATGATTTACAACCCAAGCAGTAATGCATGATTTACAACTCAAGCAGCAATGTATGATTTACAACCCAAGCATTAATATATGATTTATAACCCAAGCATTAATGTATGATTTACAACATCAGCAGCAATGCATGCTTTACATCCCAAGCAGGTAATGCATGATTTACTTCCTCAGCAGCAATGCATGATTTACAACCCAAGCAGTAATGCATGATTTACAACCCAAGCAGTAATGCATGATTTACAACCCAAGCAGTAATGCATGATTTACAAACCAAGCAGTAATGCATGATTTACAACCCAAGCAGGTAATGTATGATTTACAAACCAAGCAGTTATGCATGATTTACAACCCAAGCAGGTAATGCATGATTTACAACCCAAGCAGTAATGTATGATTTAGAACCCAAGCAGGTAATGCATGATTTACAACCCAAGCAGTAATGCATGATTTACAACTCAAGCAGCAATGTATGATTTACAACCCAAGCATTAATGTTTGATTTACAACCCAAGCAGTTATGCATGATTTACAACCCAAACAGTAATGCATGATTTACAACCCAAACAGTAATGCATGATTTACGATCCCAGCAGCAAGTCATTGAATTGCAATTTTGCATTTGTTTTTTAGAACAAGTAGATTGCCAGAAACTGTGGAAGAATAGTTTGCTCAACAAAAAATTCAACATAACAATTTTACTGAAGGCAATGACTTTTTGTGGAATTAAATAAATAGCATCACAGAATTTGCATTACATGCATGCATACTTGATGTAATCATGTTGATCATGTATGCAACGTTTCAATCACTTGAACCCCGTACTGAAGTTGTTCCATCCACAAGTATTGCAATAAGTTTAGTAAATGGAGCAAGTTTACAATTTTGCGAAGGGGCCAACAACTCTATATGGAATTAAAATAAGCATCACATAATTTGTGTCATGCAAGTTTATTGTCCTGAAAACTGTGGAATTGGTGACACTCCACAAGAATAATTGCAATATGGCCAATACAGAAAGTTTACTAAATGCAATAGCATTTAACATGGCAACAAGACAGCATCACAAAGTTAGCATAATACACATTTACACTTGGTGTTGAATATGTATGCAAAATTTCAAGTTAATCACTTTGAAATAAACTAAGCAGCAGGAATGATTAAGTTAAAGACAACAAGAAAGCTGCTTTGTGAACAGCCAGCAGTAAAAATCAATGCTACAGTCTGTAAGGTGCTAATAGTGAAAAAAGTTTACTGTTGAGCCGCAGCATTCCAATACATCAGCCTTTGTAACGGCATTTATGTATAAATAATAAATACCAGGATGTAGGTTACAAAGACGTGCTATAACTTCCACATCTCATTCTTCTTTAATCTTTTTTAATTTGTGTTTCATTTCTTCGCTGTGAAGACAATGGTTTGTTTTTTGTGATATGTGCCTGAATTGGCTGTCATTTTTTTTGCCTTTACAATTTCAGCTAAAGACTTGTATCTAGATGAGAAGGTCAGACTATGATTGTTATAGTGAGAAGAGCACTTCGTTTGAAAATTTATGAATAATATTTGTGTTTATAATGTTCTAGATACAAAGCAAAGTTGCAATAATTGAGTGATAACTGAAATTGAAACTTGGAAAATAACAATGTTTATTCAAATTGATTTTGTTTGTTTGAATATTAATAGTCATCTTCATGCCATCATGGACTAACAGACAAACAGTTAACCTAACCATTCTTTCCAGGGATCCACAGAGGTTAACCAATACTCAAGGCTCAACCACACTTATCTCTACAAAAAACATTCCCACCTGAATTAGTGGACTGGCTGCAGTAAATGTCCTGTAATCTTAAAGTAAACACTAAAATTCAAAACCATTGGCTACACTTAATGTCATGTGAGCCCAAGATTAACACTTAACGATTAAGGCCCATTGACTACACTTAATGTCCTGTGAACCTAACTTTA
Source organism: Panopea generosa (assembly GCA_029582155.1). Lineage (NCBI taxonomy): Eukaryota > Metazoa > Mollusca > Bivalvia > Adapedonta > Hiatellidae > Panopea > Panopea generosa. Next base: position 24,774,370 of record CM055904.1, on the reverse strand, counting down.
ACTTAAAGATTCAGACCTATTGGCTACACATAATGTCCTGTGAGCCCACGTTTAACACTAAGATTCAGAACCATTGGCTACACTTAATGTCCTGTGAGCCCACGTTTAACACTAAGATTCAGACCTATTGGCTACACATAATGTCCTGTGAACCTAAGTTAACACTAAGATTCAGAACCATTGGCTACACTTAATGTCCTGTGAAGCTAAGTTTAACACTAAGATTCAGAACCATTGGCTACACTTAATGTCCTGTGAACCTAAGTTTAACACTAAGATTCAAAACCATTGACTACACTAAATGTCCTGTGAACCTAAGTTTAACACTAAGATTCAGAACCATTGGCTACACTTAATGTCCTGTGAACCTAAGTTTAACACTAAGATTCAGAACCATTGACTACACTAAATGTCCTGTGAACCTAAGTTTAACACTAAGATTCAGAACCATTGGCTACACTTAATGTCCTGTGAACCTAAGTTTAACACTAAGACTCAGAACCATTGGCTACACTTAATGTCCTGTGAACCTAAGTTTAACACTAAGATTCAGAACCATTGACTACAATAAATGTCCTGTGAACCTAAGTTTAACACTAAGATTCAGAACCATTGACTACACTAAATGTCCTGTGAACCTAAGTTTAACACTAAGATTCAGAACCACTGGCTACACTTAATGTCCTGTGATCTTAAGTTTAACACTAAGATTCAAACCCACTGACTACACTTAATGTCCTGTAGGCTCAAGTTAACCAGTAAGATTCAGAACCATTGGCTACACTTAATGTCCTGTGAGCCCAAAATTAACACTTAAAAGATTAAGGCCCATTGACTACACCTAATGTTCTGTGAACCCAAGTTTTAACAGTAAGATTCAGATCCATTGACTACACTTAATGCCCTGTGAGCCCACGTTAACCAGTAAGATTCATAACCATTGATTATACTTAATGTCCTGTGAGACCAAGTTTAACACTAAGATTCAGAACCATTGGCTACACTTATATCCTGTGAGCCCAAGTTAACCAGTAAGATTCAGAACCATTGGCTATATTTATTGTCCTGCAACCAAAGTTTAACCCTAAAGATTCAGACCCATTGACTACACTTAATGTCCTGTGAGCCCAAAATTAACACTTAAAGATTAAGGCCCATTGACTACACTTAATGTTCTGTGAACCCAAGTTTTAACACTAATATTCAGATCCATTGACTACACTTAATGTCCTGTGAGCCCAAGTTAACCAGTAAGATTCAGAACCATTGGCTACACTTAATGTCCTGTGAGTCTAAGTTAACCAGTATGATTAAGAACCATTGGCAATACTAAATGTCCTGTGAGCCCAAGTTAACCAGTAAGATTCAGAACGATTGGCTATATTTTATGTACTGTAAGCCAAAGTTTAACGAACTTATCGAAGTTGTTCCTTTCTATAAATATTTAGGTGTTTTTTTCACACCCAAGCTAGTATGGTCCAAAACCCAAGAGACACTTTCACTACAGGGTCTAAAAGCATCTGCCTGTATTTTTAACTTTCAACGACAATTCGGGCATATTGATCCTATTGATATGTTTAAAATTTTTGACTCAATGGTTAAGCCTATTTTATGCTATGCATCAGAAATTTGGGGTTATAATTATGTTGATAAAATAGAATCTGTACAAGTTAAATTTTGCAAACAATATTGTAATTTGTCTCAAAATACTGCCTGTTATTTTGCTCTCGGTGAATGTGGAAGAGTACCACTTTGTACTATTTATATGACAAACTGTATTAAATATTGGTTAAAATTAACACGCATGAGAGACCACAGGTATCCAAAACATTGTTATGTTATGCTAAAACGTCTACATGAATCTGGTAGAAAAACTTTGGCAGGGTGTATAAAAGAAATGCTTTTCAAATTTGGTTTTGGGTACGTGTGGATCTCCCATGACGTTGGGAATGATGTAGGGTTTATTAATATTTTCAAGCAACGCTTAATTGACTGTTATTCACAAAATTGGCATGATGATGTTGAATCTTCACCAAAAGCATTACATTATAAATACTATAAGTCTTTACTCAACGTCGAGCATTATTTAACTCTAGACTTGCCATATAAATATAGAAGAGCTATGTCTAATTTCCGTTGCTCTACCCATGATCTAATGATAGAGAAGGGAAGATATATAGGAATTGATAGGCATTTAAGATACTGCTTTATCTGCTTAAGGACAAACACATATGTTATTGAAGATGAATATCATTTTTTCTTCGAATGTCCATTGTATAACAACATAAGAGCTACTTATTTTAAAGATATGGTTAAGAAACAGCACTCATAATTTATTCTATTCCCTTATGTAATCTTCAAAATCAGATGAAATTTTGTCAATCGCTAAATTTTTATATCACGCAATGAACACTAGAAAACTAGAAGTTAATATTCTATAGTTACTTTAATAATATCCATTGTAATGCTACAACCACATTTATTGTTTGTATATTTGTCACTCTATTGTAAAATTGTATTGTTTGCATGTTTGTATTTTGGGCCAGAGGCCTATATTACCAAATAAAATATTATTATTATTACTTAATATCCTGTGAGCCAAAGTTAACCAGTAAGATTCAGAACCATTGGCTACACTTAATGTCCTGTGAGCCAATGTTTAACACTAAGATACAAAACCATTGGCTACACTTAATGTCCTGTGGGCCTAAGTTAACCAGTAAGATTCAGAACCATTGACTACACTTAATGTCCTGTGAGCCAATGTTTAACACTAAGATTCAGAACCATTGGCTACACTTAATGTCCAATGAGCCCAAGTTAAACATTAAGATTCAGAACCATTGGCTACACTTAATGTCCTGTGAACCTAGGACTAAGTTTAACACTAAGATTCAGAACCATTGGCTACACTAAATGTCCTGTGGGCCCAAGTTAACCAGTACGATTTAGAACCATTGACTACACTTAATGTCCTGTGAGACCAAGTTAACCAGTACGATTTAGAACCATTGTCTACACTTAAAGTCCTGTGAGCACAAGTTAACCAGTAAGATTCAGAACCACTGGGCACTCTTAATGTCCTGTGAGCCCAAGTTAAACACTAAGATTCAGAACCATTGGCTACACTTAATGTCCTGTGAACCTAAGACTAAGTTTAACACTAAGATTCAGAACCATTGGCTAAACTTAATGTCCTGGGAGCCCAAGTTTAACACTAAGATTCAGAACCATTGGCTACACTTAATGTCCAATGAGCCAAAGTTAAACATTAGGATTCAGAACCATTGGCTACACTTAATGTCCTGTGAACCTAGGACTAAGTTTAACACTAAGATTCAGAACCATTGGCTACACTAAATGTCCTGTGGGCCCAAGTTAAACACTAAGATTCAGAACCATTGGCTACACTTAATGTCCTGTGAGCCCAAGTTTAACACTAAGATTCAGAACCATTGGCTACACTTAATGACCTGTGAGCCCAAGTTAAACATTAAGATTCAGAACCATTGGATACACTTAATGTCCTGTGAGCCCAAGTTAAACATTGAGATTCAGAACCATTGGCAACACTTAATCTCCTGTGAACCTAAGACTAAGTTTAACACTAAGATTCAGAACCATTGGCTACACTTAATGTCCTGTGAACCTACGACTAAGTTTAACACTAAGTTTCAGAACCATTGGGTACACTAAATGTCCTGTGAACCTAAAAATAAGTTTAACACTAAGATTCAAAACCACTGACTACAATTAATGTCCTAGAAACCTAAGTTTAACACTTAGATTCAGAACCACTGACTACACTTAATGTCCTGTGAACCTAACTTTAACACTAAGATTCAGACACATTGACTACACTTAATGTCCTGTGAACCCAAGTTTAACACTAAGATTCAGACTCAATGACTAGACTTAAAGTCCTGTGAGCCCAATTTTACACTAAGAATCAGAACCACTGACTACAATTAATGTCCTAGGAACCTAAGTTTAACACTAAGATTCAGACCCATTTGCTACACTTAATGTTCTGTGAGCCCAATTTTAACACTAAGATTCAGACCCATTGGCTACACTTAATGTTCTGTGAGCCCAATTTTAACACTTAGATTCAGACCCATTGGCTATGTACACTTAATGTCCTTTGAGACCGAGTTAAGCACTAAAATACTTTGGATACTTTTGACTCCAATTTTAAGTGCGTTTATTTTTTATTCATTCACCACAGGTTGCAATAAAGAACAGTGACAACAACAACTAGGGTACAGGTTTACAGGTAGTTCAGTCTCAGCCACTCGAAAGCTTCTCTCAATTCTACAAGAGTATTGTCAAATGTCTTACAAAAGTTCTATAAATAAGTTTGTTCTGTCAGCAAATTATCTGATCAAATATCAATTAAATGACTCGAGTCTACAATAGTCTGATGTAATGGTAGGCTAAAACCCCACCTGTTACAGGGTACCATTTAACAATGGTTAACATGCAACTACAACCTGTTTTCAACTTGCTTTCAATATTACTATGGTATGTAGTACCTTGATGTGTGTGTGGGGGAAGGGGGATCTTATCTACCTTCCCTATTTTTCTTCAAGTGACACCCAGAAATGAATTTTTTTTTGGCATTTCAGATTTCAGTTGATACATACAAATACATGTAAATGAAAACATAAATGAGTTCACAACTACCTTAAAAATTGACAAATACTCCAATTTCTGCGAAATCATAGATCACTGATATCATATTCCATTGTTACAAACAAGAATAATTTGTCTGACTGTAATTACAACAAACGGTCAGTCACTGCTCTGACCTCATACATTACTGGAAAATCAACCACACACTATTAACCCTTTACTTCATAGATACGTGTTTTCCCGCATCAATCACAGATGGCCTTTGAAAACAGTGCAGGAAGAGTTCAGATTGCTCGTAACGAGCAATCTGAACACTTCCTGCACTGTTTTCCACTCTGTCAGTTAATATAAACACAGTTCACCCAATAATTCAAAAGCGTTCTATATTAGGTCTTCAAAGGCGTCTATATTAGAGGTGTCCAAAGGCGTCTATATGAAGTAAAGGGTTAAGTGAGTTATCACAGAATGTTATTTGACTAGTATACCAGGAAATTGTCAATATGATTATTATCTTTTACTTATTTCTTTGTTCTGATAATTGCCTTTGTTTACTGGAATATGTATAACAGCATGATAACTAGACGTCTAAACATCAGTAAAAAATTGTAGATTAAATATTCCCAATTTAGCTTTAGTGCAATTGCAATAAAAATAAGATTGCCAATGCTTTTTTCTACCATTGCAATTCAAATGGACCCTTTTTTTCTTTCAATTAAAATTTTTTTTGAGTATAACTTTTTAATATGTCCAAATAAAAAGATGAAGCATTCACGCTAGTTTCTTTATAAATTCAAATTTAAATTAAAAATGAAACACTTTAAACCACACAATGTTTGCCTGCGATTTCCGACGACATCATATTATATGCTATAAATATCATAAATATGACGTTCGCTTGATGTCGTCGAAATCACAAACAAATGTTGTGTGCTTTGAAGTGTTTTGTTTTAATTAAAATTCGAATTTATCAAAAAACTAATGTAAACACCTCTGTTATTCAGTTATATTATAGTAAAATTATGAAGTTTATCATACATGAAATTCAAGAGCTTTTTCGTAATCAGGCGTAAATGTTCAAAATTTGTTATTTTTACACCCGCATTTTACACAATTTGCATTTTATCCATATAAAAGTTATAATCTTATCACAGGAAATGAAATAAATAATTTATAAATTTTATTAAAAACAATTTCCATATAATATTAATTGTTTTATAAGGCCATAATAAATTAATTGCAAGATTATCATCACCACCTGCCACCTAATTTTCATGTGACCCTAACCCTTTTTTTTAAAATTTATATTAAACGTAACAAAATTTAAATATTTCCTCCATTTCCCTCTTTTTAAGAAAAATTTGGATGAAAATCTAGCAATTAGTTTATAATGGCGTAAGGGGAAAATGGCGAAAAATTGCCAAAAAATTATGTACCACCATTGTGTTATTGAAAAACCGAGGTACTATATTAAAATTAGAGGCCCATGGGCCTTAACGGTCACTGGATTATCCTTAATGACATAAAGCTACATGTATATGAAACTATTTTCCAACTTTTGTCCTTTGGGAAGTGGCAAAAATCCAACCACGGATTTTGAATGTCATATCTGCATCAACAAATCACACCATTTTCTCTTACAATGAATACAGATTTAGTAAAAGTAGGTAACGCACAACAAGGGTCACACCGTGAGACCCAGGGGCATGAAATTCACAAATTTTATGACAAGCTCATAGGCCTCATTAATTATGCTTGCAATTTGTTTTCCAGTGCTTCCTATAAAAGAGGATTCTTAAAGTTTACCTTAAATTTGACTGTTTTGGCCCAGGCCCAAGGTTACAGAGGGTTAGGGGCACTCAATAAAACATAAGCATTAACTGTCATGACAGCAACAACAAATCACACCAAAAACCATTCAAATGAGTCTTATTCAGTCATCAGAAATGAGGTTTTTGTTATTTTCTCTTATACAGATTTAGTGAAGTAGTCTCGACCGCAGGGCCAAACCGTGAGATCCAGGGACATTCACAATTTTTATAAAGAATCAATAGATATCAATAATCATCTCACCAATTGTTTCTGAAAGCTTCTAATATAACAAGAAGATTTTTAAAATTTACCTTCAATTTGACTGAAATATGGGGTCAGTGAGTATATAGGTAGACACAAGGTATATTGGGAAAAAATTGTTTTTTAAAAGTAAATTCAAAACTGCGAAAAATCCTAATAATTATATTCCCTTTAAAAATTGCACCATTATAATTGAGGTACCGGTATACATGTTTCATTTGATAATCAATTATTAGCTTAAAACAATGAGATATCATAAAATGCATTATCACAAGGTGAACCAAAATAGAAATATTTCACTCAAAAAAAACAAATAATCAAGTGCTTTATTGAATTTAACATTTCAAAATTAAATTCCTTTCCAAAGTAAATCCCAGAGGTGGATTACAAATAATCAGAGGATTTAAGGCATTACATCAAAATAAAACCTGTACACTCGAGTGCTGAAAAAAAAATGAATATCCAATATCAAGTTCTTTTATATCTCTTTACATTTGTAAAATGAAGAAATTTAAATACTTACAAATAAATACTTCCTTCACTGGAGCTTGCAAAATTATTGTTTATAAAATTGCAAATATATACCCTCACAATACCCTAGGGTCAATTGTTGTTTTTGTTAATAAAAAAACTGTCCATAATGTCGTTTTAGTGCAGGTACAGACTATGTAGTAACTATGAAAGGATCACAAACGCTACAGGTATATCAGGTATATATAGTAGATAAAATTTTTATTGAAAACAAAAGTTTAGTCACCACTTTCATGCAAGAATAACAGTTTACTGCAGTACAAAAAAAGAGCACTGCAAGCGGGTGCAGATGCTCGTCTTTTTCCAAATCTATTATGTAAGTCAAAGTCAGTGAAGTAAACCTTTTTAACTTGATGGTGATTAGTTTAAACAAGAGGCCCAAGAGGGCCTGAGGACGCTCTACTGACTCATAGTGGCCATAGCACTTTTTGAAATTCTACTATGCAATAGAAACATCGGGACGGGGTCATTTTTAACTCTAGGGACACCATTTGAACAAATCTAACAAAACTATAGTTGGTCATCATTACTACATAAACATTTTGAAAATCTGTTGGACCGTTCATGAGAAGAAGATTTTTTAAGTTTTGGACTATTTTTAGTAATAGTGGCCATCTTGAATTTTAGATAGAAAAAATAAATCTTTTGTATAGTCTCCTATGCAATAGAAACATCCATGTGAAGTTTCAGTTTAATTGGCCTAGTGGTTTCAGAATATATGAAAAAAAAGAAGAGAATTTTCTGTTTTCCCACAGTATCCCTATGTAAAATTCTAAGTCCCCTTACAGGGCCCCTATAAATTTTAGCCCCTAAATTCTTATCTGCAATCAAACCCCTACACTTAGGGATAATTTATATCAAATATGTACAAATCTGACATACCGGTTCTTAAGAAAACAATTTTACTAATTCCCAATTTGTACCCTTTTGGGGCCCCTCCTGACCCCTTAAGACATGGGAACCCAGTCATTTTTACAAATCTTAACCTCCTTTACCTAACAATGCTTTAATAAAGATATAGGCAAAATTATTTCCATTTTAAAAAAAAAAAATATATATATATTATATTGACATGTGTCCCCTAATTGAACTCTCAGGGCAGGGTCACTTTTAACGCTAGGGACACCATTTGAACAAATCTAACAGAACTATAGTTTGTCATCATTACTACAAAAACATTTTGAAAATCTGTTGGGCCGTTCATGAGAAGAAGATTTTTTAAGTTTTGGACTATTTTTAGTAACGGTGGCCATCTTGAATTTCAGATCGAAAAATCAAAAAAAAAAATCTTCTGTATAGTCTCCTATGCAATAGAAACACCCATGTGAAGTTTCAGTTTAATTGGCCTAGTGGTTTCAGAGAAAGTGCTGCTAACAGACGACAGACGACAGACGACAGACGACATACGACGGACGACGGACGACAGACAACGCGCCATCGCATAAGCACTTCTGGCCTTTGGCCAGTAGAGCTAAAAATCGATACTATTACTGAAAAAATAAAACAGATTTAAAAAAAGCACCTTAAAAAAATTAGAGATGTCGAAGAACAACGTAAACTCGACTATTCTAGCCTTGTCGATCACAGAACAGTATATTATAATGTACCATCAGAAAAACAGATATATCTGTATGAATGAAACCATCTTTCATATTAGCAAAATAGTAGATACATGTATGTGCAAGTAGGACTATTAGGGCAGAATATACACTATGTATATGACTGGCTAAGGCTAGCTAGCCAGTACTTAAGCTGAACTGTATTTAATTTAATTTTAAAATTTGGGTGTGGATGTGGGGGTATATGTGCCAAAGTTTAATAAACAGGACTGTTTAGTTTAATAAAATAAAATAAAAAGTTGGAGGGAGAGGGTGCCTTGGGGTTAGTAACAAAGTTGAAAAGGGACCGTGTATCTACTTCAATACAGAACAAAATGTTAAGAAAACAATTGGAGGGGTAGGGGGTCTTGGGGTTGGTAACAAAGGGGTAGAATAGTATTAAATTTAAAACAAAACAAAATTTAAAGAAAAAAAAAAGGGGGGGGGGGGGGATGGCCTTGGGGTCAGTTACAAAGTTGAAATGGGGCAGAGTATTTGATTTAATACAAAACAAATTTAGAAAAAGAAAAAAAAATTGGGAGAGGATGGGGAAGGGGGGGGGGCTAGGGGTGAGGGTCTATTGGTTGGTAACAAAGTTGAAATGGGGTAGAGTATTTAATTTAATACCAAACAAAATAAATAAAAAAAAGTAATAAAAAAAAAAATTTGGTCGGGATGGTGTTTGTGTGGGTGTGTGGGTGTGTGTGGGTGTGGGTGGGGGGGGGACGGGGGGACGGGTGGTTTAGTTAATGGTGATCAGCTTACAGAATTAATAGTATTACTGAAAAATAAAACTGATTTAACAAAAAAAAAAAAAAAATTCAAACCCGAGCTAAACAAAAAACTTTAACCTAAAGTTTTAAAGCCCAAAGTATGGAAATTTATGTAAGTTAGCTATATACATTGTTTCTACAACATAATATAAATGTGTTTATGAAGTTAAGTCACCAAAACATGAGAAGTTTGTTCAGAAACAGAGAAAATGCTGAGCTAAACATAAAACTTTAACCAAACCCGAGCTAAACAAAAAACTTTAACCCAAGATTTTATAGCCCAAAGTATGTAAATTTATGTAAGTTAGCTATATACACTGTTTGTATAACATGATATGAATGTGTTTACGAAGTTTAGTCACCGTAACATGAGTTGTTTGTTTAGAAACAGAGAAAAGGCTGAGCTAAACATAAAACTTTAACCAGCGGACGATGACGAATCCGATGACGACGACACCAGGGTCATGACAATAGCTCTTCAATTTTTTTTCAAAAAGACGAGCTAATAAGATTTCAATGTTTTTGTAGATCTGACATCGGCGTAGGAGCCTGGGTGTGTGTTCCCCCTCCCCCCCCTCAATATTCAGCTTCAGCATATACTTTGGGGCCTGGAAGTACATCCTCAAACACACTCTCCTTAGGCTGCACACCCCACCCCTCCACCCCAAATTAATTGAAACACTCCTAAACCAATGTCTGATTATATTTGTCAAAGACAGTAGAGAAACTTGAACAGATTTTTGGATTCATTCTATAGTCTGGCTGAAAAGTTAAAACTTATTACCCCTTTATGTAAAACATTTTTGTCAAATAATTAAACAAATGTAACTGTATGAGGTATTTCACCACAGAATAAAAAAATGTTAAAAAAGGTTATGTCGTCACTGTATCACATTATCATTTAAATTATGGGGTAAAATAAGCATTGGTTATACACAATTTCAGTGTTGATTAGTTTGTTTTAAATGGCAATTTGATAAGAATGTTCACTTTTACCCGTAACATAATGAAAACAAGCATTACATACTAATTTAAGGGGTAAAACACTCATTTGAAGAAACGCTTAATATGGAGCACTGCAGACCCAAATTCAATTTCAGGTTATGTCTTTAACATCCAGGTGACATATTCAGCTTTAAATATATCCTATGTTTTAACTGACTTAACTTTTTGTTTTGAGTATATGCAACTGACCTTTATTGATAACCGGCTGTCGGTTATCTTTTTCATCATTTATTCAACTACAGCTGGCATATATTGATGTTATGTAACAATTTACATTAATTGATAAAGAACAAAAATCACAAGCTTATTCTAGAAAAACAGAACAAAAAAATACATGAACTTGGTATTCACTAAGTAAGACATTATACAAGTTCAAGATACAAAACTTAGTTATAATCGGTTACACATTCATAATACAGTAACAGATTACATTAGCTATGTAAAGTTACTGATGTTATACATATATATATACATGTATATATATATATATATACACACCTGTATAACATTATAAACATGTCAAAATCATGTTACTATTGATACAGCATGCCATTTTTATGTAGGCCAAATGTGATTTAGTTGAAGTAATAAAGTGTCTCTGTTTTGTCTGTTTTCTTAAGAAAGAAATATTTCAGGTTTCTAAAATTTTAGTCTTCATTGTAAAAACATTTCATTATCAGACCAGTTTTACTTGGTAATTATATTTAAAAATACTATTGAAAATAAATCATCACACATGATACCATCGACCACATCAAGTGTAATCAAAATGGCAGACAAATAGGTACATACAATAGTACTCACTACAAAACGATGTATACATGTACCATATAGTTCTAATTTTCTCATGGTACCCACCTCTACCATTTATTATCAATCATTTATAATCTACCACTAGACCATCACTGTGGTTTGAGTCACAGATTAGACCAACAGATATTAATCTGCAAAGTCATGGAAAAGTACCAATGCAAGCATGAGGAAATAGGATTGTTAACAGACACATTTTTCTCTGCATGTTTTGCCAAGCCAGCTTAGCTCAGTTGTAGTGCTTCTGACCATCAATCAAGGTGAGTTTGAATCCCTGCCTGGCCAGTCTCTGTATGATCATGTAGCGGGTCTGACCATCAATCAAGGTGAGTTTGAATCCCTGCCTGGCCAGTCTCTGTATGATCATGTAGCGGGTCTGACCATCAATCAAGGTGAGTTTGAATCCCTGCCTGGCCAGACTCTGTATGATCATGTAGCGGGTCTGACCATCAATCAAGGTGAGTTTGAATCCCTGCCTGGCCAGACTCTGTATGATCATGTAGTGGGTCTGACCATCAATCAAGGTGAGTTTGAATCCCTGCCTGGCCAGACTCTGTATGATCATGTAGTGGGTCTGACCATCAATCAAGGTAAGTTTGAATCCCTGCCTGGCCAATCTCTGTATGATCATGTAGCGGGTCTGACCATCAATCAAGGTGAAGTTGAATCCCTGCCTGGCCAATCTCTGTATGATCATGTAGCGGGTCTGACCATCAATCAAGGTGAGTTTGAATCCCTGCCTGGCCAGTCTCTGTATGATCATGTAGCGGGTCTGACCATCAATCAAGGTGAAGTTGAATCCCTGCCTGGCCAGTCTCTGTATGATCATGTAGCAGGTCTGACCATCAATCAAGGTGAGTTTGAATCCCTGCCTGGCCAGACTCTGTATGATCATGTAGCGGGTCTGACCATCAATCAAGGTGAGTTTGAATCCCTGCCTGGCCAGACTCTGTATGATCATGTAGTGGGTCTGACCATCAATCAAGGTGAGTTTGAATCCCTGCCTGGCCAGTCTCTGTATGATCATGTAGCGGGTCTGACCATCAATCAAGGTGAGTTTGAATCCCTGCCTGGCCAGTCTCTGTATGATCATGTAGCGGGTCTGACCATCAATCAAGGTGAGTTTGAATCCCTGCCTGGCCAGACTCTGTATGATCATGTAGTGGGTCTGACCATCAATCAAGGTGAGTTTGAATCCCTGCCTGGCCAGTCTCTGTATGATCATGTAGCGGCTCTGACCATCAATCAAGGTGAGTTTGAATCCCTGCCTGGCCAGCCTCTGTATGATCATGTAGCAGGTCTGACCATCAATCAAGGTGAGTTTGAACCCCTGCCTGGCCAGTCTCTGTATGATCATGTAGCGGCTCTGACCATCAATCAAGGTGAGTTTGAATCCCTGCCTGGCCAGTCTCTGTATGATCATGTAGCGGGTCTGACCATCAATCAAGGTGAGTTTGAATCCCTGCCTGGCCAGTCTCTGTATGATCATGTAGCAGGTCTGACCATCAATCAAGGTGAGTTTGAATCCCTGCCTGGCCAGTCTCTGTATGTAGCGGGTCTGACCATCAATCAAGGTGAGTTTGAATCCCTGCCTGGCCAGTCTCTGTATGATCATGTAGCGGGTCTGACCATCAATCAAGGTGAGTTTGAATCCCTGCCTGGCCAGTCTCTGTATGATCATGTAGTGGGTCTGACCATCAATCAAGGTGAGTTTGAATCCCTGCCTGGCCAGTCTCTGTATGATCATGTAGCGGCTCTGACCATCAATCAAGGTGAGTTTGAATCCCTGCCTGGCCAGTCTCTGTATGATCATGTAGTGGGTCTGACCATCAATCAAGATGAGTTTGAATCCCTGCCTGGCCAGTCTCTGTATGATCATGTAGCGGGTCTGACCATCAATCAAGGTGAGTTTGAATCCCTGCCTGGCCAGTCTCTGTATGATCATGTAGCGGCTCTGACCATCAATCAAGGTGAGTTTGAAACACTGCCTGGCCAGTCTCTGTATGATCATGTAGCGGGTCTGACCATCAATCAAGGTGAGTTTGAATCCCTGCCTGGCCAGTCTCTGTATGATCATGTAGCGGCTCTGACCATCAATCAAGGTGAGTTTGAATCCCTGCCTGGCCAGCCTCTGTATGATCATGTAGCAGGTCTGACCATCAATCAAGGTGAGTTTGAACCCCTGCCTGGCCAGTCTCTGTATGATCATGTAGTGGCTCTGACCATCAATCAAGGTGAGTTTGAATCCCTGCCTGGCCAGTCTCTGTATGATAATGTAGTGGGTCTGACCATCAATCAAGGTGAGTTTGAATCCCTGCCTGGCCAGTCTCTGTATGATCATGTAGCGGGTCTGACCATCAATCAAGGTGAGTTTGAATCCCTGCCTGGCCAGCCTCTGTATGATCATGTAGCAGGTCTGACCATCAATCAAGGTGAGTTTGAATCCCTGCCTGGCCAGTCTCTGTATGATCATGTAGCGGGTCTGACCATCAATTAAGGTGAGTTTGAATCCCTGCCTGGCCAGTCTCTGTATGATCATGAAGCGGGTCTGACCAACAATCAAGGTGAGTTTGAATCCCTGCCTGGCCAGTCTCTGTATGATAATGTAGTGGGTCTGACCATCAATCAAGGTGAGTTTGAATCCCTGCCTGGCCAGTCTCTGTATGATCATGTAGCGGGTCTGACCATCAATCAAGGTGAGTTTGAATCCCTGCCTGGCCAGTCTCTGTATGATCATGAAGCGGGTCTGACCAACAATCAAGGTGAGTTTGAATCCCTGCCTGGCCAGTCTCTGTATGATAATGTAGTGGGTCTGACCATCAATCAAGGTGAATTTGAATCCCTGCCTGGCCAATCTCTGTATGATCATGTAGCAGGTCTGACCATCAATCAAGGTGAGTTTGAATCCCTGCCTGGCCAGTCTCTGTATGATCATGTAGCAGGTCTGACCATCAATCAAGGTGAGTTTGAATCCCTGCCTGGCCAGTCTCTGTATGATCATGTAGCGGGTCTGACCATCAATCAAGGTGAGTTTGAATCCCTGCCTGGCCAGTCTCTGTATGATCATGTAGCGGGTCTGACCATCAATCAAGGTGAGTTTGAATCCCTGCCTGGCCAGTCTCTGTATGTAGCGGGTCTGACCATCAATCAAGGTGAGTTTGAATCCCTGCCTGGCCAGTCTCTGTATGTAGCGGGTCTGACCATCAATCAAGGTGAGTTTGAATCCCTGTCTGGCCAGTCTCTGTATGATCATGTAGCGGGTCTGACCATCAATCAAGGTGAGTTTGAATCCCTGCCTGGCCAGTCTCTGTATGATCATGTAGCGGGTCTGACCATCAATCAAGGTGAGTTTGAATCCCTGCCTGGCCAGTCTCTGTATGATCATGTAGCGGGTCTGACCATCAATCAAGGTGAGTTTGAATCCCTGTCTGGCCAGTCTCTGTATGATCATGTAGCGGGTCTGACCATCAAGCAAGGTAAGTTTGAATCCCTGCCTGGCCAGTCTCTGTATGATCATGTAGCAGGTCTGACCATCAATCAAGGTGAGTTTGAATCCCTGCCTGGCCAGTCTCTGTATGATC
This sequence comes from Panopea generosa, assembly GCA_029582155.1. Classification (NCBI taxonomy): domain Eukaryota; kingdom Metazoa; phylum Mollusca; class Bivalvia; order Adapedonta; family Hiatellidae; genus Panopea; species Panopea generosa. The sequence goes on along the minus strand of CM055904.1, from coordinate 24,759,367 downwards.
ATGTAGCGGGTCTGACCATCAATCAAGGTGAGTTTGAATCCCTGCCTGGCCAGTCTCTGTATGATCATGTAGCGGGTCTGACCATCAATCAAGGTGAGTTTGAATCCCTGCCTGGCCAGTCTCTGTATGTAGCGGGTCTGACCATCAATCAAGGTGAGTTTGAATCCCTGCCTGGCCAGTCTCTGTATGATCATGTAGCGGGTCTGACTATCAATCAAGGTGAGTTTGAATCCCTGCCTGGCCTGATCGAGAGTTTACTAAAATTAACATTTTTGTGAACTTAATATTTCGTCTTTTTTAAGTTGTTATTCTTAATTGTAAAAGCAACCAGTCCGACTCAAGGTATTTATGTTACTATTGAAAATAAATCACAAATGAGACCATTGATTCCATGTTAAGCATAATCAAAATGGTGAACTTGTGGGAAATTGTTCACAACAAACATGGCAAATCTTATATTTGAGACATTCTGGTCTTGAGAAATGACACGGTATACCATGGTACATACTGCGACATTCACTAAAAACTGCAACACAACAAGGTCATTTTTCTGGCAGTGCCTCCAACTAAAAGACAGCATGATGCCCCGGGCATGGAGGTTGTAAACATGAAACAAACAACTCTCCTGAAACCTGAAACAGTCTCAACCTCAGACAGCTGCTGTTAACAGCCAGACATTATATTATATATAGATATGATGTCTTCAAGTCAGTTGTGAAATATAGTGTAGTATGATCCAGGACAGATTTTAGCAGGCTACCATGATTCAATTGGTCTGACACAGGTTGTCAATCAAAAAGGTGGAAAATCCAATCAATGATCGATATTTGCTATAATATTTAGATAAAAAGGAAAGGATGCCTTTACAGTTGAAATTCTATTAAATTCACTGATTAACTTTTAAGCTGTTCATGTTTATATAAACAGAACCGGAGGACAGGTCAGAATCAACAGGGATTCAAACTCACAACCCCTGGATTGACAGTCAGACTGGGCTAACAGGACTCGGGTTTTTAACTGAGGTGAAACATAGTATTAAATATAAACGAAAAATACTTGACTGACTATTCCTGTAATAAACTTAATAAACACACATAAGATGAAGATTGTAAGGTATTTTACTGTTCTATTTATTGCTCAGTCAACTGTAAAAATTCACAATAAAAGCTAAACTTTTTTTATTATTTAACAATATATAATGTTTTTTCCAAATATTATTGTATGAGTGGTTGATTTTTTTCTCTAAAAATATCAGTTAAAAAAGGAGAAATTATTTATTACTGCTGCAACATATAGGTCAAATTTGGGTTTGAAGTTCTAGTGTTGTCTTATAATGTACGGTATGTGAGTTCAGTTTTGTTGAGAAAATCTGCAATTTCTTTTATTCCCCCCCTCTCCCCCCAACCCCAAGTTAATATCAGAATCATTTTGACAAAAAATTAAAAAAATGTTTTTCATTTATAAAAATTAAAAACATAGGAACAGTGGATTCTGTTTACAAAAAAATAAAAAACGTCTGGCCTAAATGGGTATTATAAAGTAATGGAAGGTTTATTATGTTTATCCATCTATATCAGAGCTAAGTCTGTTTGTCAGCTAAGATAATATAAGAAAACAAATACTAATGTCTAATTTGTGACTTGCAGTGCAAACATTTGTGTGTCACATGTGTAGAACAGGTCAGGTTGGTGCTAGTGTTTACCACTACCATGAACAGATACATTGTAAATGGTACTGTTTTACCTTTACCAATATCCCAGTAATAGTCAATGTGCAATATCCCAGTTATAGTCAATGTGCAATATCCCAGTTATAGCCAATGTGCAATATCCCAGTTATAGCCAATGTTCAATATCACAATGTGCAATATTTCAGTAGAAAGTCAATAATCAAGTCCCCAGTCATAGCCAATGTACAATATCCCAGTTGTAGCCAATTTGCAACATTCCTGTTACAGTCAATGTGCAATATTCCAGTTAAAGTCAATGTGCAATATTCCTGTTACAGTCAATGTGCAATATCACAGTTGTAGCCAATGTGCAATATCCCTGTTATAGTCAAAAATGCAATATCCCATTTAAAGTCAATGTGCAAAATCCAAGTTAAAGTCAATGTGCAATATTCTTGTTACAGCCAATGTGCAATATATCCCAGTTTTAGTCAATATGCAATATCCCATTTATAATCAATGTGCAATATCCCAGTTATAGTCAATGTGCAATGTCCAAGTTAAAGTCAATGTGCTATATATTCCAGTTTATTTCAATGTGCAATATCCCTGATGTAGTCAAATTGCAATATCCCAGTTATAGTCAATGTGCAATATCCCGTTATAGTCAATGTGGAATATTCCAGTTAAAATTAATATGCAATATCCCAGTTATAGCTAATATGCAATATCCCAGTTATAGTCAATGTGGAATATTCCAGTTAAAATTAATGTGCAATATCCCAGTTTTAGTCAATGTGGAATATTCCAGTTAATTTCAATGTGCAATATCCCATATATAGTCAATGTGGAATATTCCAGTTAAAATTAATATGCAATATCAAAGTTAAAGTTAATATGCAATAACCCAAATATAGTCAATGTGGAATATTCCAGTTAAAGTTAATGTGCAATATCCCAGTTATAGTCAATGTGGAATATTCCAGTTAAAATTAATATGCAATATCCAAGTTATAATTAATATGCAATATCCCAGTCAGATTCAATGTGGAATATTCCAGTTAAAGTTAATGTGCAATATCCCAGTTATAGTCAATGTGGAATATTCCAGTTAAAGTTAATGTGCAATATCCCAAATATAGTCAAGGTGGAATATTCCAGTTAAAATTAATATGCAATATCCCAGTTAAAGTTAATGTGTAATATCCCAGTCATAGTCAATGTGGAATATCCCAGTTAAAGTTAATATGCAATATCCCAGTAAGTTATAGTGGTTCAGTACATTCCAATACACTCTCTCCTCATATTGCAACACCCCTCCCCGTATAATTGAAACGCTCCTACGCCCATGCTTCAAACTAGCTCTCATCCAGTGTTTCTTATTCTCTCTCTCTTGCCAATATTTACATGACACATATTGTATTTATACAGATTTATACAGATAAATGTCCCAGACGTTCAGGCAATGACTTTTATAATTCCTTGGTTCAGAAGATATAGATGTATTATATAGTTTGGAGCTTGTGCATTTGGCAACAACAGGTGATGGCAAATAAATAGGCAACAAAATGATGTGCATCTCATTTTTTAGTATTTTTACTAAATATATGTGTGCAGTTTTCAAACCAATAACTAATTTACAAATTTCTCCACACACAGATACATGTAAAAAAAACTCGAACATTCACGTTTCTGTCGCATGTGCTGTATGTATTACAAATAATTGTTAAATGTGTATTCGTCCAGTTTGTTTTAATACATATCCTGCGAGCGAACAATGAGAAGGACGAAGGACAAAAATAATCGATCGTATTGGAAGCCGACTTCCATGCAATACAAACATATTAAAGAATTAATGTTATACCTCTCCTTGTTTGCATCTTTTATCCATATTGAAGGTTTGGTACGTTACACACTTCAACACACTCCGAATACTTCTTTGTCAGCATCAAATATTTTGGTGTTATGTATTTGTCAATATTTTCCACATGTATTTATTATGTACACAGAAAACTGTCCAATCAAGATGTGGGATTGATAAACGGGCGACCAATCAAAATCGCCATAAATATTGGTTCTCGTTTTTTTACAACATTGGAAACCAGCGTTTAACAAACGAACGCATGATACGCATTTAGGCAAAAGATACCATTCAATCAAAGGAAACAAAATTAAGCACAACTCCACCAAACTAAAAAAGAATCAAGTGCCAGCCAATAATGTGATATTTCTTTGCTGAAGTGACTTAATTTCTTTGTTACTTCTTACATAAGTTCAATGAATTCAAACTTTCTACCTCTAAGGTTCTTTTTAATCTCTGGGAATAATCTAAAGTCCATTGGAGCTAGATCTTGGCCGCATATGGCGGATGATTAAATAAGAATTTTCATTTCCCCAAAGTATTCATAAATAAATCTCAAAGTTCCCTTACAAAGCCCCTGTATACCCTAGCTAGCCCATGGAATGCAAACACTTCAAACCCCAAAGGCAATAATTATATCAGTTATGAACATATTTTAACCATATTGCCATCCCACCCACCCCATCCCCTTATGAAAATGCAATCCTCTTTATTGAATTAAAAATCAAATTTACTGTTACTATACAATGTTTTAGATCTCAAACTGAACAACATATTTACGCAAATGGACGAAACAATGAGAATATTCTGTTTTCGCATAGTATTCTTATTTAAAACTCAAAGTTGCCTAACAAGACCTCTATACATCCCCCAGTACCCTTTGATTTGTACAAACTTAACACTCTTAATCATAGGAATAGTCCTTATCAAATATGAACGAATTTGACTGACCGGTTTTTAAAAATAAGATTTTTGAGAATTTTCAATTTTACCCCTTTTGTGACTCCCTTATAGGAATTCAATCCTGCTTATTGAACTAAATCTTATTTGCTATATGACTATTTAATGCTTCAGATCTCATTCTAAATAACAATTCTACACAAAAAGGATGAAAAATTAGAAATGACTGGCCGGTTGTTGAGAATCAGATTTTTAAGAATTTCCAATTTTAACCCTTTTGTGACCCCACCTGGCCCCTTATAGAAATTCAATCCTTCTTATTAAACAACATCTTATTTGTAAGACTAGAAGATGCTTCAGAACTCAAACTGAACAAAATAAATTGTAAATGGATCTCATAATATCCTTATGTTGAACTCAAAGTCCCATTACAGGGTCCTTATAAAAGTAAGCCCCTTGATTTGTACAAACTTTAAACCCCTAATCATAGAGATAATCTATATCAAATTTGACATGCATGACTGGTTGTTGAGAAGAAGATTTTTGAAAATTGTCTATTTTAACCCTTTTGTGACCCACCCTGGTTCCTTATGGAAAGTCACTTCTCTTTATTGAACCAAATCTTATTTCGTATGACTCAATGATGCTTCAGAACTTAAATTGAATACCATAACAATTTTGCACAAATAGATGAAAAGAAATGAAAATTTTCTGTTTTCCCGTAATATCCATATGTAAAATTCTATGTCCCCTAACAGGGCCCCTATAAATATTGGCCCCTTGATTCTTTACAATCGTCATTCAAACCTATATGCATTGGGATAATTTATGCCAAATATGAACAAATTTGACTGATCGGTTCTTAAGAAAAGGATTTTTGTAATTCTCAATTTTTACCATTTTGGGGCCCCTCATAACCCTTTAAGACAGTGGAACCCAGTTATTTTTACAAATATTAACCTCCTTGACCAAACCATCAGGACAGGGTCATTTTTTAAACCCAGGGACACCATTTATACAAATCTGATACATAAATATTTTCAAAATCTGTTGGGTGATTCATGAGAATAAAATATTTTAAGCTTTTTTCTACTTTTAGTAATAGCACCCATCTTGAATTTCAGATCTGTATAGTGTCCTATATACAACTGAAACATCCATGTTGAGTTTGAGTTTAATTAGCCTAGTAGTTTCAGAGAAAGGGCTGCTTATAGCCGACAGACAACAGACAATATGCCATGGCATAAGCCCTTCTGACCCTTTGCCAGAATAGAGCTAAAAATGAACCAAAATTATGAAAAAAAATTCAACGATTTGAAAGGCAACAAAAAAGTTTGGGCTGCTGCAATTTTGAGAGAACGGCCTTAAACCACATTTTGTAAGTATTTAATAAGTGTTTTTTTAAATACTACCTTAAATCAAAACCAAGTTTTCCCACTTGTCCCCTCAAGTCCTGTTAATGGTAGTGAAGACATATAATTATGTGAACTTTAATTAACAGTCTTTGCTAGTACTCTGTTTTAAGTCTCTGCTAGTACTCGGTTATAATTAACAGTCTCTGCTAGTGCTCTGCTTTTAGTTTCTGCTAGTACTCAGTTATAATTAACAGTCTCTGCTAGTAGTTGGTTATAATTAACAGTCTCTGCTAGTAGTTGGTTATAATTAACAGTCTCTGCTAGTACTCTGCTTTTAGTTTCTGCTAGTACTCAGTTATAATTAACAGTCTCTGCTAGTAGTTGGTTATAATTAACAGTCTCTGCTAGTACTCGGTTATAATTAACAGTCTCTGCTAGTAATCAGTTATAATTAACAGTCTCTGCTAGTACTCTATTTTTAGTCTCTGCTAGTACTCGGTTATAATTAACAGTCTCTGCTGGTACTCAGTTATAATTAACAGTCTCTGCTAGTACTCTGTTTTTAGTCTCTGCTAGTACTCGGTTATAATTAACAGTCTCTGCTAGTACTCGGTTATAATTAACAGTCTCTGCTAGTACTCGGTTATAATTAACAGTCTCTGCTAGTAGTCGGTTATTAGTCTCTGCTAGTACTCGGTTATAATTAACAGTCTCTGCTAGTACTCTGTTATTAGTCTCTGCTAGTACCCGGTTATAAGTATCTGCTAGTACTCGGTTATTACCGGTGTATAAAACTTCAACCAAGTCTGATTATTTTGTGACCGAGCTGGGGTCCGGTCCGCTGTTTGTTGCTGTGTGGAATAAGCTCATGTGCGAACCAACACCCGCAATTGCATGCACATCACAGATTGTTATGTTATTTATAACATTTAAGATAGATGATCCAGTTCAAGATAATTTCATTTTTATTATATTCTACTTTCCGCATTAATAACAATTTCAAGTTACATTATATTTCTCAAAGTTCCAAGTGTGTGGCACAAAGTTCTTTATTTAACTACAATAAGTTCTTCACCAACAAGACTAACATAATCACTTCTTAACCCAACACATCTCTACAATGAACTCTCTACAACTTTCCTCATTTGCGTATAAATTCCAACTCCCTACTCTCAAATCCAACTCTATTTTAAGGATATTCAGATTATCAAAAATATGTGGCAGAAGCCAATTAAAGTTCTCAATATATCTTAAGATAATAAAACCAAGCCAACCAATCTGGATGGCATTTCATAAAAACATTTATACCTGGATGTTGTTATAAATAATCAGTAAATAATCAAGCTAATACCTTACCAGAGAATAATAAGCATTTTCTGTCATACAGGAAAAATGTCTGTTGATGAGTTTCACTAAAAGGTGTGAACAATCAAAATAGTGATTTTGTAAGCCAAAAAATAGTGACATTTTGAAATATAAAAATGTACAAATACTAATGAAGATTTATTATTTATGATATTGATAATATATTCAATTTTAGGGGGAGACAATTTATAAAACTATATTGTCTGAAAATACACTGTCACAATTTAATGGTTCTAGGACTTGTTCCCTTAAGTCTCCTCAAAGGGAATATATCAGGATTTTTTAAAATTTCAAAATTGACCAAAAACATTTTTTTTCCAATATATCATGGCTATATATAACTCATTGACCCCTTACTGCCAAACTGATATCTATTTAAACATGCCAAAATAATATGTTGAAAAGGGGTTTCCTTACTTGGGCTATGCGCCTAGGTTAGACTAAAATAGATTTCCCACTTAAAATGGCAACATATTAAAAGACCACAAGACTTCGAATGACAATATGAAGGTCATAAAGCAATATTTAAGTCAGCCTGTTTTTCTATTGTGGGGTTTTGTTTCGAGTTTACCAACATCAATTTTGTCACGTTTTGGTGGATTTAATATACTTATACTTCTATTTATATATTTATCATAATGAGATGCTTTGTATCTATTTTAAATTTGTTTATATTTTTAAGACATTTATAGCATTTTTTCGTGATATATTCCCTTTAACTGTTGTGAAGTGACATAAATGTAGTAGCTTCAATAAAATTTTGTTATAAAATATTAAAAGGGGTCACAAATTTGTCTAATAAATTTAAGGTAGTTGTTCCATTTGTCACCTCAAGCGCCCTTAGTTGTGGTGAAACTTCATCAATGTTACCGAGAGCTAGCCAAAAACTTTAACCATAATTTTAATTGTTAAGGGCAATAATTCTGCCTAATATCAAAATAGAGTTGCCTCACTTTTCCTCTTGAATCCCTTAAAAATGTTTTTGTATAAAAATAAGGACCTAAATCAGATAATTATGTAAAGCCTTGTTAAAACTTATTTCCATCATAGATTATTCAAGGTAAATTCTATGAACTGTTGACCATTCACCAGTCACAGGTCACTATAGGAAATGAACATGGGCTGTGCTACACAAGTCTTGAACATGAAGTTCTATGTTCTACAAAGCCTCTAAAGTCTCTATAACAAAACAAATAGTTAAACGTTATGTTGATTTATCATCTTCTGAGATAAAGGCATAGAAGCATATTAAGAGCGTTGTTGTGAGAGCAGGATATTTTATTCTTGCATACTGGAAAAGGACATATCTGCACTTTTGCCAAGGTCAGATATTTTTATCTCACCCTAGGGCCAAGATTCTATGAATCTTATATGGGTTTGTGGTTCGACAGAAGTTTTGTCCTGAGGGATGATTGTTTTTACTAAAACAATATTAATTATCGTAAAGGAAGGAATGTTCTCTTCAAAACGAAAAAGCCATAAAATGGTTCTTTCTCTTGCATATAATACAAATTGAAAAATGAAGTTAATAATCATTTATGACGTTACATATAAAAACATATGACATAAATTATATATTAAGAGGACTTTTTAAAAGCAATTGTGGTAAAAACATAATGCAAGAAAAAGATTAATTCATGACTTTTTCAGTTCCGATAAAAAATTCTGCCCCCTTGGGAAAGCTGTTTGTCGCTGTTTGTTGCCAAAAGTAGGCAAAGCCTTGTTCTCACCCAAATATTTATCTCTCCGAATAGAAATTTCAATCAGCAACAAAAACCGATCTTACACGTTTCTTATGTAATATATTTTGTATATTGAAAATGTAGGGTTTATAAATATAATGTATATCTCCTGGAGAATGAACATAACAAACAACACACACTGGAAAAGAGAGCATCATTTATTGCTTCATTTGATTGTGAGAGATATGTACAACATAATAAACAAAGTGTATCTTGGTTACCATAGAAACTTACTACACAAAATTGATATTAATCCTTATAAGTAAATACAGGATTAGGTTAACTAATTACCTGACTATAGACTGCCAGTTGTGTAAGGTGATCACTTTGGGACAAAAATTTTAACAAATTATGCTCGGTGCCTCGTGTAGTTAAAGAAGAAATATTAAAGTTGTATGCTGGTAATGAAATTGTAAAGAGTTTTTCTACTATTTTATATGTAACTTAAAAGACTTTTGGTGTGTTTATTTGATTGATAAATGCATACGGTAATTATTTGGTATTTTATCCCTTATAGCCAAAACCAGGAATTATTAAAACTAAACATGACAGAAAGCCTAAACTTCTGTCTAGCATACAATACATGTAGCTATACTGTAATGAAGGTTTAATAAATTTGTGATAAACTAGTACATTGGTACGTCTCCCACTTATAAATGCAATTTAACCTGCCCAAACCTGCCACTCTAAAAAAAGAGCAAATCACACCAACCAAGCATGTGACTGGTTAAAAGGAAGTTTTACAACTTTAATAAGTCATGTTTGAAGTCTATCTGTACTAAGTGTACACATGACCATGGTTGGGGTTTGATCCAATGAAACTCGGATCCTGGGTCTGATGCCCTACCAATAGACCAAATGTTTCACACAAAATACAGATAACTGCTGGTTTTAAATTTATTTACTTAACATTGATTGTGATATAACTTACAACTTAGCCAAATACCACTCAAAATCTTCCTCGGTAGAACCAGTACTAAGCATATGCTGATAAAGTGTTTGCTCAAGAACACCACACATAGCCGTGGCAGAGGATCGAACCCACTGGACAACATGATCCCCAATCGCTGGTTGGCGGTGACTGACTGTAAACACCAGTGGACACGTATACAATGTTACAGTACTGACCTGGCAGTTACAAGTCAGGTAGTTAATTAATACAATAGTGCATCTTTTAAACATGATTACATTAAAACAATGAGGATTCCCCACAGAAAACCATATAAAATTTAAACAATGATAAGAAACAATAACAACAACAACAACAACAACAACATAAACTCTAAAAAAAAAAAGAAAAAAATATCACAACAATGCAAACTTTGCCAAAATTTTAGTGGTACTCCTGTTCTTACATATGTTGAGCATCTTTGTGATAAACACTTACATAGCATAAGACATAGTATAAAACAAACAAATTCAGTAAGTTAATATCCCACACCTATTATGGACATACTCGGGACATGAAGTGTCCTTCTAATATAAGAATTGTCAACAGAAGGTTCTATAAAATGAATCCTGTATAAACCCAAAAATAAACATCCTTAGATATTTGTAAGTGAGCATCAGTGACAATTCTGTACTGGATCAAACAGTTGGAATAAAACCATTGTCTTTATCACCTCTTATATACACTACATATAAAACACTTACTTCTGTTCCATAGAGGAAAATGTTTCATTTGTTTCAAGTAAACAATTCTATTACAGGGACTGTAATGCTTGCTTTGAAAAACAACATAACTTTTCTTATATTCATGGACAACACTATGACAACCTCATTAGTGACATCTTAGCAGGTAAAGTCTCATGAAAAATAATAGTAATATAAAACACACCAAAATATATGTGCAGTCCGAAAAGACAATCTAGGTTAAGCGCTTATACTATACAAAATGCTCTACGATTAACCACAATGTAAAGTAGACAAAATTAATCATAAATTATACAATAAACAACCATAAAGTAACCATAGAATATACAATAAAAAACATTAACTATTTGAATACATATACATACCTCTTTTAAATGACAGAATACAAAATGTTTCACAACCGATAATGGAATAGTCAATATAGTTTATCAACTTATGAAGATTATAAGTTCCCTTCAATGGAATGTGCAAAAATTACTTGACAAGATTTAATGATAAATCTGATAATGAAATAACATTTAACACAGAGTTTATTCCACTGTTGTTTTCTGTTGCTGAAAACAACAGTTCAATAAACTATTTATTGTATTTTGTAAATAAATCTGACATTGCAACCAAACTTTCCACAGTCAAATTGCAAAGTTCATACTGATCCAATTCTTCTCAATTCCTATGTGTCTCTATAATGACTTCAGTTTGTATACTTATTGACTTTTATAACATTGTTTTGCTCAAAGTGCATATCCAGGAGGTAGTTAAATACCTGTGAAATTAAATTCAATGAATACTTTATTCAAGATATGCAGGTAATTCATCATTAGGAATTTAATCAATAATTTTCACAATGTCAACTTCTTTGTGTAAAAAGCTGGTCTTTCGGATGCCACATATAACACAAGACTCATGAACACAGCAATATGGTAATGGGATTAAATGCCATTTTTAACCCATCAGAGGGTATATAGTTATAATGGCATCCACGCAAGTTGTTGGAGGAAGGCCTAAGATGAACCTGAGCAGAATCACCACCCTTAAACAAGTGCCATGTATCTCACAAAATACATAAAGTTAGACTGAATTGGACTATACACAACCGCTGTGGTGAGATACAGATTAACTGTGCTTGAATCACAACCGCTGTGGTGAGAGATCAGTTGATCCACAATGGCAGTGGTAAGAGTTGAGCTTAATCCCCAACCCCTGTGGTGAATACAGGTAAACTGTGCTTGAATTACAACCTCTGTGGTGAAATACAGGTAAACTGTGCTTGAATTACAACCCCTGTGGTGAATACAGGTAAACTGTGCTTGAATTACAACCTCTGTGGTGAAATACAGGTAAACTGTGCTTGAATTACAACCTCTGTGGTGAGATACAGGTAAACTGTGCTTGAATTACAACCTCTGTGGTGAAATACAGGTAAACTGTGCTTGAATTACAACCTCTGTGGTGAAATACAGGTAAACTGTGCTTGAATTACAACCTCTGTGGTGAGATACAGGTAAACTGTGCTTGAATTACAACCTCTGTGGTGAAATACAGGTAAACTGTGCTTGAATTACAACCTCTGTGGTGAAATACAGGTAAACTGTGCTTGAATTACAACCCCTGTGGTGAATACAGGTAAACTGTGCTTGAATTACAACCTCTGTGGTGAAATACAGGTAAACTGTGCTTGAATTACAACCTCTGTGGTGAGATACAGGTAAACTGTGCTTGAATCACAAATGCTGTGGTAAGAGATCAGTTGATCCACAATGGCAGTGGTAAGAGTTGAGCTTGATACCCAACCCCTGTGGTGAGATACAGGTAAACTGTGCTTGAATCACAACCTCTGTGGTGAGATGCAGGTAAATTGTGCTTGAATCACAACCGTTGTGGTGAGAGATCAGCTCAATCCACAATGGCAGTGGCGGGACATGAGTTTGATCCCCAACCGCTGTGGTGAGATACAGGTAACTGTGCTTGATCCCCAACCACTGTGGTGAGAGATCAGCTCTATCCACAATGGCAGTGGTAAGACATGAGCTGGATCCCCAACCGCTGTGATGAGATACTGGTAAACCTTGCTTGATCCTGACCACTGTGGTGAGAGATCAGCTCTATCCACAATGGCAATGGTTGGACATGAGCTTGATCCCTAACCGCTGTGGTGAGATACAGGTAACTGTGCTTGATCCCCAACCACTGTGGTGAGAGATCAGCTCTATCCATAATGGCAGTGGTTGGACATGAGCTTGATCCCCAACCGCTGTGATGAGATACTGGTAAACCGTGCTTGATCCCCAACCGCTGTGGTGAGATACAGGTAAACTGTGCTTGATCCCCAACCAGTTGTGAGATACAGGTAACAATGCTTAATCCCAAACCGCTGTGGTGAGAGACATGTGGTTTTGGGACAGTGCCCTAGATTACTCATTCAGGGAAGGCAACTCTTGTTAACAAGACAAGGTTATTATGAAATACCTTCACAATTCTTGTTCAACATTACATGGTCATGAGTTTTACATGACATTACCAGTAAACTTAAGTTGTGAGTATAATAAATTATTTCTGGAATACCAAGAAAATATTATGTAAATATAAATATTGAAAGTATCATTTTAAATTTTTATCGTGTGATGAATTGTCAGAGGACCTCTTGGCTTCATGGATATCAAATTAAATGTAGTCCAATGTTTTTTACCATCTGATAAAAGTTTGTGCTTTCAATCCTTCAGTACAATTTGGTACAAGAGTGGTTCATGGAATGTACAAACTACCTTGTAAAACATATTACAAAACCTGCACAACTTCACAAAGAAATATGTAGTTTGATTACACCACTTGAAGAAGAATTGTCATGGAGGAGAACAAAGTACAGATTATATGTGCCTGGTTCATACTATCATGTATATGAACAGATATGTATGTTCATAAAGCTGGATAAATATGATTAAACCAAGAACAAGTTTTCTGTGCAAGAAGCATAAATACACAATTTTTCAAACATGTTAGTGTAAATAAGTATGCATTCACACACAAGTAAAAACATCTGTATATGTTTAAATATACACAAGTTTGAAGTAAGATTTCACAAAAGACTGTCATTAAGAAAAGCATGAAAACAACATTACTATGTATCCATGTAAATTAGTAAACATACAACTTAACTGACAGCAGTGTAACAAGGTAACATATAACTTCACATACAACTGTGTAAACAAGTAAACACACAATTTCACAAGTAACTGTGTAAACAAGTAAACACACAACTTCACAAGTAACTGTGTAAACAAGTAAACACACAACTTCACAAGTAAGTGTGTAAGCAAGTAAACATACAACTTCACAAGTAAGTGTGTAAATGAGTAAACATACAACTTCACAAGTAAATGTGTAAACTAGTAAACATACAACTTCACAAGTAACTGTGTAAACAAGTAAACACAACTTCACAAGTAAATGTGTAAATGAGTAAACATGCAACTTCACTTATGACTGGGTATACAAGTAAACACACAACTTTACAAGTAACTGTGTAAACAAGTAAACACGTAACTTCACTTATGACTGGGTATACAAGTAAACACACAACTTCACTTATGACTGTGTAAAAAAGTAAACACACAACTTCATAAGTAACTGTGTAAATAAGTAAACATAAACCTTCACTTATGACTGAGTATACAATTAAGCACACAACTTTACAAGTACCTGTGTAAACAAGTAAACATATACCTTCACATATGACTAGGTATACAAGTAAACACACAACTTTACAAGTAACTGTGTAAACAAGTAAACACGTAACTTCACTTATGACTGGGTATACAAGTAAACACATAACTTCACTTATGACTGTGTATACAAGTAAACACATAAATTCACTTATGACTGGGTATACAAGTAAACACATAACTTCACTTATGACTGTGTATACAAGTAAACACATAAATTCACTTATGACTGTGTATACAAGTAAACACATAAATTCACTTATGACTGGGTATACAAGTAAACACACTTTACAAGTGATTCTGTCAACACTTGCAGTGTTTATAATGATATATGCAGAACATTCTCTTAGCCATATCAGATGATAATTTACTTTTAAGGGCAACATAACTGTGACCCTGTTGTTAGTGACCTAGTCTATGGAACGCATGTGTTAACAAACAACTTGGAAATAAACTCTATAAAACTTTTACAACAACCATACATAAATCAATCTCATTTTTCAGATCATATTGAGTGTTATGGCACAAATACATAGTTTAAATGGGAGAATCCATTTTATCTCTACTTGTCTAACACAAGGGCAGACCAATTTGTACCCACATGATATCATTGTCAATTTTTCATAGGGTAATGTCTAGCGAAAATTTATAAAAAAATAAGACATGTCTAAATCTATCAAACAACTAGCGAGACCATGACTGGTGAACATTCTAAAGATCAGATCCATACATCTGGATATTGACTGAGAGTTAGTGTTTTATTACATGTATCATGACTTAAATTTCTATTATATTGCTGAAATATGAAATTATCCCATTTGTATTTCACTTTCTAAACATACGTTAAGTCGACTTAAATAATTTTAATAATCAAAGTCATAACTGTTATATAATTGTTATAACTGTTGTTGATATTTGACATGCAAGCATTTATTGTCTTGCATAAATATCATTTTGAATGAGCAGACAAATGATTAATATTACATTCGACATTTTTAAGTCAAATAATAATTCTCATTAGAACACTTTAAAGTTTGAATAAAGAAATCTGAAAGGGTCTCTTTCTTAGAAGACTGATATCTGTTCATCAACATTTTCATAAGTTTTACTTAAATACTTAGGAACTTGACTCAATTTTGACTGGTTATCTAAGTATTACAATTATAAATGGCTTCAATAAAACCATTTGCAGTTTTATGTAACCAGTCTGAAATCATGATCATCCAGATGATTTTCTTATATTTAAGAATATAAGTATTATATACTAGTACTTAATCATGCTGATGAAACAGAAGCCTGATTCCTTACGTGACACAGATTATCACATTATTACACGTTAATCAAGGCCTATATAATCTCATTACATCATCACATAGTTATTACACATTTTGTTGAGACCTACAGATTTTTGTATTGTATTGTATCACAGGTCGCATTATAAATCTCAGGTATTTGTAGAGGCAAGTACATTCAGCACATAGCTACAGCGATTCCATCATGTTGATCAACCATTCCATTACCTTTCACGTGAAATGTTTGTGATAATTCATAGACTGAGCACTTTACATTGTTTACAAATGGTCTTATACCGCAGATGGAAACAACAAGCTTAGTTCAACATTATAACTAGTATTAAGTATAAGTATAAGCAATGTAATACATTAGTGCAGTGTACAAGCAATGTAAGTGCAGTAGCAAGTTAATTACAATTGCAGTGCACAATTAAATGCAGTTGTATCACTGTGGCGTGCAAGCAGTTGACAAATAAAATATAGTAAAAATAAAATAAAAACAGAATTAATGAGATATATCTCATTTTTTGGGGCAAAATGACCAAAGATACATTTCGTAAATCATCACTTATTTAAGAAAATGCATTTAACATTTACAAAAGTTTGCAAATGAATCTGATATTTGTCATGGATTGTGCCATGTCACATTTGATTAATACTTTTACACTATTAAAATATGTAGTAATTATATATGTAATAATTATGACAATATGTAGTATTTATGTAATATATGTAATAATCATGACAATATGTAGTAATTACATATATAATAATTATGACAATATGTAGTAATTATGTATGTAATAATTATGACAATATGTAATAATTATGACAATATGTAGTAATTAATGTGACAATATGTAATAATTATGACAATATGAAGTAATTATGACAATTTGTAATAATTATGACAAAATGTAGCATTATGACAATATGTAATAATTATGACAAAATGTAATTATGACAAAATGTAATAATTATGACAAAATGTAATAATTATGACAATATGTAGCAATTATGACAATATGGAATAATTATGACAATATGTAGCAATTATGACAATATGTAATAATTATGACAATATGTTATAATTATGACAATATGCAATTATTATGACAATATGTAGTAATAATGACAATACATATTATTTCACATGGCCGTAATGCAGTAAAATATTTTGATTGGCTACCAATCAAATTGCACCTATGTCAAAAATACAGCATGGCATTATCATATATGTAAAATTTACAAAACAATAAAAAATTTACATAATCAAATTGTACATTATTGATTTATGTAATTTAATGTAATTCTAACACAAATACAAAATGCAGAAAGGTTTACCTACAAATTTCAAAAATTACAATCTCTTTCAATATTATATATGGCTTACATGATTGTATGTAAATTTATGTGTAATACAACATCATATATTGCATCACTATAGATTCAAAACATATGTACATGTATATTCCCATGCATATTATGTATGTCACTCCATGTCAGTCTATGTGTCTATTCTATGTGTCTACCAAATTAGTACACATAATTAAATTATGTTTACATATTGCCCAGCTAATATATTTGCCACATATACTATATGTTAGTAAATTTTACTAAAAATTAGGTAAAAAAAGGGCCATAACTCTTGTAAAATTTGAACAACATCAGTAAGTATAGAACTAGACCTGCATTTTATAATTATACAGCCAAATACAAATTTAAATTAAATACATGAACTCTTTCAGAAGTTTAATGATCGGAACCAATTTGACTTCAGACAAATGATCAAATGGACAGACAGACATTCACCATTCTTGGAATGGTGGAGGCGTAAATATAGAGAAATAATACAATAATACAGGTGCATATATATCTACATATAGGTATGTTTACCAGCCTGACATGGATACTCATGGATAAAGTCGCATTACACGACTACAGATGTCAACAATCAAAACAAACAAAGACAAACTACACAAAAAGATTAACAGTCAGAGGGCCCAGTTGTTCAAAGCACTGTAAACCTAACGTCATGTTTAGATGAATATTTGAATCGTTATATCTTGGAATTTAATCCTTCCAGCTTCTATATCACATTGAACTTGATACGGAAACCTTGAATTTTAAAAATGTTAAACACACAATATTTCAATAATGGAGCATTAGGCTAACATAGCTTTTAACAACTCAGATCTGAGGCTTAAAGGTTAACAGACAAAAACTGCTTATGGAACCCATGAGGGAAGGCGCATTCCCCTATCACTCTCTGATAACAACAAAACAACAAAAATATACAGAGGTAAATAAAAACATGAACTGAAACTAGATATTGATAACCTTCAGACATTCTAATAGAGAATTCTATAGTCACATGTAATAATGGTTGCTGCCATATACAATATAAGATCAACAATAATACTGCTGACTGTCGTTATCTTATCCAAGAGATCAAGAAAATACTTCTGAGATAAACAGTAGTACATGTAAGAGATAACCAGTAGTTTGAGATAACCAGTAGTTTGAGATAAACAGTAGTTTGAGATAACCAGTAGTTTGAGATAACCAGTACTTTGAGATAAACAGTTGTTAGAGATAACCAGTAGTTTGAGATAAACAGTAGTTAGAGATAACCAGTAGTTTGAGATAACCAGTAGTTTGAGATAACCAGCAGTTTGAGATAAGCAGTGATTTCTATAGTAAAACAAATGACTACCATAAAATATAATTAGGACCATTATATATACATGTACCTTGATATATCTAGCAAGTTGACATTACAGAGTTTGAGATAACGAGAGTCACCATATTAAGTCAATATTCAACTTAATTCTCTATCCAATCAGATTACTTGATCTTTTAAAAATTTCATATCATCTACTGCGTTAACCCTTTACTTCATAGATACGCATTTTCCCGCACCAATCACAGAAGGCCTTTGAAAACAGTGCAGGAAGAGTTCAGATTGCTCGTAACGAGCAATCTGAACACTTCCTGCACTGTTTTCCACTCTGTCAGTAAATATAAACATAATTCAACCATTGCTGATACGTGGTGAATTAATGCTTTCAATATTAAAGGTGTCCAAAGGCGTCTTTATGAAGTAAAGGGTTAAAACATAGTTTATGTTGAGTGCACAGATAGGACCACCGACGCAGGATTAAACATCACATCATATATTACACAACAAAACAAATAAATATTTATCAGCTCAAACGCTTTATTTGTATATCATTGAATGGAAGAAGTACATGTATATTGAGCTGGGGTGATTCATTTGCATACTGACTTACAAAATGATGCAATTACCAGTGGTTAGTAAAAATTAAGTTGAAGACTAGATAAGTTAGTATTTATTACAGCGAGTTTTAACGAGAAATAACACTTACGATCACTTCTTACAGTTTCTACATTTTTGGGGTTCATATTTTGATAAATCTTTGCTAAATAAACACTAATACTAATAAATATATCAAGCATTTTGGGATAAACAGTGCACACTATGTACACTTAACGGAAAAATTTAAATATTCAAATTTACATAAAAACAACAACATAACAACCTATGTATTATACAAATGTTTTTAGATTTTTATCTTAATAAAACATATTACAATAAAACAAAACGAATGAAAACGATATGTATCACATAAAGAAGGCAGGAATGTGTGTTTCAGTTTTGAAGATTTGAGGCTACTTAAACTATAGCATTTATGTAAAACATGTATCCTGCTGTACATGCCATCTCCAACCTTTCTTTTTGTCTCTATGTCAGATTTGAATGTTGAATAATAACTGCCCTTGACATTTTCAGTAAATCATGGAATTTAGACAGTTCTATAGGACACATATATATATATTTGCTGGGTTAGGAAGCCATATGCTGGTTTTAACGCAGGATTTTCAGTTGATTTATCTATACTTGACAATTTTAAGGGTTGGATCCACTAGTGAATGCCATTGCCAATGGCAAAGAAATATGCATGTTTCATCTTCTGTAATAAATGGTGAGACAAAACATCAACATGAAATAAATCCAAACAGTAAGAAGGGACAACTGCTGTATGTGACATGTATGTGCAAAACGTGATTTACAACACATCATTAACAACAACAGTAACTACAACAGCAATATTACTGATGTGTCTCAATAAAAAGATGACATGGTACAATGTTCACACTCCAAGTACAATACTGTAATACACACAAAATATAAATAGAAAATGCAGTTCTTGTACATGACATTGTTTCGTTTAAATGGTACCTCATAAAATTGTGACAAAAAAGGAAAAATGACAAATCTGTTATAGTTATATTTATATACGGCAATGCTGATTACAATTTTTAGCATTTTGAAAAAATATACTGCAAAAGAAATTTCAAACCATGTGTTTATATTTTTTTGGTATTCATGAAACATTTTTTTTATATTAATTCAACTATTGTTGCAAAAATGAATAAAAAAATATGCTAGTGTTATATTTTGATACAAGGAGTTCTTCAAAGTTTTATAAAACACCCAACATGATTCAAATAAAATGAATAACTTTATATTGCTTGAAAAAATAAATTGGTATTAGATGATGTTGACAAAATATAAAATTTATGATTTCAAAATGATTAATGCCATTAACACTTTGACAGTTTGTATATTACATGTATAAATCATATTTTCACTCAATCCATTGTTTTTAAAATATACTTTAAAACTTTTAAGTTTGCATTCACCTTTGAGACACCAAAGTTTCAGCCTTTATTCACAAAGAAAGAAATAGCAAAATTGTTAGTAAATAATGGGACTGCCAGTCATTTTTGGTTTAAGTATGAATTGATGATTTCAACAATAAATTAAGTTTCTTTTAAAGAAAAACAACATGTGAACTTTAGATCTGAATTACTAGTATATCTGGGTCATCCAGCCTAGGATCTTTACTCTACAAGCTGAACATTATTATAAGTAAGCTATAAGTGCCATTTATAAAATATTTGGTATGTTGCAGTCAGAGACAGGCCCGAGCATGCATGGTGCATACTCCAGCACTAAGTTGCCATCCAATGTGACACATTGGAAATTTTAACATGATTATCTCCCTAATAAACATGCTCTTCATTCAGAAAGACATAAACCTATATAAATAACCTGATTTGTGATAGAATACTTCATTGCAGGGACACACACTGGAATACGTGTTAACGATGCCAATGTTAATCAATGGTAAATATATATAAAAAATTATATTAATGATAAATTCAACATATAAGACATTGTTTCTGAATGAAAATTCAAAAATAATTCATAATATTGTAACAAAACATAAATATTATGCCATAAAAAGCTACACTTGATATTCAAATGTAGGGAAAAAATACAAATAAGAATATAACTTTTCATTTATATAGAATAATAAACAAATGGCTCAATTGTTCCCATTCGCTCACCTGATTTCACTCATCACTTTTATTCAAATTTTAGATGGAGAATATATAGAAGAGAAAACAAATAAGTTCTATTTGCCATATATAAATCAAAGTACCTTTACAAACTTAGTTGAGTTAATACCAATTTATTTTAGCTTGATTGCGATGAAAGTTCAGAGCTTATATGAGCCGCTCTCAAGTACGATTCCTGGGTAGAACCAGTACTGAGTGTTGTTTTATGAGAGTCATCGGGTCGATCGGGGAATCTAACCCACAGCCTCTGGCGCGAGCGACCAACACTCTATCGATTACACTACCGCCTCGCTTTCAACAAACTTGAAAATCATATTCATACATATCAGTTACATCATTAAACTGTTAACCTCCCTCGGTAGAGTTAATGTTGACCCAAGGGTCATAAGTTGAACAAACCTTTGAGGATACTAAATGAAAACAATCAAAGTCTCTCGCCTTAATAAAAACAAAAGAAAACAAGCTAATCAGCCCCTGTGGTGGAGGCCAATTTGGCCCTAGGGTCAGCACTTGAATAAAATTTAGAAAGCTTCATTAATTAGATTCACATTAAATTTTGTGAAAATCTCTTATGTGGTTTCAAAGAAGTCATTTGAAACAAAAGTAATGATGGTGACAGATGGACAATGGACACAAAGTGCTCACAAAATTTCATCTGAGCTAAAAAAGAAGAGTAAAGTGTAGATTTATATTTGAGTATAAAGCTTTATATATATAAATCTCATCTGAATGTTATTTGGCAATAATGGCTATGCAAATGCCAGGAATAGACAAATACGACATGTAGTTTATACTTCTGAGTGAAGGAAGAGGGGTTTAAAGTAGCAATGTTGGACTTGGCTCCACTCATGTTCAGGTATCAGGTCAATCATTACATACTATGATCAGGGCTTCTAAAATTACAAAATGTTAATCGGTCCAGGGTTTTTATTGCCTTAAGAATCACTACCCCACCCATCGCACAATTTTATCAGTTTGTTTTAAGTAAACACAAACAAACTGCACAATTTCATTGCATGTATTGAATGAAACTACACATTTGCTTTCGTCTCTTCCATGCCTGTGACGTCACTGTGCGTCGGCTAACATCAAAGGGATATTGTAATGGTGAAACGTACATGATTTCAAGTTCCTGAAAGTGGCATGTTTATGTCACTTCTTTTTGAAAATGGAAGCATCTTGTTGGATTGTGAAGTTAATATTAAAATGGAGGAAATATCAAATTAATGAATAAATGCAAGATATATAGACGGTATGGAAATTTTACATTAATTATTTAGTTCAAGTTACTTTGATGGTGCACAGATCTGTACTCTATGGACAACTTTTTTTCCAAATGTTATGACGAATGCAAACATTTTTGGTCCTACTTCAAAATAAAATCGGTCCAGAAATTACCAAAGCAAACACAACCATTATGGGTCACTGATCACACATCGGAGGCATGTTGCGTAGAGACAGACTCTTCCTAAAAACTCCCCTACTATCGCTAATGGCTTAGTCAAAGTTGACCTCCTTTCACACAGCAGGTGACAAAACATTCGAATGTTATTGCCGCAAGGCGTATTTCCCAGCTTAGTAAAGCGGGATAAGGGTATTTGTTTACGATCGATAGAAAATATTTGGACCGATTTTTTATTAAAATCTGAAAAGAAAACCGGTTTTGAACAGTAGAAATCGGTCCAAAAACCAAAAAAACAGTGATTTTAGAAGCCCTGACTATGATCCCCTAATCACATGGAAATCTCTATCTTCAAGTATTACATACTATGAATCCCTAACCATATGGAAATCTTTATCTTCAAGTATTACATACTATGAACCCCTAACTATATGGAAATCTCTATCTTCAAGTATTACATACTATGAACCCCTAACCATATGGAAATCTTTATCTTCAAGTAATACATACTATGAACCCCTAACTATATGGAAATCTCTATCTTCAAGTATTACATACTATGAACCCCTAACCATATGGAAATCTCTATCTTCAAGTATTACATACTATGAACCCCTAACTATATGGAAATCTCTATCTTCAAGTATTACATACTATGAACCCCTAACTATATGGAAATCTCTATCTTCAAGTATTACATACTATGAACCCCTAACTATATGGAAATCTCTATCTTCAAGTATTACATACTATGAACCCCTAACCATATGGAAATCTCTATCTTCAAGTATTACATACTATGAACCCCTAACCATATGGAAATCTCTATCTTCAAGTAATACATACTATGAACCCCTAACTATATGGAAATCTCTATCTTCAAGTATTACATACTATGAACCCCTAACCATATGGAAATCTCTATCTTCAAGTATTACATACTATGAACCCCTAACCATATGGAAATCTTTATCTTCAAGTACATGTATTACACTCTGAGAACTTCATATTTAAAAATAATTAATATTAGTCATAGAAGCAGTTGACAAAAGTTTTGAAAATATGAAAAAAAAATCTAAAAAAAAAAAGATATTTCATTGTTATTTTTTTATATTTTATATCAATAAAAACTGATGTAATTACGTTGTATTTAACACTTTATGACAAATGACCAGAATGTGTGAAATAGGATACCCTTCAAGCACATAGAGTATGGATCTTTTTCTCGGAGCAAGTGGCCCAGTGGTAGAGCATCAAACCCTGGATCAAAGGGCCATGGGGCCATCCTCCACCACAGCTATGTGTGGTGTCCCTGACACTTTACCTGCATGTGTTTATTACTGGTTCCAGTATGATTTGTCTAGTTTGTAATAACTTGTTTCACAACATCAAAATAAAAAAAATAAGTATGTTTAAACTACATGTATGGGTCCTTTCCAAAATAAAAATGAAGTTTAGGGTCTTATGACTTACTTGGGTATTTGAATTTCGAATTTGTATAGTATAAGTGTCAGATATAGAATGAAGTGTGATTTCATCAAAACTGTTGTGTGTCCCTTTAACACCTGGACTGTGTTCAGAACCGTTGGATGGTCAAAACAAGAACACAGATCGCCAAAGTGTACCATGTCCTGGCAAAAGTTCTGGACATAAATCTTCAATCTATCCTTATTCCTACAAAAAATAATTTAAAATACAGCTTTGTAAATTAATACCTTCATTACAACTTATCTAATTATGGGTGTAAAACTGATCTGAAATTGGGAGTAACTGAAGTTGACATGGGCGGAAGGAGGCGGGAGTGATACTTCTGTCTCTTCTTTGTAAGTACTGGTACTGTGATATTCCAGCAGACCTCCAATACACCATTTTAATATAATCAAATGCTATCATTATATACAAAGGCATTGTAAACCCATGTGTAACACCCAAGTGTGGCAAGTTTATGTCTTTACTAGAGTAGTACTTTTCTGTATTGATGTATTCAAAGCCTGCACCCTTGAGGTCACACACTAGTGCGGTACATTAGTCAACTCGAACCCATTTCTGTATTGACGTATTCAAAGCCTGCACCCATCTGAAATGAGAAACAAAATATTTCTCATAAAATTCATAATATCTGATTGTATTATTGAGAAGCTTACATCATGAGTCCAGGTATGCCCAGCATTATATAATTTTGCCAACAAGTTGAATATATTTAGTAATAAATAAGCATGAATGTGAGATTTGGGTTAATCAAATAACTCAGTAAATACTAGGTACTACTCAGTAAATACAGGGTACTACTCAGTAATTACAAGGTACTACTCAGTAAATACAAGGTACTACTCAGTAAATACAATGTACTGCTCTGTAAATACAAGGTACTGCTCAGTAAATACAAGGTACTTCTCAGTAAATACAAGGTACTACTCAGTAAATACAGGGTACTACTCAGTAAATACAAGGTACTGCTCAGTAAATACAAGGTACTACTCAGTAAATACAAGGTACTACTCAGAAAATACAGTGTACTACTCAGTAAATACAAGGTACTGCTCAGTAAATACAAGGTACTGCTCAGTAAATACAAGGTACTACTCAGTAAATACAAGGTACTACTCAGTAAATACAAGGTTCTGCTCAGCAAATACAAGGTACTACTCAGTAAATACAAAGTAAATAAAAGGTACTACTCAGTAAATACAAGGTACTACTCAGTAAATACAAGGTTCTGCTCAGCAAATACAAGGTACTACTCAGTAAATACAAAGTAAATAAAAGGTACTACTCAGTAAATACAAGGTACTGCTCAGTAAATACAAGGTACTACTCAGAAAATACAGGGTACTACTCAGTAAATACAAGGTACTGCTCAGTAAATACAAGGTACTACTCAGTAAATACAAGGTACTACTCAGTAAATACAAGGTTCTGCTCAGCAAATACAAGGTACTACTCAGTAAATACAAAGTAAATAAAAGGTACTGCTCAGTAAATACAAGGTACTACTCAGTAAATACAAGGTACTACTCAGTCAATACAAGGTACTACTCAGTAAATACAAGGAGTAAATAGAAGGTACTACTCAGTAAATACAAGGTACTACTCAGTAAATACAAGGAGTAAATAGAAGGTACTACTCAGTAAATACAGGGTACTACTCAGTAAATACAAGGTGCTACTCTGCAAATACAAACTCAGTAAATACAAGGTACTACTCAGTAAATACAATGTACTACTCAGTAAATACAAGGTACTACTCAGTAAATACAAGGAGTAAATAGAAGGTACTACTCAGTAAATACAAGGAGTAAATACAAGGTACTACTCAGTAAATACAAAGTACTACTCAGTAAATACAAGGTACTACTCAGTAAATACAAGGAGTAAATACAAGGTACTACTCAGTAAATACAAGGAGTCAATACAAGGTACTACTCAGTAAATACAAGGAGTAAATAGAAGGTACTACTCAGTAAATACAAGGTACTACTCAGTAAATACAAGGAGTAAATAGAAGGTATTACTCAGTAAATACAAGGAGTCAATAGAAGGTACTACTCAGTAAATACAAACTCAGTAAATACAAGGTACTACTCAGTAAATACAAGGTACTACTCAGTAAATAAAAGGAACTACTCAGTTAATACAAGGAGTAAATAGAAGGTACTACTCAGTAAATACAAGGTACTACTCAGTAAATACAAGGAGTAAATACAAGGTACTACTCAGTAAATACAAACTCAGTAAATACAATGTACTACTCAGTAAATACAAGGTACTACTCAGTAAATAAAAGGTACTACTCAGTAAATACAAGGAGTAAATAGAAGGTACTACTCAGTAAATACAAGGTACTACTCAGTAAATACAAGGAGTAAATACAAGGTACTACTCAGTAAATACAAAGTACTACTCAGTAAATACAAGGTACTACTCAGTAAATACAAGGAGTAAATACAAGGTACTACTCAGTAAATACAAGGAGTAAATACAAGGAACTACTCAGTAAATACAAGGTACTACTCAGTAAATACAAGGAGTAAATACAAGGTACTACTCAGTAAATACAAGGAGTAAATACAAGGTATATACAGTATACCTAATACCGCGATATACCTATTACCGCGAATGCCCGTATAAAAACAGTCAAAACTTCCTTTAGCGTTGGCATTTGTTTGCATTTCGTATCGGCAACTGTTTATTACTCAGCATACTTGAGTAACCTTATTACTGTTTATTATTGACGCCATTCTTTACATGGTTGAAAAAAATTTAGACTCACGGTATTAGGTATGACCAGTATACTACTCAGTAAATACAAGTACTACTCAGTAAATACAAGGAGTAAAAACAAGGTACTACTCAGTAAATACAAGGAGTAAATACAAGGTACTACTCAGTAAATACAAGGAGTAAATACAAGGTACTACTCAGTAAATACAAGGTACTATTTATCTATGATTCCCCACCTTCCCCCCGCCCCCCACACACTTTAAAAAATATCACACTATAAATAAGACTATGTATAGATTAGTTTCCATCAGTCATGGTATGACATCAACATCTTCAGATGACAGAACTTATTGTAAAACCTGAATCGCATGAAGTTGTCTTTCATCAGAAGGAAATGAACATATAACACCAAACAAAAGCATACCAGACCACTCGACTGATAATAAAGACACGCTGTTGTATTATCTCCTGTTTGATCTCTGTTTTCAGTTACTCATTCATTGTTTATTTTCATTAAATTACATGTAATCTAAATGTTTTTTTATGAATGAATAAATGTCAATGAAAAGTATAGATATTTATGATTAAGAGGGAAAATATTTTAATAAACGAATGAGTAACTTAAACAAGGAAATAAACATGCTACAATGTACATTGACATCCCAGATAAATCAGCTTATAATGGAACATGTTACACTTTGCACTAACATCCCAGATGTGTCAACTGATAACGGAACATGTTACACTTTGCACTAACATCCCAGATAAATCAACTGATAATGGAACATGTTACACTGTGCACTGGCATCCCAGATGTGTCAATCGATAACGGAACATGTAACACTGTGCACAGACATCCCAGATAAATCAACTGATAATGGAACATGCTACACTGTGCACAAACATCCCAGATAAATCAAATGATAATGGAATATCTAACACTATGCAATGACATCCCAGATAAATCAACTGTAAATGGAATATGTTACACTATGCACTGACATCCCTGATAAATCAACTGATAATGGAACATGTTACACTATGCACTGACATCCCAGATAAAACAACTGATAATGGAACATGTTACACTATGCACTGACATCCCAGATAAATCAACTTATAATGGAATATGTTACACTATGTTTTGACATCCCAAATAAAACAACTGATAATGGAATATGTTAAACTATGCAATGACATCCCAGATAAAACAACTGGTAATGGAACATGTTACACTAGGCACTGACATCCCAGATAAAACAACTGATAATGGAACATGTTACACTATGTTTTGACATCCCAAATAAAACAACTGATAATGGAACATGTTACACTAGGCACTGACATCCCAGATAAAACAACTGATAATGGAACATGTTACACTATGTTTTGACATCCAAAATAAAACAACTAATAATGGAACATGTTACACTAGGCACTGACATCCCTGATAAAACAACTGATAATGGAACATGTTACACTATGCACTGACATCCCAGATATATCAAATAATAATGGAACATGTTACACTATGCACTGACATCCCAGATATATCAACTGATAATGGAACATGTTACACTATGCACTGACATCCCAGATAAATCAACTGATAATGGAATATGTTACACCATGCACAGACATCCCAGATAAAATAATTGCTAATGGAACGTGTTACACTATGCACTGACATCCCAGATAAAACAAATGATAATGGAATATGTTACACTATGCAATGACATCCCAGATAAACAAT
The DNA here is from genome assembly GCA_029582155.1 of Panopea generosa. Classification (NCBI taxonomy): domain Eukaryota; kingdom Metazoa; phylum Mollusca; class Bivalvia; order Adapedonta; family Hiatellidae; genus Panopea; species Panopea generosa. Next base: position 24,730,984 of record CM055904.1, on the reverse strand, counting down.
TGATAATGGAACTTGGTACACTATGCACTGACATCCCAGATAAATAAACTGATAATGGAATATGTTACACTGTGTACTGACATCCCAGATAAATCAACTGATAATGAAACTTGGTACACTTTGTACTGGCATTTTTATATCAGTGCAAAAATGTTCAACTAACTAAAATGTGTTGCCATTATCGTTTTCCAAAGTTATTCAAATTTTCATAATGACCATAAGATTTTCATTTATTTGAATGTTTGGAATCATTTTTATACACCAAGGGCTAACAGAAAATAAGTTCTCTTAACTATGCTTTCCTGGGATCCTGGAAGGTTAACTAGTACTAGAGCACACCTATATCCGTAAGTAACTGATAACTTTCCTACTTGAAGCAGCAATGAGAGTTGAAGGACATTGAGAAGTGATGTTGTATATCAATTGCCAGGGAAACTGTGGCCTGGCAGGGATTCAAATTAACGATGCCTGAATTGATAGTCAGTTGCATTACTGACTCAACTTATCATTCTTAATAATGAGGTTTGCTGTGTAATGACCTTACATCCCGAGGTCAAGCAAACTTGGCCCAAAAAACTTTATGTGAAAGTTTGCCAGTTACTTGCAGAAGGACAGTTTCCACAAAATACTCTATGTTTTAACTTCAGTAAGAAACCACACATGTGTGACTCAATATTATAAAACCAAAAGGCAGATATTTTGTAATTAAAAGTTCATAATTTTTTTTTTACATACAATTTATTATTATGAATGTTCAATGTCAATTTAAGAATTGTGTGGCAAGTCTAAATACAGTAATTATTTAATACGACCATTTCTGTTAGGACATTACGTTTCAGTTCATTAGTATTTATTTCACCTACATCACACAGTAAACCACCTACCTCATTTTATCTGTGTTATTGTCCGTGTAGAAGGAGAACACTCTCATCTGAGTCTCCGGTGGATGTAGACAGAAACTGTTCTTCTTACCTGTCACTGCATCACTATCAACACGGTAACCATGGAGGTGAGCCACACCTAGAAACATTACAATTTTATAATTAAGGAACAAACTTTGTTTATTGAATGGTAACGAGTTACAACAAATGCTGCACCATGTCAACATCATGTAAGTGCATATCTTATGAAAGTTTACCAAATGAAGTTTATTTTTTATGTTTCTATTATTAATGCTCCAAATATATTTTGTAGTATCTTGTACTGGCAAATTATTTGTTTTAGCCATGTCTGAATTTGTTAATTAAATAGAAAGCCTACTTAATGCTAACTATTACTAACCAGGTGTATTACACGTATCAATGGTGTAGCTGGCCCTTAGATGATGTACAAACCCACCAGTGTCCTGGGTGGTCAGGAGGCATGCTCCCCCACCACCCAATGAAAAAATGATTTTTTCCTGTATTCTTGGATGCATTTCTATTAGATATAATGAGATATAATAATACATTCGAGTAAAATTTGTGCAAGCCCAGCGGTTATGACGTAAAGGCAGCTACACCACTGCCTATTGTAATATCTCAGAAGCACTATGTATTTTATTGTAAAATATGTCTTAAACTTAAAATCACCTTTAACATAAACAGCAAATCCATATAGAAGATAAAGAGTTATGAATGTAAATATTGGCACATGAACCTCAATTAACCTACCTGTCCAATATTCACACAGATACACTGCTATACAAATACACATAGCACATTGCCATTTTACAACACTTAATTTATATACATATACATGTAAGTTATTTTCAAAACTGTGATAAAAAATCAAAATTCTTTGATATGGGTAGCATTAATGATCTGAACATCTTTCAAAAAGCATTATCATGTATAAATTCAAAAATAAAAGCAAGCCTGGAAATCGGGTATGAATTATCAACATATATGAAAGTACTTTCACGTTGTCAACAGTGTACACTCTGAACAGAAAAAAATACCTCAGATGATACATGACCGTCTACATTTTTAGTGATATTTTAGTTTATACTAATTATTTTAGCTTGATTGTGGAGTAAGCCCAAAGCTTATATGAATCACTATCGAGTTTGCTTCCTTGGTAAAATCAGTAAGTGTTGTTTTTTGGAGGCCAACATGTTGAGTTGAGGATCAGACTTGCAACCTCTAGCAATAGCAGCCAACACTATGCACTGCACTACTGCCCTGCTTAGTGATATTTTGGAACTCCTGATGTAAATAAAAATAATAAAATGTTAGTTTCCCTACCTTTACCTATAGTCTTTCTATGAACTAAAACCACATAAACATGTTTAAGTAACTAATGAAAATGAAGAAAAGCCAAATAAATCGAACAAATGTGTGGCATAATGTCCAATCTTAGGGACGATCACTCTACACATGTGTACGTACCAACAGCTTCTTTAGAGTTACTGTTCTTGTAATGATATATACAGGCATCCTTAAGGACACAATACCGCTTCCTCCAGCGTTTCGTGGCACGGCCCATCTTGTAAAGGTATCCAACACAGTCCGGTTTCCGAATGTCAAGGGCAGGTAACCCAACATTCTGGGTAGTCACGTCCATCCAGGAATCTTTCTGATGTACAGAGATGGATATACATGTTTTGTTAAAGATTCTTTCTCGTGTTGTTATAAAACTTACTTCAGTTAATAGTAAAAACTGCAGATCTGGACATGTCAGCTCATCTGAGCATTTTCCTTACATACTCTACAGGTAATCAGTTAATTTTCAACAGGTTACTATTTTACAACTGAAAGATAGATCACCTGAAGTTATGACATATCTATAACATTAAATTTATCCACTAATAATATAAAGAAATATGTCTACAGGACTGGATGACCTGGCTCTATATTAGTAAATTTTACCCGAAATTAGGTAAAAAGGGGCTTTAACTTATGCAAAATTTGAATGACATTGGCGAATATATCCAACTTGTCCCGTATTTAAATATAATTCTACAGCTAAACACGGAATATCAATTAAATACATAGACTCTTTTAGAAATTATGACCGGAAACCAATTTGACCTCTGATGGATGGATGGATAGACACTTAATGCCACTTTTCAATGCTCATCTGAATGTTGGTCTCCATTAATACCTTTGTCTAACCCTTGCCTTCTCTTGTTAAAATGTATATTATTTAACAAATCTAGCTTTATAATCTGCAGGTAAAATATCAAATTAAACAAGAGCACCACAAGCAGGTGCAGACGTTGTCTTTTTTCCAAATCTATTATGTAAGTCAAAGTCTGTGAAGTAAACTTTTAAAACCTGATGGTGATTAGTTTATAAAATCAATACTATTACTGAAAAAAATCACCAAAAAAATAGAGATGTCAAAGAACAACATTAACTCGACTATTCTAGCCTTGTCGATCACAGAACAGTTAATTATAATGTACCATCAGAAAAACAGATATACCTGTATGAATGAAACCATCTTTCATATTAGCAAAATAGTAGATACATGTATGTGCAAGTAGGATAATTAGGGCAGAATATACACTATGTCTATGTCTGGCTAAGGCTAGCTAGCCAGTACTTAAGCTGAAATGTATTTAATTTAATTTCAAAATCAGGGTGTGGATGTGGGGGCATATGTGCCAAAGTTTAATAAACAGGACTGTTTAGTTTAATAAAATAAAAAAAAGTTGGAGGGGGAGGGTGTCTTGGTGTTAGTAACAAAGTTGAAAAAGGGACAGTGTATCTACTTCAATACAGAACAAAATGTTAAGAAAACAATTGGAGGGGTAGGGGGTCTTGGGGTTGGTAACAAAGGGGCAGAATAGTATTAAATTTAAAACAAAACAAAATTAAAACAAGAGCTGTCAGAAGACAACAAAGCTCGCCTCTGGGTGTCTAAGTCCAAAAAGGGCCATAAGTGTGCCAAAAATGCAACCCAGAGTTACGGTTCTTGTCTGTGTGTGTTCCATTGATGATGGTAAACACACATGTGAAGGTTCATTCACATCCAATGAGTGGTTGCATAGATATCTTACGTGATAAAAAACTTTAACCTGAAAAATTAAGTAAAAAAAGTGCCATAACTGTGCCAAAATGCAACCCAGAGTTATGGTTTTTGTCTCTGTGTGTTTCAATGATGATGGTGAACACACATGCAAAGTTTCATTCATATCCAATGAGTGGTTGCATAGACATCTTGTGTGATAAAAAACTTTAACCTGAAAAATTAAGTTGAAAAAGGGCCATAACTGTGCCAAAATGCAACCCAGAGTTATGGTTCTTGTCTGTGTGTGTTTAAATGATGATGGTGAACACACAAAGAAAGTTTCATTCATATCCAATGAGTGGTTGCATAGATATCTTCGTGATAAAAAACTTTGACCTGAAAAATTAAGTTGAAAAAGGGCCATAACTGTGCCAAAATGCAATCCAGAGTTATGGTTCTTGTCTGTGTGTGTTCCATTGATGATGGTGAACACACATGTGAAGGTTCATGTACATCCAATGAGTGGTTGCATAGATATGTGAAACTTGTACTCAACTAAACGCAAAGTTTAACCTGGGTGTCTAAGTCCAAAAAGGGTCATAACTGTGCCAAAATGCAATCCAGAGTGATGGTTCTTGTCTCTGTGTGTTCCATTGATGATGGTGAACACACATGCGAATTTTCATTGACATCTAACGAGTGATTGCATAGATATGTGAAACTTGTACGCAACTAAATGCAAAGTTTAACCTGGGTGTCTAAGTCCAAAAAGGGCCATAAATGTACCAAAATGCAATCCAGAGTTATGGTTCTTGTCTCTGTGTGTTCCATTGATGATGGTAAACACACATGCGAAGTTTCATTGACATCCAATGAGTGGTTGCATAGATATCTGAAACTTGTACACAAAAGTTCAACCTGGGTGTCTACAGACGCCGCCGACAACGCCGGGGTCATGACAATAGCTCTCCTTGGACTTCGTCCCGGCGAGCTTAAAAAAAAAAGAAAAAAATGGGCAATGATGGGGGTGCGGAGGTAGGGGTGAGGGTCTTGGGGTCAGTAACAAAGTTGAAATGGGGCAGAGTATTTGATTTAATACCAAACAAAATTAAAAAAAAAAATAATAAAAAACAAGAAATGTCACTAGTAAGTGTTTCATGCCCCCAAAACGGTCGTCGAAAAATAACAATATGATTAACAATAGGTAGCGATGTATCCATGAATATAAAGAGTAATGGACTGATGTTTCAGACTAGACATGCAATTTCATGTTTTTTATATTAAAGCATGACCTTGACCTTTGTGTAACCTTGACCTTGACATCTGATGTAATGGTCTGGGTATTTCAACAGTTAAATGCTGCTGAAACATCATCATGACATGCTGATCACTTGTGTCAAGCTATTTTAAAATCCCTTAATGTAAGACAAAGTTTCAGATCAATTTTTGATAAATTGAGCCAAGTGTTTTTGAAATCCATCCATGTATGATAATGTTAAAGAACGGACTTGAAATCTCAAACAGATTCAAAGTGTTGTCATACATACTAAAAGTGTGACCTTGACCTTTGAGGTATGGGTCTAAGTTTTACTTATGACAAGTTGTCATGTCATCTTGATAAATTGTGCCAAGTTAAAGGCAAAGTCACAGACCAGACACACAATATCAAACAAATTGAAAGTGTGACCTTGATCTTTGAGGAAAGGTTCTAGGTCTTACATGCGGCACTTAATTATGTCATGTTGATCAACTGAGCCAAGTATTTTTAAAATTTATCCATAGATGACAGACCGGACAGGAAATGTCAAAATGACTGAAAGTGTTGTCAAACAAAATTGTGACCTTTGAAGTGGGAGTTTGGGTATTAAGTGTTATGTTGATAATTTAAAACAAATATTTATAAAAATCCATCTATGCATGACAAAGTTGCAGGCCGGACACGAAATCTCACACAGACTAAAAGTGTTGTCAAACTCAAATTGTGACCTTGACCTTTGAGGTACGAGTGTGGGTCTTACTCGCGACACTTTATCATGTTATGTTGATCAATTGTAGCAAGTATCATTAAAATCCATCTATGCATGACAAAGTTACAGGCCAGACACAAAATCTCACAGACTCAAAGTGCTGTTAAACAAACTCAAATTGTGACCTTGACCTTTGAGGTACAGGTGTGGGTCTTACTCGCGACACATCGTCATGTTATGCTGATCATTTGTAGCAAGTATTTATAAAATCCATCTATGCATGACAAAGTTACAGGCCAGACACAATATCTCACACAAACTCAAAGTGTTGTCAAACAAACTCAAATAGTGACCTTGACCTTTGTGTTAAGGGTGTGGATCTTACTCGTGACACGTTGTCATGTTATGTTGTTCATTTGTAGCAAGTATTTATAAAATCCATCATTGCATGACAAAGTTACAGGCCGGACACAAATCTCACACAAACTCGAAGTGTTGTCAAACAAACTCAAATAGTGACCTTGACCTTTGTGTTAAGGGTGTGGATCTTACTCGCGACACGTTGTCATGTTATGTTGTTCATTTGTAGCAAGTATTTATAAAATCCATCATTGCATGACAAAGTTACAGGCTGGACACAAAATCTCACACAAACTCGAAGTGTTGTCAAACAAACTCAAATAGTGACCTTGACCTTTGAGTTATGGGTGTGAGTCTAACTCGCAACACGTCGTCATGTTATGTTGATCATTTGTAGCAAGTGTCATTAAAATCCATCTATGCATGATAAAGTTACAGGCCGGACACGAAATCTCACACAGACTCAAAGTGTATTTAAACAATCTCAAATTGTGACCTTGACCTTTGAGGTACGGGTGTGGGTCTTACTCGCAACACCTCGTCATGTTATGTTGATCATTTGTACCAAGTATCAACAAAATCCATCAATGCATGACAAAGATATCGGACGGACGAACAGACGCTGCTATATTACTATATGCCACCCCAAACATTTCTTTTTTTTTGGGGGGGGGGGGGGATAAAAAAATGGGCGGGGGATGGGGGTGGAGTGGGGTGGGGTAGATAGATATCTGAAACTTGTACGCAAAAGTTTAACCTGGGTGTCTACAGACGACGACGCCAACAACGCCGGGGTCATGACAATAGCTCTCCTTGGACTTCGTCCCGGCGAGCTTAAAAAAAAAAAAAATGGGCATTGATGGGGGTGCGGGGGTAGGTGTGAGGGTCTTTTGGTCAGTAACAAAGTTGAAATGGGGCAGAGTATTTGATTTAATGCAAAACAAATTTAAACGAAAGATAAAAAAAAAATGGGAGAGGATGGGTAGAGGTGGAAATTGGGCAGAGAATTTGATTTAATACAAAATAAAATAATAAAAAAAATGGGCGGGGATGGGGTGGGGTGGGGGTAGGGGTAAGGGTCTTTGGGTCAGTAACAATGTTGAAATGGGGCAGAGTATTTGATTTAATGCAAAAGAAATAAAAAGAAAAAATATAATATTGGCAGCAGGGTGGGGGTCTTGGTTGGGCTCGGGCAGGAAAGTCCATGAAAAAGGTCAAGGTCAGTGATGTAAACTTTTTTTTAGTTGATGGTGATCAGCTTACAGAATAAATAGTATTACTGAAAATTAAAATTGATTTAAAAAAATTTTTTTTAAAAAAATTGAAACCCGAGCTAAACAAAAAACTTTAACCTCAGGTTTTAAAGCCCAGAATATGGAAGTTAGCTATATACATTGATTCTACAACATAATATAAATGTGTTTATGAAGTTTAGTCACCAAGACATGAGTTGTTTGTTCATAAACAGAGAAAAAGCTGAACTAAACATAAAACTTTAACCAGCGGACGACGACAACGACGCCAGGGTCATGACAATTATAGCTTTTGTTTTTTTTCAAAAAGACATGCTAAAAAGTATTTTTTCAAGATTTGTTATTTACATGTCCAATGCAGCATATGCAGTTGCCACTTCTACTGTGATGAACACTTATTGAAAAACAGCAATTCCTTGACTTTTCCACAAGTGCACAATTTTCAAAATTATTCTAACATTTTCCAAAGTTCCTTGCAATTGAAAATGGATTTATATCCATGACATTTCCCTAACACATGGAAACCCTGTTAACAAGAAAGTATTTGAACAGTACCTTGTTTTTAGTCAGCTGTGCAGATTCATTGAGGCTACCAACCCAGCTAAAACAGAAAATGATAGTACAGGTAATAGTAACTTGTAAATAACGGTCAATTGAAAAGAATAAAATTTATTTTCATCATCGTTAGCGAGTCTAACTATCAATCCAGGGATCGTGAGCTTGAATCCCCGCGCTGCCACAGTCTCCATGATGATTGATATACGACATTGGGTCTCATTATCATTCATCTCTCATCGCTGATTCAAGTGGGAAAGTTATCACTTACTTAAGGAGATAGGGTGTGCTTGAGTACTGGTTAACCTTCCACGATCCCAAGAAACAGAGGTTAGGTTTAAAGTTAACTGATCGTCTGTTAGCCCTTGATGGCATAAAAATGACTCTACAAAATCATCATCAGGACATTGAAAATCATTTCATATAAATATAATATCTGTATGGTTATATTAACAAAGGGCCATTTTGACCTTAAATCACACAACCATGACAAAGGAGACTTACCAAAAACAAAAGAGATTTTACGGAAGTCGTAGGACTTAGGTAACTAAAGTAGACGTTTTGTGAAGATCTAGTCAACAATGTGGTTGCTAGAGAGAACACAATATTAAAAAGGGCAGTTTTTGATGATTCAAGGGCCACAACCAAGATATTTTTGACATGATGATGGCAAAGGCAACTGGATTTCATACTTATATCCCCTAGCAAGTTTAGTCAAAATAGGTTGAGAAGTTTATGAGAAGTAATGCTGACAAGATTACCATTAAAAATAATGAAAGGGCCATAACTCCACTGAAAGTCAATGAACCAAAACATGACGATGCGTTCTCAGCTAGACTTCATACGGATATACCCTGGTAAGGTTAACAAAAGGTGGAATACTGCTGACAAGAAAGGGTGAGATCTACTATTAAAAATAAATAAAGGACCATAACTCTGCCATAAGCCAAAGTACCAGAACACAATGACAATATGATTGTGCAACTTGATTTTATACCAATATTCCCCAGCAAGTTTGGTGAAAATCAGTTACGAAGTTAGGAGGAGTATAACTGACAAATAAGTGTAACAGATTTATCATTAAAAACAAGGGCCACAAAATCTTGAAAAGTTGATGGACCATAACACAATGACTTCATACTGATACTTTCTAACAAGTTTGATGAAAATTAGTTGAGAACAACTCAGGAAGAGTAGAGCTGATAAGAAAGTGTGATATATGTACAGATGAGCAGACAGACAAACAGCCAAGGTCAGCTCTATAATGCACCCAGCCTTACATGATGCTAAAACAATAACAAAACACCAGAGATCACAATGTCCACAGCTATTGTGCATGATATCACACACTCACCTTGTCAAGTCATCTCTGTTGTCAGCCATGAAGTAAAATGTCTTACTGCCATATTTTTCTGCTTTAAAACCAAACTTGTTGATATCTCCATGACGTGAAAACACAAACCCATTCAGTGGTATGGCCCCTAGTGGATCCGTGTCCTATAAAAGATACCAATTAATTGTGATTCATTGCTACTCAAAATAAAACAGATACACAACTCAAGTTCTGAAAGTCAAATTACATACCGGGTACATCTCCCTTTTAAATGGATTGAATGTTTTTATTCAATAATGGTTTGATAGTTTTATTAGTTTATTATTGAATTAACAATGGCAACTGTAACATGCATGCATAGTGATTATAACATATAACAGTGAACAAGCATAAATACATTGTATAAACATATACATGTACAAGAGATACCAGCAAAGGAAGTCTTTCCATGAAACCATAGAAAAATTCAAAATATCTTGAATTTGACATTTAAGGAATCAAACTTTATGCAACTTTTTACTGCTATCCCATCCACTTCTTGTATCATTGAAAATAAGTGATTATGTGTAAATACCTGTATTTGTTGTGTTTTGTACACTAAAATGTTATATTTACTCATGAAGTGCATGAGAGTGTTTTCAAATGAGATTTTGTTTTAAGTGTAAAGATTATGGTTTCATTTTATTTCATTTTTTATTATTTATATGAATATCCAAGGAATATAAAATGAAACAAGTTCTGGTTAAAACAATTTTACACATAAATAAATATACCAAGAAATGGCACACACGTTTTTTCTAACTTGTATTA